>JARYHS010013630.1:296392158-296737652 GCA_031002005.1 Vandiemenella viatica
GCTGTGAATTTGATAAATAGGTACGAATGATGGTATGTATGGCAAGGAATGGACTCCCGTTTTGATGTCTGTGGCACCAGAAATGGTGCTCGTGTGGAATGTATACAGTAAACTTTGAACTTTCCTCTATCCAGTGATGGGAGGCACGTATTTGTATCATTTATAGTTTCTGAGGAAAAAAATGCATAATCATCTCCTTCTTTTTGAAAAATCCTATATTGATGTATTAAAGCCAGGGAGATGGGAAACCTTTATTTTGTAGTCAATGGAGTCAAGTATTGCCATAAATTACCAGCGAAAATACTGAACAATTTACCAAAACACCGAAAGAATTTAAAATCTAAAATTCGTAAAGAGCAAAGTAGCTAGATGGTAAAATTACATCCAAAGAATTTAAAACAAAGAAAAATCAAGAAATGGGATATTTGGTGTGAAGGGAAATCGGCCCCGGATCATATGTTCAATAGCAATTAATTAAAATTAAGTTACTTACTTGACTTAGTTTCTTCTTGTATTCAGTAAGAACATCGTTTCATAAATGATAAAGTTAGCGATCAATTTTTAATTTACAATTATTTAGTACGACGATAGTACTGGTAATCAGAATTCTCAAAAGTAACCAAGCCAAGAATAATAACTGTTCCACCGAGCGTTGTGGTGTAACGGATAGCGTTCTGGCCTCGCATTCGGGAGGACGGCGGTTCGAGTCCCCATCCGGGCATCCAGATTTGGGTTTTCCATGGTTTCCCAAATCACTCCAGGCAAATGCCGGGATGCTTCCTTAAAAAGGCCATGGCCGAATTCCTTCCAATTCCTTGCCCCCATCCTTTCCCGTCTCTAAAGACCTCGCTGTTGAGAGACGTATAGCAGTTTAAAAAAAATATCTGTTCCCTAGACAATGCGCGTATGACTCCATCCGGATTTCGGTTTTCCGTGGTTTCCAGAAATCACTCGTGGCAAAAGCCGAGGTTCTTCCATGACCAAATTTCTTCCCGTACCTTGCCTCCCATCCTCTTCTGCCTCTAATAGTCTCGACGTCGACGGTCCATAAAGCTCGAATAAAAAAAAGTGTCCCCAACCGCCACTAATTTGATAGGTTATAACGATAGCAGGAGGGTAGTGAAACCAAAATATCGGTCATTACCTCCTGAGGAGATAGTCTCACGAGTAGAAAACGTAATTAGAAGGGAAATGCCGAATATGGATATAAGACGTTTACTCTCGAAATGTAGTGAATGAATGAAGCGAGTCTGAAAGTTTCTACTCAGCTGTTAATTTTATTGATGTGGTGAAAGGAGGTTTTCCCGGCATGTAAATGCGACATAGTTTTCACTGGTTTGCAGTCAGATTGACGATGTTTTGACAGCGTACTGTGTTGTCTTCATCAGGTGTCTTGCTTTCTAGTTCTCGATTTCGGAAAGCAAGATACCTGAAGACGACCACAGACAACGTTGTCGAACCTTTGTCTTTTTACGACACAATCGAGCTACAAACCTGTGAAGACTATATTGCATTAATTGCTTTAATATTATCTTCACTTAATTTGCTATCCGTATCGAATACTGAAACAAGATCAAATTGAAAAAAAAGTAGAAAGTGTTTTTGCCTGTGTACATTTACGTTGTGCATTATGGAGAAATATTTCGGTAATGCATATGAGTAGACTACTACTAGCACAAATAATCTCATCGTCTAAAAGTGGGATTCTATGTTTTTCGAAAGATTCTTGTAATAAATAGTCCGTTTTCTTGATATCAATTTAAAATTTAATTATCTTTGTCCTCCGTAGCAAGGCGAAATTCTTCAGAAGTTGTCCGTTTTGAGACGTAGATGTATGTAAAACAATGTATAATTTTGTATCTGAGGTTCCACGAGCAGAGTATTTGGTTTAGTTGACGTAAGAATAAATATTGTCAGTGCCAGAGCCACCCAGCTGTGTGGAGAGGCAACAGGAAGTCACATATAGGTGGGAATTCTGTTCAGCAGTGTCGGTGGCCTACCTCTGCTCGGGAGAAAGAGGGAATTCTCGACTGCACGGCAATCAGTAGCAGTCGGTCTACCACTGAGAGAGGCAGGCGGATTCATGTGTGGTCGAGAACCGGTATATCATACAGTATAAATTCGAGTGGTTGTGTATAAATGTAAATGAAATGGAGTATAAAGCGATAGTTCTAATCAGTGAGAACTATCATCCAGTACCGTATCCTTCAAATCAGATTCACACTGGTACTATCACAAGGAAATTTGGAATTGATTTATGGCCCAATTGCTGAATTGATTTCGCCTACAACGTGCATAATAACAAAGGGAAGTACGGTTAGCAACAAACAAATCCCTCATGCTATGAATGTTCATAAGTTATTTGATAACAAAACATTGCATTATTAGTTAGTATCACATGCCAAAAAAATATCCACGTTGTGATCTCTTGGAATGTTTACTCGTTCGAGTGGCACGTAATTTTGTATTTGTCAGTCGGGGAATCGTGCTGGTGGTTTAGTATTTTGTCACTGACCTGCGCTGGCAGTTTACCACCCTAATTGCACAGCACTGTGCTGTCGCGCCCGACTCACCACGCCCCCGCTGCAGCCTTTAATTAACAACCCCCGCGTTGCTCATTTTCGCCGGCAGCGTTTCCGGTTAACAGGTTTCCAGTTTCTCGTTTCCGCTAACCGAGTTTTCTTTCCTAATTTTGCACGGTAACGCGTTTCCCCATTATTGACGAGTAGCTGACAGTCAAGCTATTCACGTGCTACATCAGGACACTCCGCTTTCAGAGAAAACTCTAATGCTCCGGTTCTACCACTGCTCCACCTAGCTTGTAATGTTTCGTGTGATTATTATCAAGACGTCGTTCCAAAAGCAGACTACACTTGACGATGGCTACGATCTCGGCCATACACCGCTGGGCTTATCAACTTTTATATAGCGAGACCTGTCCCTCTTCAATACACTGTCTGAATAAAAAGTAAAACATACAGAAGGGGAGGAGAAATCAAAGTGAAACTTCATAGGTTGAGAGGCTATGTGATGTTATTTCAGTGATAACGAAATTGGTTCTAATTTACATAGAAGTTGGCAGTATGAGCCCACTTATCAGCTTGACATTGCACCCAATCTGGTCTGAATGGACACCTATAATTTGTTCGGGAAAGTTGACATAAAGCTGTTGCATCCTATCTTGAGACAAGATAGCCCACAACTGTTGTAACTGGTCTTTGATGTCCTGGATAATGGCAATGGGACGGAATTGACGTCCTAGCTGGCCCCACACATGTTCTATCCGACCGAGCGGGGCGGTGTAACGGTTAGCGTTCTCGCCTCGCATTCGGGAGGACGGCGGTTCGAATCCCCGTCCGGGCATCCAGATTTGGGTTTTCCATGGTTTCCCCAAATCACTCCAGGCAAATGCCGGGATGCTTCCTTCAAAAGGCCATGGCCAAATTCCTTCCCATTCCTTGCCCACATCCTTATCCCCCGTCCTTTCCCGTCTCTAAAGACCTCGATGTTAAAAAGAGACGTAAAGCAGTTACAAAAAAAAAAAAAAGTTCTATCCGGGACACATCTGGGGATTTTGATGGCCACGGGAGTACCCCAACATGAGGCAGACAGTTCATAGAGACACGTGATATGTGCGGGCAAGTATTGCCCTGTTGAAAAATGGCTCCACGATACTGCCGCATGAGAGGTAAGACATGACGACGCAGGATGTCTGTGACGTGGCATTGTCCAGTCAGAGATCCGTCAACTACTACCTGCCCTGACCTGACGTCATAACGCAGGTTTCGCACACCATGACCCCAGGAGTAGCTCTGCAGTGCCTCTCCAAAACATTGGAATGATGGAACCTCTCCCCGGGTCGCCGTCATATTCGCCGACGATGGTCATCAAAGGTAGAGATAGTGTAGAACTGCGATTAATCGGTGAACAAAATACGGTGTCACTCTGCGCAACCACGGATAACCATTGGTAGTTGAGCTAACCCGTTATATATATATATATATATATTCAGGATGAGGGTCGGCCATTTCGATCAGAATAATCCCTGTGTTGTACGCCGTCTGTTTTTTTTTTGTTGCTGTGGGTCTTTCGCAGAGTGAGTTTACCAACCTTATTTCGGTTTTCTATGGTTCCATTTACGTATATGCGATGGTGAGCCCCTTTCCCGTTCCTTTTCCTAAGCTCCTTCCTTTAGAGCGAAGAATCACTCTGAAGTCTGCAGAACCCAGTGATGACGTAAGCTAGCCCGGGAAGTCATATACCTCCATTTAAAAGAAGAATAAGACGGCTGATTTAGTTAGTTGCACATCAACAACTGGTAAGCCTGTACGTTTTCACTTTCCTCACGCGACATAACGATGGAGTCTGTTATCAGGCGCTGTTCGTGCATACGCATTACGCTGATGTCACGTTGGTTGCATAAGTATTAAACTAAAAACATTGGAACACATTTTGATACCCTACAAAGAAAGCTCGTCTGCATGCTGATCCGCTCTTGAAACATCATTGGTATGCCGTCCCACACAGCGTTATAGTTGTTGCTTTGAATGTTCTGGTATAGTGAGTGGTCTGGAGGCCCGCGGTTCAAATCCCAGTGTCAGAGGCCTTTAACCCGACCTCCACCTCTCGCTCAACATGCAATGTAAAGTGAGGTACACCAGAACGCTTCTGTGGTTCGGATTCCACGTTAAGCTGTGGGTCCCCGTACCAGGTAGGATCAACGGGTTAGGCGAAGTAGACAGAACAAGAGTTGCATTACGCGATGAAACGACAATTCTATCCATCGGCGGGCGAACAATCCTTGGGGATCTCCCGGCCAACAATCAACAAGATTATTTAATTTAAACTCAAATCTAGTACCAGTGGAACAGCGTTAAGACGCTAGGAATTAATATTTTGTAGCTGTAACACTTGTAAACTATAGTGCTTTTTACCCTGTTCGAGAGTCCTTTCACTCTTAAGCGTTGGGTGTACATTGAATGGCTGTTAATTCGCGACACGGTCCGTTTCTCGTAATCCGTCCCTAGAAGCGAACATTTGTGTTGCGTGTCACGCGCCCCCGCGTGATTGCTTCCAGGCTGGAGAGAGCTGTTGGCCTGCGTCCAGCAGAGGTTCCATTCCCTTTATGACTGGTCTCGCTGGTCGGCTGGGAGTTTTAGCTGGCTCCAGATTGTCTCGGTTCAACCCTCGGGCTCTATTGCACAGTACACCGCCCCCCTCACCCCTTGCAGCGTCAGCTGTGACCTCATCCCCAATCCCCACAGCTCCAGTCAGCAGCAACACGATCCAGCGCTCTGCAAACACGGCTCTTAGTCTGTTGCCCCACTCTGTGCTGAGAGCCCGCCACTGATTCCAGGCGAATATTCTATCACTGATTCTATAAATAAATCAGAGTACAAACAACTGTTTTGCTGATTTTTACTTTATTTTGTTCCCCAGACGCGTTTCGCCCTTGTGGTGTAGGGCATCAACAGTGACTGCAAAAATGTGTTTTTTTATATGTGTGGTATTACAATTGCTATCTACAGTACAAAGCTTTATATATATAAAAACAAATATGCACACACTGTACTCACAGACGTATTGGTAATCCTCATATCGATGAGTACAGTGCACACACCACACACACACACACACACATATATATATATATATTTCAAGGTTTGTACTGTAGATAGTAATTGTAATAAAAACATATGTAAAAAAAACATATTTATAGTCACTGATGATGCCCTACACCACAAGAGCGAAACGCATCTGAGGAATAAAATAAAATAAAATTCACCAAAACAGTTGTTTATAGACGGAGTTATTTATAAAATTACTGTTCAACAACTGCGGAAATATCGCCTAATACTATATTAATATTGTATCACTGTGTCCATGATAGAAAATCTAGAGTTACACATGACCTTAGTGGCTTCAATAAACGTTGTTGGAAGAAGCTGTCATTATTACGTATCGAGGCAACCTGTGTGATGATTAGAACCTCTAATATATTTCATATTCTGTGACAGTAATTCTCATAATCTGAATGACGTTTAACAAATATTAATTTACATTAGCGAGGTTCATATCAAGCCGTTTTAAGAGTACTAGTGATCGGCCAGTGGTCGAAATTCGTTAAGTATTTAGTTTCTTTCATGAAAGAGTAATAATAATTATTTGAATTTGCTCTATTGCGTTTGCTGCGAGCATAGATATATTATAAACTGTATACATTGATGTCGTTGGCTGCAAGCGTGTACCAATACGTTATCAGAATGTGTTGTTTGGCTTAATTCCCTGCAATATCTATAAAATTAAAATGGTACACTCCACATGTGACTGTATCCTAAATTTTAACTTCTGAACTAACCACAGCAAATGATGAAATGTAGTCATCGATGATTCATTTTAATTTAAAATATTAATTTTGACTTAAGGCCGGTAAACTGCTTTAGCTTTATGAAACAGGAAGTAAATGCAGTCCTTTCACTTGAAGTGACTTCTGATTCGAAATGTTTTGCATTGCTAAATCTTCACTGTAAATTCGAAACTAAAAATTTCGTCGAATGACATTCAGTGCGCATTTAAATGTATCCATCAAAATAATTTCGTCATTTTGTGTGTTCGCTATTTAAATTTGGTCTATAATCATTTTGAATTTCACCCAAATAAGTATTTCTTCTTTCTTGTCTCTCTCTCTCTCTCTCTCTGACCTGTAAATGTTCTATGTCGAGGCATAATAGAAACAAATGCAAATATATGAATGGAACAAAAAATTAGTAATGAAATTACTGAAACTCAAAAATCAAAAGACACTTAGCCAAAGTTTAAGGTTTTAAATAATCAAAAGACCATACAGTATTTGGCAGAATCGATACATTCCTTTTATAACTTCATAGATTAATCTCCGCTTTATGCGAGTCTTTCACCAAAGACCACAGAGTGTCTCAATGCTGGGAATACACGTCAGAACGTTGGCTCCGATCCTATTTCATGCAGACACACGGTCGCAAATTAATTTTTTATTTTAATAAGCTATTTAACATGTATTAACAATGGTTATTATTTTTTTCTTTAATTCTGACCAAGATCATAGACATTGGCAGAATCGCTAAGTGTCGTTGCCATTAAACAAAAAAAAAATAGAATTGAATGTAAACAACGAATATTTTATTCAATTTGATGTATTTGTAACACATAATATATATAGATTTTAGCTTTCTGCACTTCTTCTCCATATAAACTTTAATCTCACACTTCTCCGTACGTGCAATATTCTTAAAAAAAAGGACCCGAAATTATCGCTTAGCCTATTAATAAATAAATTATCAGGTTTACACGTATTTTATAACTCATTAAATCATGTTGATATTTCGGCCTTTTTCCTTAGCTGATTTACTAATAACGGGTTTCCAGCGTTTTTTATCTTAATTTTAGCTGCACTAGAAGGATAAAAAAATCACTGGAACCCTATTATTAAACCATGTTTGACGTAATCCTAAAATTTGCAGCTTATTTACTATTTACATTAACGTTATAAAGGTTGTTTCAGTTAGAAGTTGGTGAAAATTAAAAAAAAAAAAACATTCCATCTATCTAAGAAATCAGAAGTTGTCCTAAAGGTTTATAAAAATACATCAGCTAAACATTACAGAAGCCAAAAATCAACGCTCGATATCAAGGAAACCGCCTTGGCGCACAGCAATAGACCTCGCTGAGTCCTCTTTCAGCGTCAACAAACTGTGGATAACTCAATGGGAGCAGTCACCAGCAACCAATAAACATCTATTTGATGACCCTTCAGCGTGGTTACAATGAAGAATCATCAATCGGAGTCGAATAGCACAAGGCAGATGCGATTGCTTACTGCACAAATGGGGCTGGGTAGATTCTTCAGATTGCGACTGCGGAGACACCTTACAGACAATCCACCACATTATTTCTGACTACGGTCCTACAAAGGAACAATAACGGACATACACGATGCATTGATCAATGGAACTGAATGAATCAAAACATTTTATATAGAGACATAATATTGTACGAGCATGTGATGATCACATTTGTCCACACCTTTGGTATATATTGTTAATCATCATATTATAAATAAATAAACAATTCCAGTTATTGCACCAATTCCATCTTTTCCCCGTAAATAATGCCAAAGCGAATAAATTCTCTTCGTCAGATGCTCTGCTTTAGTTCAGAACAATCAAAAACAATTTTATTTCGCTATCCTTGATGTTTTTAAACAGACACCGGAATCGTCTGGCAGATTTGTGCTAGAAAATTACCGAATGTTATTTCTAGACTAGGTGTAAACCTTGATCGTGTTTTAGGTATGGCCACGGGCCTAGAATAATTCCTATTTGGTAGACATCTTCAGACAGGTAAATGCACACTTTGTCCATGATAAGAAACAGATTCACAGGTCATAACAGAGTGACCAATCTGGAATTTGATTTCTATTTGGTCCCAATTGATTCTCTGCAAAATTTTAAGAATTTTCTTCGCGTTAGAGATGGATAAGTACGATACTTATATTATACTAGCTGGCACCCGTGACTTCGTATGCGTGGATTAAGAATTTTTTTGCCAGAATTGTATATAGAAAGTTGTTGGTAACGAAGGATTGGTCCCAAACAACACTGAGTCGGCATAATATGACAGGAAAGCTATCACTATATCATTTTACCGTCGAACCTGTCTCTTGAAGAGAATCAATTTCCAACATATTTCTGTCACCATTCGATAAGGTCTCAAAATTTCGTGACTACAACTCTTAATCATACTGGAAAAAATGTCCTGTGCCCTTCATACAGATTTTCTTGTCAAATTCCATTAATATCGATATAGCCATTTAGTCGTCAAAACATAACAAAAAGACAGTCTCTTACTTCCATATTTATAGTATTATTACTGCGGTTCACACACACACATTGACTTCGAACAACCCCTGAGGGATCATATAACGTAAAAAAGTGTACACCTACAGCATTGCAAGACTACCTACGATTTTCCTCGCATTGGATCCCTAACTTTGTGATATCTACAGTTTAACATTCAATCCGAATAACCTACTGCCCAGGCGTGACTTTTACGATCAAAACCAATTTTTAAAAATCTTAACCTACACGGAGATTTGAACCGGAGACCACGACCCAGCGCTTTACCTACTGAGCTGCCTGATCGCTACACGGAGAAAAAGTACAGAGACCTCCATATCCAACGCGTCTGTCAATCGCCGTTCAGTCGTATTTCGAAGTTATGAGACAACATCTATTATTTATACGGATAATTTTTTAACCAAATGTAGACAGTATTTTTCTCCTTGTTTCACCGGCTGTTTAACCCACCTACGAAGGCAGGGAGAGTAACGTCTTAGTAGTACAGACTGTTGAACACAGATGACCTTTATTAATATTGGTTATAATGATCAGGTCGTTTATACCAGGTGAGTTTTTTATCTTGAGACAACTAAATATCTCGAAAACTACAAATCCGATCAAAAAAAGTGGGTAATAAAAATTGTTCGTCTCGACGGGGGACATCCGATGATACCAAATTTGACTCCCCACCCCCACCCCCTAGGGGTGGGGGAAGGGGGAGAAAAAAAACTTAAATAGGAACCCCCATTTTTTATTGCAGATTCTGATTCCCCGGAAAAAACTACCCCTATTTCACCCCCAATTCGAGTCATTTTGGTCGATAGATGGCGCTGCAATCGACAAAAATCAAAATAAGCAAAAATTCATTTAAAAATGAGGATATCTCGTGAAATACACATCAGATCAGCAAAATACAAGTTAATGTGATTGATATTTTTCAAAAACTATTCAATAACACCACCCACCTCCAAACTTGAGGGATGGGAATGGACATTATTTCAAAATGCACTGATGCAAATTCTTTAGCAGATAGCGAAAGTCAAACATTACTTTTTGCGTTACCCAGGAACAACGACGTGGACGTAGTAATTTTCTGTTCCCTTTGGGGTGCTAGATTTAGGTGAGTCCCCTCGCCTCTCACCATCGGGGTGCTTGTTTTTGGTGAGTCCCCTCGCCTCTCACCATCGGGGTGCTTGTTTTTGGTGAGTCCCCTCGCCTCTCACCATCGGGGTGCTTGTTTTTGGTGAGTCCCCTCGCCTCTCACCATCGGGGTGCTTGTTTTTGGTGAGTCCCCTCGCCTCTCACGTGTTTGTTTCTAACAACAATTCTAAAGCAAGTGCTCGAAAATATCACCACCGACATCGATGCATTTATTTACCCGCTCTTGGAATGATTCGACGCAACTAAGAAGCATATCCGGCGTGATTTTTTGACAAGCGTTGGTAATTCGTTCAATCATGTTTTCAGGCGTTGTTGGCACTTCACTGTAAACTTCATTCTTCAAGTATCCCCATAAAAAAAAATCAGGCGAAGTGAGATCTGGTGATCTTGCAGGCCACGGCACTGGACCTCCTCTTCCGATCCATCGACGATTGTACAGACGATCTAACACTTCCCGCGATCTTACAGCAAAATGTGCTGGACAACCGTCATGTTGAAACCACATTGTTTGTCGCACGTCTAAGGGTACGTCTTCAAGCAATGTTGGCAGTACGTCCTCTAAGAGTTGTTGATATTTCTCCCCATTGAAATGTCCATGGATAAAATGTGGACCAATAAGTTTGTCCCCAATTATCCCACACCAAACATTTACATTCCACGGACGCTGATGTTCAACTTGGCGTAACCAATGCGGGGTTTTCCACACTCCAATAATGCATGTTGTGTCGATTAATGGTGCCGTGGTTAGTAAAAGTGGATTCATCCGAAAACAGTACTCGAGCAAAGAAATGGGGTTCTTCTTGTATTTTCTGTAGCGACCATCGGCAAAATGTCAATCGATATCGAAATCATTGCCGTGAAGTTCTTGATGCAACGAAACATGGAACGGATGGTATTTTCTACGATGCAAAATCTGACAAACAGTAGTCTGAGAAATTCCTGATTCACGACTTATTTGTCGAGTACTAATGTGAGGGTTATAAGCCACTGCAGCTAAAACTGCAACTTCGTTATTTTCTCCAGCTATCGTCCTTCGCCGCTTTCGTTTGTTTGTGTGCACACTTCCCTCCTGAGTGAACTGTTGGATAATACGGTAAAAAGAAGCGCGCGATCGAGGCTGGTCTGGAAAACGATGAGCATAAAGATCAACAGCATTATCGATATTCTTGCGACATTCTCCATAAATGTAGACCATTTCAATTTTTTCTTGCAACGTTATAGCCTGCATTCTCATTGACACGTGCAACAGAACGAAGTAAATAAATCAGAGATGTTATGAACGCTATGAAGTACATCAAGTAATGAGAAAACTCTGAGAAATGAGCGACGATGTGAACGCAATGGAAGTACATCAAGTAATGAGAAAACTCTGAGAAATGCAGCGCCATCTATCGACCAAAATGACTCGAATTGGGGGTCAAATAGGGGTAGTTTTTTCCGGGGAATCAGAATCTGCAATAAAAAATGGGGGTTCCTATTTAAGTTTTTTTTCTCCCCCTTCCCCCACCCCTAGGGGGTGGGGGTGGGGAGTCAAATTTGGTATCATCGGATGTCCCCCGTCGAGACGAACAATTTTTATTACCCACTTTTTTTGATCGGATTTGTAGTTTTCGAGATATTTAGTTGTCTCAAGATAAAAAACTCACTTGGTATAGTATTGCGTTATATGTTTTTCAGGACCAGGGCACAGATTTTCTATACATTTTTACCTTCTACTTAAATGCCATAGATGTAACTGAGCCGTGCAGAACAAGAAACAACTCTTTATTCAAGTACCCTTTTTTCGTCTCCCAAGCAAAAATGTCAGTCACAATTCTTCTATTGAAGATTGTACATCGTAAGTTGTCGAAAAATATTGAAGTAACTGCCTTACTGAAGAAGGGATCAGTATTATATCATCTTACTTGTGCATCTTTCTTCCACATTCGTAGTACAAATATCTGTTAATTCCTTAACGAAGAAGTTCCTCTGCTTTTAGTATAAGTTCAGTGCAGGCAATTTTTGTAAATTTTGAATCAATGGCCCATATTTTAGCTTCTGCAGCATCCGCTTTAGTGTGTTCTGCATATTCTGTTTAATTATTTTGTTCGTTGTAATTCTTTTAGAACTTCTCAGCACAATTAATTTTTAAGAATGTTTTAGGTAAGCGAACTCGTCCCTGATAATTGTAGTTGTTTAATACAACCACTTCTTTGCACACCTATCAGATAAACATTTAATTTATGAACGTTGACTAAAACTTCTGTAGAAAAAGTTTTTTTTTTTTGCCTTTGACCTTACGCCTCGTGAACGTCGAGGTCACTAGTGGCTAGAGGAGGCTGAGACAAGGAACGGGAAGGAACTCGGCCATGTCATTTTGTAGGAACAATTACGGCATTCGACTGGAGTGATTAGGAGGTTGCATGAAAAACCCAGATCTGGGTGGCCGGGCGGGGATTCAAACCCACGCCCTTCCGAATGTGATGCCACAGCCTTACCACTCACCCACCACGCTCGGTGTGCAGGAACGGTACGTTCTGTTACTCTAGGTTCCGTCAACCTCTCTTTAAAGAAGCGAATTCATTTTTTCGGCTTCTTCAAAAATTACTTATTCGAAAGTAATTATGATATTGGCGTATCGTGTTTTGCGATTGGACACTGAAAATAAGTAGTACATATTCTTGAGCAAAGTAATTTTTCATGAGCCGATTAACACAATGAGCAGAATGGTACTAAATGGGTACTATAGAGGTGCTATTCCATTGTTACTACCGTCACACAAAGTGTAACTGTTGAAAATACGAGATGATTCACTTTTACAATCTGATGCATATATCCACCTTTTTTCCTCCAACACTTCGGCAGCACAGTTGATGTGACAATCACAATGGTTCCACTTTTGAGGAACCAATGTCTTTACTACTTTCTTGTGATAGTTATTTGCTATAAATGAAGGGCATCTAGTCATTTTGAAAGTAAATTGTAGGAGTGGTTTTAATTCTTCATATGCAATACGAGTTTAATACGATTTTACTCAGAATAGTTAAGCATTTAAGGAGTCTGTGATTTTCCGTCTTCTCTACGATAATAAATACCTAGAACAAATCTGCTTATCATAACTTTCATTTAGGAAGAGTTTCAAAGAATTATGGTCTATCCAGCATTTGTGATTGCTGTGTTTATGAATCTGAAACTAATCAAGCAAATAACGTTTGAATACAAAATATCATGGACTCTCAGTGCATTTTATATGGTATGATACATTCCTCCATCACTTTCCCACTTGCACTAATCTCTTCATTAACACCAATTACCTGATTCATATGCACTGACCTTTAGCCCCCTCTCTCTATTCCTTTACATCTCAATACATGTCCTACACTCATAAGACTACTTTTTTTTAACTATTCCGTGAATTTCTTTCCGACCTAGCATTTTCAGGACATATGTCTTTTTTAATTTTTTCTCTCACTTTTATTTTCATCGTCCTTAAGAAACAGCTTATTCGAAATACTAAATCTTTCTGGCTTTCCCAAAGCATTATGTCCATACAGTGCTGTGATCGATACAACCAGTTTTATCTAGTTCCATTTGAGTGTTAGATCAAGGCTGGTTTTTGCTAATTTTAAGATTCCTGATAAACAGAAATAATTAACAATTGTTTTAAACATGTGCTGACTGTGGCAGAAATAGAGAATAATGAGGATGAACATTAGTTGAAAAGATGTTCAGCGAAAGCTGTAGTCTATCAGCGCAGCCATTCGTCCTGTACGAAAAGAATGATATCAAGAAGCTCTGATGAAATTCCTCAAGAAAAAAAGTAGTTGCTATAATAGTATCTGTTATCAAACTATCACATTTGTTGATTAAAAGTACCGATCATAACATTCAAATTGTCAGAAACGATAGATTGTTCGTAATTTTCATAGTTAAACGAAAGACTTGAAGTTTGTAATTTGATGGGCATTAGATATTTTTGTCTTTTTAACCGATAAAGATCTATAGCTCAAGTTAGAAGTTTCTTCCTTTTTATGCAGGACTCATATTAAAAAACAAAACAGTACAACGCAATTATAGCACTCCTTCTATGATATAACAACCAGGAAAATTTTTATGGCTTTATGCCTTGTTGATATATATTCCGCGAAAGGCAAATGACGACTGTGGACGGGTTGGAATTCAGCCATGGTCTGTTTAAAACACCATCGCGGCATTCCGGAAATTATGGAAAACCTAACTGAGGATCAAACACATGTCTTCCCTAATACCTTCATCAACTGTTATCCTCGTTTCAATAGTGAGGAGGAGCCGAAGGATCTGTTTACACTTGATTACATTATGTGAATATTAACGGGTCAAAATTAACGTTGACCTGCAAAGATCAAATTTAAAGAATAACCGGAAGTTTTTTTGTAGTCTCGTAAAGACATTTCTCAATTTTCTTAATTTCTTTAAATATGTATTTAATGAATCTTCAAAATACAGACATAATATCGCAGGAAACATAATAATTACACAAAATGTAGATTCTAATATTGATCGCTATCCTTTGTAAATTTTGTTAATTACGCTGAATATGATAGTTTATCACTTCTGAACGTTGTTCTATTTTATTATTCAGTCTTTATGTCTTTTTTGAGAGCAGTTATTTATTCTTGTCATTATTTTAAAATTTTAGATACATTTAAAATAATGTTTTCTTGGTACATATAGAAAACCGATGGCAATTTCTGTTGTAATATGAGCACCGACTAATTCACTTCGATAAGATCAGCGAAACGGTTCTTCTTTCCTCATCAACTTGATATTCCAGGTTTCACTGAGATATTGTGCACGTCTTGTGCTTCAAGCATATTTGACTTAGCTGATGCTAGCCCATCCACTGATGGTACAATGTGTGTAACTTGATGTGATGACAGAATCATTTGTGAATCTTTGAACTTTGCTCTTACGTGTGGACTTTCGCCTGATTAAGTTGAATAGGACGTTATGGATTTTTTGTTTTTTATGATCAAACATCATGCGAATTTGATAACGGTCCATAATTTTCCGGTAACAATCACTTGGCGCCGTCGTCCGGGAGTGGTGGGTGGCTGTAGTTTCTATTACCGGGAGTTCGCAGGCGGTTGTTGTAGCGCCGTCGTCGTGGAGAATGTCTCTTTCGCTGGCAGAAGTTGCACTGTCAACGCTGACGACTGCGATATACTCGCCGCAACTTGGCGGAATGTGTTCCGTAAGTACCCTGCGGGCATTAAGAGTCGCGGCACTTAAGGGCAGATTCGCAGAAACAACTCAGAGCTACACCAAGTACTCAGCAGCGCAGTGGCAACTACATCAGGCGCTCTCGCCAGGTTTACAACCTTCGCCGCCTAACAATACCTACAGCAACATACACAGTTTTGGTGCCATTGAGTGATATGCCTTGATTTGGTCAGCTGAAGAGTGACAAAAACATGTTCCGTTTCTTCCAAAGTCAGAAAACGTAGCTCATCAAGGATTGTACGCTGTTTTCTGGGATATTGGAGTTGTCAACCAGGGCATACGGATTTACAAAAGAAAATAACACAATAACTGTGACAGAAGAAGCCGTTTACTAACAATATCAGGGAAATCACAAATATGCAATTAAAGAGTTCGATGAAACTAGCTCATTCTTTCTCTCAAAGATGTTTTGCTGTCGGCCGCTTGTTGCATCCAAAAGTTTCTTCCCTTCCTCTAATGTTACCATTTTTTATGAAAATGCACCCAATAATTCCGTTGACCAAATACTACTTAGATCATAATTCAGACAATGGCAACGAATTTGAACTTACTTCGAAAATAATTATCCTGCATTATTTTGACAGAAAAATTCATCCATCCCAAGGATATATTAATAGTGGAATGTAATAGCGAATAAATATGAAAGTTATATTAAAAAACTGAAGACTGTACATCGGAATCCCGATAGACCCATTCAGTATATAGAATTTAAGCTACAGATTTGTAACCTACTGTCTTTAGTATTACCTAAGGTAGTATAGTGACACCACCATAAATCTGGTCGCAACTAATGAGTAACCAACTATTGACTAAGGACATAGTGTATACTCAGAGAGAGTGATTTTCGAGGTAATAGGTCCCATGTAGTTAATCGACGTGGTAGAATACGCAATGTAATTCTGGTGGTCAACACGAATAGGAAACAACTGCTCTCTCTATATTCTCTACATGAATCCTTCCGTGGAAACTAGAAAAGAGAGACTACGATGTTAACAGCCTTCCACTCTTCTCAAATAATTCCCTCTCCACAGTCCACACGCTTTATCATGAGGTGCGGAACATCACAAGTAAGTTACCGCTGAACTCTTACCAGTGTTATTTTAGCAGATTTTTTATTTTATTACTTTTATTAATCAAATTACTTTTATCTATCAATAATTATTAAAAAAGGACGATTCTGATCTTCTATAGGAATTTTTTAATGAGTATAAAATTACATAGACTAATTTAAACTAAAATCTTGATGATACAGTAAACAAATTACAAAATGAAAACGTTTTTATAATAATTTTACACTGTCATATTATGACACACTGGATCTGTAACATAGTGTTTTACCGGTTGTGTTAAATCCATTTGATTTATCTTAGTTAGTTAGCATCGTATCTTTTTGTTCAGTTTGTAACTAATAATATACTATGCGTCGTCGGTAGACTTCATTTATACAGTTACGGTAATGCTTATAGTGTGACGGTGGTTCGAATCCCCGTCTGGGCATCCAGATTTGGGTTTTCCATGGTTTCCCCAAATCACTCCAGGTGAATGCTGGGATGCTTCCTTCAAAAAGGCCATGGCCGAATTCCTTCCCATTCCTTGCCCCCCATCCTTTCCCGTCTCTAAAGACTTAGTTATTACAGGAGATGTAAAGCAGTTAAAAAAAAAGCTTATAATGTGTATTCTGTTTAATGGTATTTTGTGGAGACTTCTTATGCTCAGACTTGCTTTTGGTTTTCCACCTCATCAGAAATGATGAGCAAAAAGCAAGCTGAATGTATGGTTCACAATATGCATTCGTCAAATTTGTATACATTATTACTTTTGCTTTTGGCTTTACGCATCGTTGACGTCGAGTTCATTACAGTCGGAAAAGGACTAGGGGAAAGAAACGGGAAGGAATTCAGACACCGCCTTCCGAAGGAATCATTACGGCAATCACCTGGAATGATTTGGGGAAACCATGGAAAACTGGATGGGGATTCGAACTAGTGTCCTCCCGAATACAAGGCTACAGCGTTCCGTTCACCCACCACGCTCAGTCTTTGTTTTGTTTAATATGATGATTTTTTTTATATATATTCACTCAATCATTCATCAATCGTGCAAGTCCTTCTAGAACAAGGAGTAAATCCAGACTATATCAACAGACTGTATAACATCTAAAATACTTCCCCTGCCTTCGTCAACATCGCTGAAGCCACCAAAAAGTTCCCAGTAGAAAGAGGGATAAAACAAGGAGACTCTATATCCCCCATGCCATTCACATCAATCCTGGTGTTGGCAATGTCAAAAATCCATTGGAAACATAGAGGGTTAAGACTAAATGGAAGAAGTATCAACAACTTAAGATTCGTTGATGATATCTTTTTACTCTCAAACAGTCTGGAAGAGCTAAACGAGCTGATAAATGAACTAGAGCCAGTTTGCAGAGAAGTGGTCCTTAAAATAAACCTGTCGAAAAGCAAAATCATGGAAAACAAATGGATAGAAAAAGACAAAGGCAAGGAAGACACGAAAGAAGCTGGTATTGAGTTCGTAGATCAGTACATCTATCTTGGCCAACTGATCGGTATGAATGGCGACTCAAAGTCTGAGATTTTCAGACGTATAAAGCTGGGCTGGAGAGCATACGGAAGAACTTCCATAGTTTTTAAATCAAACATACCAGTACATCTAAAATAAAAGTTATTTGAACGATGCGTATTACCAGTCCTAACATATGCCTGCCAGACATGGACCCTAAACAGTCAAATCAAGCAAAACATGAGAACTACCCAAGCGAAGTATGGAAAGAGTAATGCTAGGGTTTACAAGAAGAGACAGGAAAAGGGGCATCTACATTCATTCGATAACCAAGATGACAGACATCTTACAAAGAGTGACGACCCAAAAATGGACAGATTGCTTGAAAAAGAATGACAGAGGGACTGCGGTAGTTCTGGATTGGACACCAAGGGACATGAAAGGAGCAAGAGGAAGACTGCCGGATCGTTGGGATAAAGACAGTAGACTGGTAACAGGCGTGAACTGGAAGAGAGTTGCTCAAGATCGATCAGCCTGGAAGGAACTGGAAAAAAATTCTGTAGCGTTAACTTGTAGAATTTAGCTCATCTGGCTTAAAGAAGCTGCATCCTAAAACAAGGATTGACAAAGGTGTATATATATAGGCTACAATAAAAGGAAAGAAATGACGCGAGACAATATTTATATGGAAAGGACAGATGAAATTCACCCAACACTCACCAAAGTTGAAGGGAGGAGGGCAGCAGCAACACAAAACAACACAAAAACAAAGAAAATTCAATATTTCAGGTAAACCCCTTTTTTCAAGTTTACAGATGTAAGTGACTGGGCTTGCGCAAGACTTGCGTTCGACGCAGCCACTCATAGAATGCAATAGACCGCCGGAGGTGGTGGGGGGAGCAACGATAATAAAACCGCTAGTATAAATCATAAGAAAGATTAAAATGGTTGAAAAAATAATGGTAATAAAAAGTATAAATAAATAAATAAAAATATAACTGAAATTTTTTTGAAAAATACATGAATCTGTTGTGCTGGCCAGTGATGGGTGTAAAGGGTGAGGAAGGAATATATTAACGGAAATTAAGGCCTGGGGGATGTCTAGTCTACTGGATGAGTTGATATGCCAATTCCCACCTGCGGCATTCAGATTGGGAGGTAGTGTCTGGAAGTACTCTAATGGCTCTGACTGTGAAGCAGTTTTTAAGGTCGCGGGTGTTGTGAGTACTTGCATGGTGAGCAACAGGTAGGTCCAGGCTTTGGGAGTAAACTGTTTGTTCGTGATCATTTATTCTGATGGATAATGAGTTTGAGGTCAGGTCAATGTAGGAACTTGGACAGTGGCGGCAGGTGAGCTGGTATATGAGATGGGTGGTTGTACAGGTGGCATGACCTATTATGGGGTAGGTTTTACCAGTAGTAGGGTTGCTATAGGTAGTGGTAGGTTGATGCATACAGAAAGTTTTACAACGGGGTCTCTTACAAGGGAAGGATCCAAACGGTGGTTTAGGAGCATCAGAGGGTTGATATTTAAGTACAAGGATGTTTTTAGATTAGGCGGTCTGCTGAAGGTGACTCGGGGTGTGGAGGGAAGGATAGTGGGAAGAACGCGGCGCATTTCAGGAAAGGATCTAAGAAAGTCATAGCCCAAACGAAGATTATGGCTTAGCGATTCCAGGCCAGGGAAAAACTGGGTGAGAAAAACAGGGTTCTGGTTGGATTTAGGTTGTTTGTGTCGGTGTGGGGGACAGTTCCTGACTCTTGGTAGCTGTATTTTGAACTAGTTCTGGAGGATAATTCCGGTTTATGAGTGCCTTGGGTCAGGGTGTTGGTGTAGAGAGTAAATGACTCGTGATCAGAGCAGATGCGTTTGCCTCGAATGGCTAGGCTGTATGAAATGGAACGTTTTGTATGATATGAATGGCAGCTATCAAAATGGAGATATTGTTGTAGGTTAATGGGTTTTATGTGGACAGAGGTGTGTAAGTGAACATTCTGTACAGAGATGTCTACATCCAGAAAAGTGATGCTAGTCTGAGAGTAGGACCAGGTGAAGTTTAAGAAGGAGAAGTTATTAAGTGAGTACAAGAAGTCAAGTAGGAGGTTTTTCACCGTGGGTCCAGATCATAAATATGTCATCTATATACCTGAACCACACGATGGGTTGTCGGGTAACCTTTTGAAGAAAACGTTCCTCTAGTCTGCTCATGAAAAGGTTGGCATAGGAAGGTGCCATGCGAGTGCCCATAGCAGTGCCTGGAATCTAATGGTAAACCTGAGACTGAAAGGGAAAGAAATTTTTGGGAAGGATGAATTGAGCCAAAGAAGTGGGGAAATGAGTGGTAGGGAAGGTGAGTGGGGGGCGACTGTCGAGGTAATGCTCTATGACCATGAGGGATGTTGGAGTAGAGTGATGATACATCAATAGTGACCAGGAAGCAATCTGTTGGTAGGGGTGTAGGGATCGTTGACAGACGATCTAAAAAGACGGTGGTGTCTCTGACATAAGATGGAAGGGCCTGGATGACAGGTTGTAGGTGCTGGTCAACGAATGCAGCAATGCGTCTCAGGTGTGACGGTGAATCGTCTATATGAAGTCTACAGTAATAATGAAGTTATATTCACATACAATTATTTTTTGGGAAAGTGCAATCATGGAATATTCTTCGTAGGCATTTATGCTAGCTACGGGAAGTTTCAGTTAGCTGTATTCGTTTTATCAAGAAAACGACTAAATAACAACACTTATCAATTAACGTTTTTATAGTTAATATTTGATGGTAATCAAGGCAAATATTGAGTTTAGAATAATAAAAATGGAACTTGCGAAATTTTTTATTATAATTCCTTTTGAATTTGCCTGCGAGTCATGTTACTGGTAACAGAAACCCGTCAGTTTTGTAAGTGGGGAATCTCCTTGACTTGTTTACTTGCAGCAAAGTTTACAGCTCTCTCAATGAACACAAGAAGAGTCTACGCCTGGTTGTGTGCTTATTCAAAGTGTTTCACGGCGTGGCGGGCCCCGCTAACTGTCGGCTCGCTGAAGTTTATTCTGAGCGTCCGTATCTCGGCAACTGAACTTCCTGACACTTGCCACCGCTCGTGTCAACAGCTCGCTCGGTCCCTCTCACCGCCCACCGTCTCTCTTAGCAATATGAACTGCAGGATGCGACTTTACGAGCTGCTGTCGCAAGAACTCTAGGAGAGAAGTTTGGCGATGTGACCCTCTCTCTGGAACAACCGCCGCTGCCAAAACATTCACCAACCGTGCGCTGCCCTCGATCACATGGCTGGTCACTGGAGGAACTTTTGTCACAGCGGGTTTAGTAAACTGAGGTTGACTGAAAATTCTTCGTCTATACCTTTCACATATTTCTATCAGCTGTTATCTTCTGTTTATTTCACATATCATTAGCTAAATAATCTAGCGTTCGTACTGCGAATTCAAAACACCTTTTCGCCTGTGATACTTATTACCTAATTATTTTTTGTGTAATACGCTTCGAAGCACAGAAAAAAAGTTCTCACAGTTTCGAGTCCTCAATCTCATGCTGACTAAACAGCTTCTTGAGCACATTTGTGATTATTATTGTTTTTCAAACTAAAAATTTAACATGCTCTTCGGCTAATCGGAACTAAAGTAGTAAGGATATGAATAATTCTTCACTAATGGTTGGTTTGAAATAAAGTAAAATCAAATATACATCCTCATATTAACTAATAAGCTTACAACGTTGTCATTTATATTGATGTTTATTAGAAACATAAACTTTCATACTATCTTTATCATTAGTTTAACAGTTTCCCTTATACTATGTAATGATTATTAAGTACAAGTGATTGGCAGTCTTATATCTAAAAATAATGTAAGAATCAAATTATCTAAAACTGATGAAATTACCGTCTAGTACTCTCATGACTGTATTATATGACTTACATGTTAACATGTCTTTTCATTTATCGCCTGCTTTCACCCAAAATCTTTTAGAGTGTAAGTTGATTAACAAACTGATGATATTCAGAAAATACAAATTTTGTAAAACATACTTAAGTTACACTTCGAGGAATAACAGCAACGTAAAATAATAAATTTAACTGTTTAATCATTTTTTTTATTCAGTTTTTTGTAACTCATAATGCCTTGCTTCTATCCGATACAGACATTTCTATACCTAGAAAAGCGATACTGACTACTTATACACCTGGTAGACAATGGAGTTACTGAGAAATGTATAAAGAATTTAAAGTGCTTGAGAAGAGAATGGCTGCCCTCATGTAATTGTGTCGTGTCGAAGTCTTAAGTCAGTCTTAGTCCTACGTTGGGGAATACAAATATAGTTTTCAACCGACATTTTTTTCCCATTTACAAGCTATTAAGTAGTATTACTTTGGAAGTAGTCGCATTTAAAGTAGCTGAATTGAATTCTTTATGCCTGAAACAAAATTAGACACTTTGTAGAGTGTCCGTGCAGCTGTGCAGATAATAATTTCGTAATATATTCACTGGTTTCAAAATAAAAGGCGGTTTTGAGGAACCTGTGTCTGAATCCCTATCGCTTAACGCCTCGTACACGTCGACAGCTGCCAAGACGATTGTGGAAGGAACCTCTCGGCAATCCATGGAAGACTAAAATATGGATGGCCGTACTGGGATTTGAACCCTGGTCCCCCATAATGCCAGGTTCCCCTTACATGGTTCAATTTACGCGTTTTGCAGAGATAAACCAGGCGAATAAAAAGGAAGAGATGTAATATTAATATTCAGAAGCTCTAAATGGGAAAATCAAACGTCCGGAACATTACAGTTCACGCAGTGATGTGAAAAATGACAACAGCAGATCGCAATAAAATTGAAATCGGATTCAATGGTCAGTTTTGGAAAAAAATCAGCAAACACAACTGCACAGTTCAGCATCGTGTAAACCCTAAAGTCGCAATCTCTGCAATACAAGAAAATTGGGATCTGTGATCGTATTCTGAACGTACCGACGGGTTATATAGAAATTGAGATCGTGATGCTGAGTATTTTTTTAATAAAATGTAAGTGAAATTCATAATTCTCATACACAAAACGAAATATGGAGGACGGACTCATTCCTCGTCTACGGTATCCTTCCTGAAGCGTCGGCACCGGATACATTGTCCAGCATCAACAAGTTACTAACCACTGTCAGCAATACACGTAAAGCACCAAGGCGATTGCTTCAGCTTTTTAAAATTTCAAAGAAATAGAATCTGACAGAGTATTCACAAGTCACATCAGTGTCACCAGCAATAAAATTTTCGTTCTATTTCTCTGTATTTATTGTTTTCCATTTTACTGATGACCTAAACGTGTGTTGAACGTTACTGAAAAGAAAGTTCTGTATGTCCAAAATACGTAACACAGTGTCTATGACACACCTCTGAATGAGGTCATCGATTTGGAAATGAACAGCAGAGTTTTTTGCGTAACACTATAACATCAACTATACACATTTGAGGGGTGAAACACTACCTTCCAGATAAATATGAGTATGAGATCATTGACGCTTGTGTGCACAATATAACATTTTTTCTTGATAGAGAGAAGCCAGTTTCTTCATATATAATGAAATCTGACATTGTAATAGAACCAGTGCCTGGTACTTAGTTAACACAGTGTCATAATGAACAAGTCTACTGGAAACTCAGCAAACTGAGTCATGTATCAGATGCGGTGCAGTCAGCGAAAACTGGTCCACCTGTCGTTTATTTTGAGACCAGATAACGAATATCCCTCACACTCTGTTGAAAGCATTGAACTTGTGCGTGATTACACACAAGTTAGAAAACAGCTATCATTTATCTTAGTCGAAAGAAATGAAGGTGATTTTTCGTGCGAAGTCATGAAGTTGTAGAGAGCTTAGACTTTGTTCAGAAGAAATAATTGGTAGTGTTTAACTGGAATATTCCGCTCTAATTTCCAAGTCAATCATATTTGTTTCAGTTAATAAATAAATTAATTTAAATTATAATATCGAAATATTATTAACTATTAATAATTTTGGAAGTGAGTAAGATACGGGTAAACAAGAACTACACTATACAGGGGTAAGATCATAAGTAGATATTTGTGGAATGTAAGCTCTCGTATAGAAATCTGTTTAGAAATATATTTACAAGTAAATTTCTATCAGAAGACGTAATCTCGTATATACCTTCCTGCTGTTTTGGAACATTCCAGTATCAATGCTGATTTACGTAACTAAAATCTGTGTAATAAAGATAAATTCAATTAAAATAACATACTATTTCCTACTATAAAAAAAGGTTATAATTATCTCTGCAGATTCCTTATTCATTAAGTACAGAGAAACGTACAAAATGTCACCAATACATGCAGGTTTAATTGCAAGCGAAGAGTGTTTCATCTAGAGAACGCAAATTACTGTGTGAAAGAATTTCTCGTTGGAATTTCATTAGTAAGGGCGGCTGATAGAACGGTATATGTTTCGGAGTAACGAACTGAAGGTGGAAAATTTATTCACAATCTGTAACGGAGTAAATATATTTTTTTTTAAATGTAGCAATTAACATCAGTTCTTGAAAATGGCATTTGAATACAGTGATGTTTGTGAGGAGTAAAATATTTTTATCAGCTCTATTCAACCATTGATGGGATTCACTGGAAGATAGGAGGAGGATGAAGAGATTCATGGGAGTGTACTAGTTGTATATTTTTGATGAGGGGTGGAAAGATAATGGTGGAAGAAGTAAGAGAGTTGCACAGAAGCGTTAAGACGACCACGGCCACAAGCAGGCACGCAGTTTCGGCCATAAGAGTGTAAAGAAAAAAAATTTATTTCATATGTAAGGAGTCAGCGATTGGCGCAGGTTACTAGGGAGAATGATGAATAATTTACCAAAAACTCTGAAAGAATTTAAAGTTGACATTCATATAGGGAAAAAAGTAGGTCTGTACAGGATAAGGAAAAAATAGGTGTGTAGGGAGATTGCCACCAGATTGTGCAATCTATCGCAATTTCATTCTATTAAACTATTTCTGTCTTCCGTGTTTTCTCTTTCAGTGGGTGCAGTCGTTGATCCCTATCGTTTCCAGTACCGGTTATCGTGGTCTGTAAAAACTAACGCGTACTGTGCATTTAATGGCTACATTACTTGCCGTTTATTGTCCGGAGCCAAATTGTGCTCGTTTGAGCGGTGCTGTAATCTTCTCCCTCCAGACAGCATTTTAACCGTCCAGATACTTTGTCAACATTAAACCTTAATAACCTCATAATTTGTCGTTTATTTATGTGGAACAGAAAGAAAGCGTATTGCTCGACGATAGTGGAGACTTTCTGGAAACGACTGACGCAATTAAGTGCGGAGACGCCGTAAAGACGTGGCACGAATGCCTTCCACGCTGACGAAAGTATGCCGCTGGGCTAACTACCGCAGGGCGTTTAACAACACGACAGTCGCCACAAGCGACATAAATTATTACTCTGACGAAATTAACAACACTGTGATGGTAAAATAATAGGACGGCACGCTGGGGCCGGCCGCGGCGGAGTGCTTAATTACACCCGGCTTCTCCCGGGTAAGCCTGTTGTGCGAGCAAACTTGGAGGGCTACACTCGTGAAGATAAGCAGAGCGAGTAGCAGGCGCCGTGCCGTGCCGTGCCCTCGTCGCTTTATCGCACCTAATAAAACAGAATATGGCATCGCGCATCGCCGACTCAAAACTCGCTACTTCATAAACCGCTTTATGTGCAGCGTAACGACTGGCGCTCTAGCGTGTCGCCTTTATGGGCCCGGAGACTTTTATTGCTGTCGCGCTGCCAATAATGATTGCTGCGCCATGCCGTGATTTAGTTCAAAATCGACGGACGTCGCATGGGTGTGTAGTCACATGTCCAGACTCGTCTGTACAGTGGGGTCTTACACCTTCATCCAGCGGGGTGCAACTCCAACGTCATACCTGGATACTGACAGACATTCAAGGTTATAATAATTAGTGGAAAACAGTCATATTTCTTCATACTGTTTAATTTTGGTCTTTAAAATACGTATTTTCTCCCTAATTTTACTGGTCAGTCAGGTACTGAGCACGGTGGGTGAGCCATAACGCTCTAGACTCGCATTCGGCTTGACACATGATCACACAGACAGAACCATATGCACATAGACACAGGCAACAGAGCATGCACAATGTCGGCACTAGTACCGTGTATATCCTCCTTTCGCAACAATGCAGTCTGCAATTCTCCCATGGAGACGATCGTAGAAGTGCTGGATGTAGTCCTGTGGAACGGCATGCCAAGCCATTTCCACCTGGCGCCTCAGCTGGACCAGCGTTCGTGCTGGACGTGCAGACCGCGTGAGACGACGTTTCATCCAGTCCCAAACATGCTCAATGGGGGACAGATCCGGAGATCTCGCTGGCCAGGGTAGTTGACTTACACCTTCTAGAGCACGTTGGGTGGCACGGGATACATGTGGACTTGCATTGTCCTGTTGGAACAGCATGTTTCCTTGCCGGTCTAGGAATGGTAGAACGATGGGTTCGATGACGGTTTGAATGTACCGTGCACTGCTCAGTGTCCCCTCGACGATCACCAGAGGTGTACGGCCAGTGTAGGAGATCGCTCCCCACACCATGATGCCGGGTGTTGGCCCTGTGTGCCTCGGTCGTATGCAGTCCTGATTGTGGCGCTCACCTGCAAGGCGCCAAACACGCATATATTACCATCATTGGCACCAAGGCAGAAGCGACTCTCATCACTGAAGACGACACGTCTCCATTCGTCCCTCCATACACGTCTGTCGCGACACCACTGGAGGCGGGCTGCACGATGTTGGGGCGTGAGCGAAAGACGACCTAACGGTGCGCGGGACCGTAGCCCAGCTTGATGGAGACGGTTGCGGATGGTCCTCTCTGATACCCCAGGAGCAACAGTGTCCCTAATTTGCCGGGAAGTGGCGGTGCGGTCCCCTACGGCACTGCGTAGGATGCGACGGTCTTGGCGTGCGTCCGTGCGTCGCTGCTGTCCGGACCCAGGTCGACGGGCACGTGCACCTTCCGCCGACCACTGGCGACAACATCGATGTACTGTGGAGACCTCGCGCCCCACATGTTGAGCAATTCGGCGGTACGTCCACCCGGCCTCCCGCATGCCCACTTTTCGCCCTCGCTCAAAGTCCGTCAACTGCACATACGGTTCACGTACACGCTGTCGCGGCATGCTACCAGTGTTAAAGACTGAGATGGAGCTCCGTATGCCACGGCAAACTGGCTGACACTGACTGCGACGGTGCCCAACCGCTGCGCAGCTAGCGCCCTTCGACGGCCAGCACTGCTGTTCCTGGTGTGTCCGCTGTGCCGTGCGTTTGATCATTGCTTGTACAGCCCTCTCGTAGTGTCCGGAGCAAGTATGGTGGGTCTTACACACCGGCGTCAATGTGTTCTTATTTCAATTTCCAGGAGTGTATAAAAAAAAAAAAAGAAAAAAAAAAGCAGTCTGATGGTAAGATGCTGACAGGCTGACAGGAGGTTGGACTGTAGATACCTCAAAGACCGTTGTATGGGTTTTTCAGCTAAATTTTATGTCATTAACAACAGAATTATTACTATAATATTTTATACTCTTAGCAGGCGTCATATTAGTAAAAAAAATTCATCTACTTTTGCGCGATTCGTGCTGCTTTCTAATGTGTTTTATTTCCAATTTTTCAGCGCCCAACCTGTGGTCTCCATCAGGGCTGATTCTGGTTGACTCATTTGTTCTTACGGATTGTGGAAAGGTGTATATTGGTGAGACATCCCGAGCGGTTACCATCAGGTAGAAGAAGGTAATTAAATGCAATGGGAGAAGACAGAAATAATAGCACAACCACAGAGTTTCCTAGGACGTAAAATCGGGAAAGTGATAGAAATTTTTCAAACAGTCCAAATATTTCAATAAAGATGGCAGCTATGGTTTAAGTGAACACGAAACATGATGAAGACCCCAGCTTGCGAGTCGAAACATTGAAAGTAAAATGTTGTTGAAAGAACGCTAATCGAGTAAAAGTAAATTGAATTTTTTACTAGAATTGTTACCATTTCAGGCCTGAAGCCTATGCAATATCTTCTCCAATTTCACTAAAAACCTCAACTTTGCAAGAATGTTGTTTATCGGATACTTCTGTACAACTAAATTGCAAACATTTCTCCGCTTCAGTTTAGAGAACTACAAATAACGAACGAATTTTAGAAATAGTAATGCAGCAAATGCTTCCGTGTAGTAGAACATCTTCACTGCAATAATTACTGGTCATGAATTTTCATTTTTAATACCACGGAGTGTTTACAAAACTAACGTAAGATCAGTAGTATGTTACGATGTCAACTCAAACAGAAAATTTTTCATGCAATTCCTCTCCTAAATGTTGAATAGCAATTAAAGGCAATTTCGGAAAGAAGATTTCAATAACACAAATTTTGTGCTGCGTAGATCGAGTTAATTTCATAACCAAAACACTTCATTAGGGATCCATACTATTTGAGTGCATCAATGTCCATTTTTAAAGTACGCCAGCAATGATAGTTTCTATTATAGTACAAGGAGTTTGATGTTTCCGCATCGAATGATGAAGAAATCACTGAAAAACCCAACTGTTGTTTTACACATTCAGCGATTTCTTGGTTTGAAAGATCTACAGGAATGACAAACTAGAGAATCCATATAAACTTTAAACCAATATCTTATATTTTTCTGTGGAACAATTTTGCAAGGTAGTAAAAGTCCCAGGTAAAGAAGCACTTTGGTCCATGAAATGCTGTGTGTCAGTACTGCTAGTTACACTTCCATGCTATATTTCGGGCTCTGACGAGGACGTTCGCCAGCAGTTCTTCCAATTAGCAGTAGCGGAGAGATTATCGTCGCCGGAGGAAGTGCGTCCGCCTCCACCGCCCCCGATCGCCGCCCCGTAACGAGCAGCGCCGCCCCCGCAGCCGTAAAGATAGCGCAGGCGTAATTACTGCTGAGCAGCGCGGCAGAGTTGTTGACGTAACGTCATTCAAACATCCACTCGCATAGATTTTGAAGTGTGGGTAAATTAATAAATATTAAACGATTTTACAATATGCCAAGAGTGTATTTTTCTAAACGGTCTCATTATTTTTTACCATCAGAATAATACCATATACCATGTATTTACCTTAGGGACCGTGCACAAATTACGTGGCTCTGTCCAGGGGGGGGGGGGGGGTTAGCTGGAAGGCTACGCTGGGTTACGTGGGGGGGGGGGGGTTCAGAGCCAGGCCACGTAGCTTCCTTTCGTAACATTTTTCACGCTTAAAATGAGGAACTGAACTCACAACAGCATGTGAATATTTATTTCCCTCAGTTAATTCTCCGTATGTAATTTACAATAGTCTGACAAGAGAAAACAGTACATAATGTCTTCTGGAATCAAAAGGGAAAAAAGCTTCGTGCTACGGGGGGAGGGGGGGGGGGTTTAGAGGCGAAAGCCACGTAGGGTTACGTGGGGAGGGGGGAGGGGGGGTTCACAGGAGGCTAAAATGGAGCTTCGTGGTTTATGCACGTTCCCTTAGACGTCAGGCGCTGTCCGTATGATACCGTACTATTCCTCAATACAGTTCGGTTCCATGAAAATGTTTTGAAATTTTCCACGTCATGGAGGGAAGTGAAGGGACTGGTTATACATACCAATCTTGAAATGGGCTATATTTCAGTTGAATCTTACAAGTTAACGTGAATTTCAACACTCATCCATACCCCTTCACCAGCGTTATTGCAGTAGCAGCAACTTGCTGGTTGAGTTAATCGAACTGACAGAAACAACTGCTGTCAGTACCCGGAAACGAGCAACTGCTGGAAGTAATGAACGTGACCTGTCATCTCTCAGAGCTATGAGAAGAGAGCGTGGTAAACTGGTGGGGGGGGGGAGGTAAGTTGGGATACGTCACTTAGGTTAAAAGATTTCATCGCCACACAATGAGACAAATCCGGAATAGTTAATTTAATAATAAATTCTACAGTAAATCTAGTCATTAATAAAAATTTGCCTGTCAGTCCTTGCTAATGTCCAAAGAATCTTATCAGGATAAGTACTTTATTTTATTGTAACGATAAGATGATGAAGTAGGACGGAGTATTTTAATTGTAACAGGAATAATATTTTTAGAATAGTATTATAAAAACTGATGGGAGAAAAATTCTTTATTTTTTTAATTTGAAGCCTAGTCAGAGAAATGATAGCCAAAAGAAATAAGATCTTCTAAAATAATTTGACAGTAAAAATATTTAAACGTTTTTCTTCTAATGAATATTATTTTCTTTAGAAATTTTTCCCAAATTGTTAAGACTTGTTCAAAATGAATAATTACTTAAGTAATAATAGGTAATAACTCATAATTTATAATATAAATATTGATAAGCTCACATACTGCTATATTCCGTTATTAAAAGCAAATATAATACGAAAATACTTTTTTTAAATGCACCACAAAAAATTCAGTCCTTTCTGCTACTATTGTTATATTTCTAATTACTAATTTATTATTAAAATTTTTAATTTCATGATTTTTTAAACAAGTAGTGGAATTCACTAGTATATTGATGAGCCAAAACATTATGTCCAATTTCCACGTTGGGATTAAATGCTATCTAGTGACGTACTGGTGACGCCTTGCAGTAATGAGAGAATGTGAGTTGAGTAGAGAAGCACGGGTAGTAATTCAAGCGACGATACGTGTGGTAAACGTGCAAATCCAGTGACGTAAGATACTTTGACAAAGAGCAGATTGTTTTGGATAAATTCGTTTGATCTCAGCCCGATAGAGCACGTCTGGTTCGCTATCATGCGCTATTTCTCACTCACAAACAAGTGACCCCTAATTGCGTGACCTATGTGTAAATATCTGGTACTTCCGAAAACCTACCAAGGACTTGCCAAATCCTTGTCCCACAAAACACTGCTGTATTATGTCGCGAATGTGGACTAACACGCTATAAAAACAGGTGATCATTGAAGCTAGAGCTTGTATATATTCTATTACAATGTCAGGTTCACAGTGTGGCTGAACATAAAACCTGGTAGATTCACAGCTCATAAACAGACATCTTTTATGGTATTTTTATCCAGCCTTTTTAACGTAAAAATATTAGGAATATCGAAACATTCGAAATTTAGTGCAATAGAAGGCTGTTGAAATTTAGGCGTACACATGAAGTACAAAATGAATGTCCTTAGAAACTGATGGTGGGAAAAAGACCTGATGGTGGGTCACATGTTGATATTAAAGCATCTGCTCACTATAGTATATACGTGATCTGTATTATTTTAGTGACTTGGTGATATATAGAATTCTGATAGCATCAGGTCGTAATGTTCCTCCTCTTAGTTTGTAACATGGTGGACTACATCCAGTAGCTGTTACACATCAAATCGACTGTTATCAAGTTATTTCAGGTCATTTCGCAGGCAACAAATTACAGACCCAACCAAGTCCAGCAACTCATTCTCTCCACTTTGAAACAGTGAGATTCCTTTGTACTTCTGTTTAACACAGAACTGCAGAACTGCCAATGGTATTATTTATGACTGACTGAAGTTATTCACAGTAACTTTTTCTACATACAAAATTACGAGCTCTTACGTCAGCTTCAAATATGTTCCATAATAAAATGTAAGATTTTCTGATGTCGTGGTTATGTTGATTAGTTTATCTCTTCATGAATACGTCTGCATTTATAATTAACTGAAAACTAATAGTGGTGAGATGCGATTTGCTCCAAGACTAATTTCTTTATGTATACTCCGATCAGTAACAGCATTAGAAAAGAACCAATTCATATATTGTGAGTAACAACTTGTTTTCAAGATCTTATCTATCTTGTAATTTCCACTCAAGTGGTCTCGAGGGAGAAGCAAACCACTAAATTCGTAAATGACAGAAGTTTCCATGTATGGTAATCAATCATTTTACGTGGACACTACGTCGTCTATTTACCAGACAATCCCATTCCGATCTCTAATCAATTCTGCGATGTTTTCGTAAAGACTGTGTGGCAAGTGGTCACAAATCGCGTGGCTTTATTTTTTTTTTTTGCAGCTTCTCCATGCTAGTAATCAGTCTCTTTAGATATGGAAACAGTACTCCAGATAAGGATGCAAAAGAGTTTTATTCATTATCTCATCTGCAGATACGCTACAATTGTTCAAATTGGGACCTATGAATCCAGATTGCCTTTTGAACAACCAGTGTTGTGTGGTGTTCGCACTTCAAGTTGAGTTTCACTATCACATCAACAAACTCAAAGGATTCAACATTACCAAGAGCTGAATGGCTCAGTTTTTACTCATTGGTAAGTGGTTCTAATGCAGTTATTCATACTTTTGAGGTCATCGCTAGTTTATTTCCATGATGGACTAAATATGACTAAAATAGGGTCAGTAAAAACATTAAATTATGTGGAAACATTATCAAAAGTTTCTGTGGAAACTAACTTATTAAATAGTAATGTTCATTAGTAAAAGTGATTTTGTGATACTCAGTTTGCAAAGGGAGCATTTAAATGAGTGAAATCGTTCTCAAAGCTGATTCAGAATTGAAGAGAACCAAAAATTGTTGTTCTTGATGATTAAGACGAATTCAACGTTATAACTGTAGTTAGTTCTGCCATGAAATACATCTAATAGTAACTTTAGTGGCCCACCGTGATGATGTCCGGCGCTGTCACGGGGTTAGCCAGTTCAAGTCCTGGTGGTAGAGCAAATTTCCATCACAAGGACTTGTCCAACAATGTAGAAAAGATGATACCGCGCAACTACTAACCACGCAGTGAGAATGGAGTGAGGGCATACGACACTGTTCGTGGTGAACCATCCGTCCAATCGTGGCCGACCCTTGGTGTATTTCATAAAAGTAGGCATGTTTGGGCCTTTCACTCTCTCCCTTCTTTCACACACACTAGTACAGTCAAACACAATTACAATGACAGCTAAGATAGACTCAGTGGGGAAGACAACGGGAAACCATTCTGATTCATCTTTCCAGACGTTACCCTGGAGGGTTAACACCCCGCAAGGTAACCAACCACCTACGTTCGGACGCATGCTGGTTGCTCATAAGGCGTAGATGAAAAAAACAAGATCTCGTACCGTTATTACTATTAAATTTACTGTTTTTGATAGACGGCATACCTAAATTTAAAAAATTAAATCTAGATTAAAATTCTTGAATTACGAAGATATTTGATCTCTTTTTATACAAGGACAGCCTCCCGTTCCCTCAATTTAATCTATATCTATAAAACGAAAACCATATATATCTGTTCCAGATAAACTCAAAAATTATTGAACAGATATCGATGAGGTTTTCACCGATTTAATGCTTAAGATCAGGTTTTAATTGTTTGGTATGTTTTATGATTCAACATTACATAACAGCGAAGCAGTAAATGAAATTCTGTACGTATGGTGTGAAACATCAAAACTGCAGTAGCAACTAGATGTTGCGTACATCATACTCCGCAGAAAAAGATAATAGCATCTATCGGTTCCTTCCTTAAATAACCGATTTTCAGTCCTAAACCTTCATAGATGTCCGTGTTGAATGTGAATGGCATCCCAGGAAATTACATAAATCAATTTTATACTATAAAGGAAAATATTTCCGAGAGCTTCTTCAAGTTACGATCTAAGGCCGCACAGGTATAATCCATGATGTTTTGAAGTTATATTCACTGTTTACAGTGAGTAATGCACATCTGATTGGCTTTAACATGAAAGTGAACTGTTTACAGTATTAGTGTTTGGCATTAAAAACATTAAAAATAATTCAGGATACTTATTATTCAACTGAAGCTTTTTTTAGTAAAATTACAGATAGTGACACATTCTGCTTTCAGTTTTTTTATATAATATTGAATTTACTCATTTTAAAATTAATCATATTATTCAGTAAACCATTTCCGATATTTTAAAATTTATCCTGTCTTTTCCACATTTCCTGAACAAGTTCACTGACTCTATTGCTGCACGAATGACTGCGGTTATTTTGATGTAACTTGGTAAACATGTTTCTGACGGGGTGTTTAAAAATATTGTACGAATAAATCAACAGCAACACGTCTCCTTTCGGCTACACCGGGGGTTAGTCGGGCAAATACATATAATATCACAATGAGACTTCTTCGATGCGGACATGGCATTAGTATGATACTTCACTCTTCTACTCCTAATGGTCTTCGTCACTGAAGAATGATGTTCAGGAATGAATGAGGGTTAAAAATTGCAAAATCTTCTCTAATGTAATGCTCAAACAACTATCCCCTCCTTTTCCCGGTCAATTGGGATATCTGTAGAACATTCTAAAAAGGATCTGTTATTTTTCCGTTAAGTCTGGGAAGAATTTGATACACATCTTTGAGAGTGTGAAAATTGGGAAAATAACCTCAATCACACTCGGCAACGCCGGATGATCTGCTAGTACTTACAATAATTTACAGCTGGATATAGCCTTACAGGAGTATTGTGTCTCTAATTCTACTTAGATATATTCTGTTACTTTTATAACAATTATTTCGGGTTAATTTCTTTCAAATTATTTTATTTAGCATTCATATAAACCTTATAGCCGACAAATGTGGGAATTATAGCACCATTAAGTCTATCACCACATGCTTCAAAATTACTGACCAGAATAATATACAGAACACTGGAAAGGGTAGTAGAAGAGATAATAGGTGAAGATCAGTTTGCGTTTAAGGAAAAATAATGGTATGAGGGAAGCCATTCTGGCTTTAAGATTAATACTTGAAGGGCTTCAGCAAGAAAAACATGATACTTTTTGGGCGTTTGTTGATTTTGAAAAAGTTTTGAGAATGTTAGGTGTGGACAAGATGATTTTAGAAGTCAGGTCTAAAATATCGAGTAGAAGAATACTTTCTAAAACTATATAAGAATCAAGTGACTATATTAAAAGTATAGAACATGAGAGACATGTTAAAAATGGTATGAGACAGGGCTGTAATCTATCCCTGTTAATATTCAACTTGTATGCGGAAGAAGCAATAAAGGAAATAAAAGAAAAAATTTCATGTGGCGTAAATGTTCAGGGAGAAAAAATCTGTATGCTACGATTTTCTGATGATATTGTCTTGTTACAGAACGGGCTGAGGATATTGAGAAGTTACTGAATGGCATGAACATGGCATTGAAGGAAGATTTTGGACAGAATATTAATCAAAGCAAGACAAAACGTGATGAAAATGTAGCAGAAATTATATCAATCACAGTAGATTAAATTATAAAAATAGGATCGGATGCAATAGGAGAAGTAAGTGAATTCTGCTATTTGGGAAGCAGAAATTACAACCCGACGGCCGAAGCAAGAATGATGTTAAAAGCACAATAACACTAGCAAATGCAGCCTTCATGAAACAGAGAAATCTTTTAGTTTCAAACATTGATCTAGGAATTAGAAGAGACTTTCTAAAAACTCTATGTTTATGGGTAGCGAAACAGGGACTTTAGGAATACCGGAAGAATGAAAATTGAAGCATTTAAAATGTGGTGCTACAGAAGGAATGTGAAAATTAAGTGGACAGACAAAGTACGAAATGAACGAGTTTTGGAAATGATGGTTGAGGAAATGAAAGTTTTGTAGAAGAAGGTTACAGAAAGAGAATCAGGCTCGTAAGGTAATATTTGAGACATGCTGGATTGGTCAATTTGTTAGTGGCGGGAACCGTCAAAGGTAAGAACAGTAGAGGAAGACAGAGATTAGAATATATGAAGAAGATAATTGAGGACGTGGGTTGTCAGGGATATGTAGACATGAAGAGGTTAGCATAGGATAGGAAGGGATGGATTATTGCATCAATCCAGTCGAAAGATTGATGACACCACAAAAAAAACAAAACATTATACCAGAAATTAATATTTGGAATTACTCGGCATACCTGGTTGCCGTAAACATGAAATTAGTTGACGTAATTATAATCTAAAACTTACTTTACTTAAATAAGATACGTTAATGATGTCAAACATGGTTGTAAAAGCCAATATAAAGAAATTCTAACTACCTGAACGGCGTAATGTTCAATGTTTAGGTTGCACTGGGTGATCCGAAGAGCTCGGTGAGGCCATTGAGGCCGGCGATGTGATGCTGAAAGCTGGGCACCAGGAAATTGACACATTTCCACGTCGGGAAATGGGAGGCGGCGGCAGCTGAGCTCGGCGACCAGCTAATTGATTACGACCGGTAGATGAGTTGCTGCAAGACTTGGACGGCTCGCGGGGATACGATCCGACAGCTGCCAGCGGGAAGGCTCAACTTGCAGCACTGTGTCAGCTCCGAACTTTCCTTCATCTCCAATGTACGTTATGTCCAGTACCTCGGCGTAATGATTAGAGTAGCTGTTACCCGCGACCACGTACGGGAGAACTTATAATTTTGTTGCTAGAATTTGATATAGAAAGTTATAAGTTACGTAAAAGGTGTCGCAAGAAACACGGAGCGTGGGTGCAAAATTAACTGTCGGAGGCTACTTCAATATATTTTTGTTTATTGTTTAAAGTTATGTCACTTTCTGGGGACATCTTATGTCAATACAGTTTGCACACAACATTGTTGGTTTTGCTGACCTTCGCTAATTTATATAGGCCTTCGGGGATTTGAAACCGGTGACATAGCTATATATAAACACAAAATAATAGTCTGGTTCAGCACAAACCCACATCTATAGCATATAATAAGTTGTGTCTCTACATGAACAGCTCACACACAAAATGACTGAGAGAGAAAAAAAGTATGAGTGACCAATATAACATTACAGTTACTTACACACGCTTTCCGGCTGTCCGTCACCGTTCAGTTAGTTTTCAAAACTTCACAATATATTGATTATCCAGAAAAAAGCATCCAATGTCTGTGCTAATGATACACAGTATTTCCTGAGCAAGTTTAGTCAGCATCGGTGAAGCCAATTAGTCGGGTAAACGTAACAAAGCGACCGAGAGAATTGATAATATTACTGTAGATTGAGTTGTTTACGTCGTGTATTTTTCACGTAACATGTAAACATGAAAGCTATTTACTCTTTTATATTAATGGAATTATGTGAATCAAACTGCACTCCAGTCGTCCATACACGCAAGCTATTCGTCTCTTACAAGGGCGCCTCTAAATACCGTTTCTTCCTTTATGCTTACTAATTGGAGAATGTGGAAGGCATCATTAACGTCTAAAAATAACACCTACTGCAGTATACAGAATTATGGATTAAATTAGGATATCTTATATAAAAGTTATATGCCAATACGCCTCACATAACCACTTTGTGAATGCATAGTTATATTTTCTTTTTACATGTAAAACAATAAAGGCGATGTTCCCTCCGTTAATTAGTTTAACTAAATAACGTTCTGCCTTGAAAAATTGATCTTCTGGTCACTGCTTATCTATCGGTTATATTTTTTTTTATTGATTGTGGGTTATTCGGGTGGGTTGATGGTTTTGTTTCTAGTAAGGCCTTGTTTTTAATATCTGACTGCTGCAGCAGGTTCCAACTTCTCACCGAATAAGACTTCAATAAATAAAGAGAACTAATTCTTCTGTTATTAATGCGTCAAAAGAGATTCTTTATCAAGATTTCTTGTCAAAACATTTTTGAGAAGCACAGAGAAATAATACATTTTACATAGTAGTTTGCAGCATTGATGGCGAGCCCAGAGGCCGGTAAACCGAATTCTCTGCATTCCGCAATGGGCATACTCATCTGAATATGCCCCTGCGAATCTAACATTGCGCTTCGTGCAAGAAATATTATGTTTCTTTTGTGTTTGGATAGTGTTTATTTTTTTTTATTTTTTTTTTTTTTTTATCGCCTCAGCCTTACTTCGTACATCTTCGATAAGTAAGATGTCTACTTCGTCTTTCCTTTCATAGAAAATGAAATAATATAAAATATGTCCAAAAGCCTGAACAGAGCATGAAATAAAAATTTCGACCATAGACAATTGTTATGTTGCCTGTAAGAAAGTAGTAACTGTAAATCTTAGTTAAACCAATATTTAAATGACTTTAAACATCAAGAGAAGTTACTTCAAAACAATTAAGTATTTTGATTGTAATAAACAACTCTGATTAAAAATAAAGTTTTTACTGTTAAAATGCTTTCATTTTAATTTGTATAGTCCAGAAACGTCAACAGTTAGACCAATAAACAAAGGAGGGGAACAGCAAAAACCCCAGCCTGGTATTTATGTATTTGATGCAACGGATTATAAAAAATGAGGCATTAAAACAAAATCACAATAAGTGCTGGTGCTACAGACTTCAGAGGTTTTTTGCTCACCTTTTACTTCACCAATAAGGGAGAGAAATGATGTTTGCGTCATCCATTGTTTATTATATAATCTTGCCGCATAGAAAGATACATTCACGTTTCTTAGTTCAAGAATCTTAGTTACAATGGACATAATTGCTTTGCATCTATTACTTTCATGCATATATTTCCGTAATTAAGTTCTTCAGGAACCCTTGTTTACTTACATTCTGTGTTCTTAAAAAAAAAGAATCTTTAATAAAAAGAAGTGGTTGATAGATGAAATGTTCTTCAAATATTTCATTGCCCAGTTACCGACACAAAAGGCCCTGAGCTGAACATCCCAACACGCCGTATCACCAAAATAAAATTACATACACGTCACTGAACACGATCAATGCTATACTACAGTGGAAAGCGGGTGGAATTTTGTATACCTCTAAGTGCACAGCATTGGTTACCAAAGCTAATCCATAAAAAATGTCACGTCATTTTTCATCAGGGATCGGTGGAAACATTAATGCGAAATATCCGAGGATAGCTTTTATACTATTTCTATAACACAGAAAGCTGTCGGGAAATAGATGGACATACGTTTACATTGAATAAAAAGTATTTATGACATTGGAAACAATTAATTCATTACCAGACAATTTGGTCACAGTTTCGCAATCGAGAAACATTGTGCCCTAATTTATTTTCCCACTTTTTCGGTGACAGTATTATCAGAACACATAACCTCCGAGGAAATCTCTTTGAAACCTAGGGCAGTTAGTTTAAATCAGTCACTAAGCCTCTAAAGTTTTGCCGACAAAGCCGAGCAAACGATGCTCCCTGCTCTTGCGCTTCTTATACTCCCAGATATCACTTCTGGCGCGATGCGTCACTATCAGAAGTGGCGGAGCGGGCGGCGGGTATCGGAAAGTAATACGGGAATCCTCTGCTGCTGACAGCACATTTCTCGCCGGCGCGGCGTAGCGGATAGGGCACTCACACCTGTCGCAAGAAGCGGCTCTGAGGTGGAGAGAGCGTTAATTCTTACAGATAGATCCCGATATTGCTTTCTTACTACTTTTAAAACAGGAAGTAAGAATTAACAATAACAACAACAACAAAAAACTCTGACAGTTTCAAACAATCAGTTTGCTAATTTCATCTTTGATCGCCTTAAGATCTGAATGGTAGGTTTTGATTTTTAAATGATTCAAGCATCCGCAACATATTCAGGTCAATATGGTAATAGAGAACACTAATTAGAGACAAAAATCAATAACAAAAAGGCAGTTTTCTAAACAATAAGGTCAGAATCAAATATTCTTCTACCACTACTGTCATTATTTTCTCTCTGTGATTCATTTAACACCGTTGCAGAAGTGAGTTGCGTAGAACCTGGTTAGTTTGACGGTTGACGACACGAATGGAATCTTGGAATAACCCAACGAAATCATAGGCAGTTTTTTACAGGTTTCGTTAAAACAAACAATCGAGATAGATAATGTCGTTCGGGTTTGGTTTTATAAACGTTGCTGACAACAAAATAATTCTTCGATCTTGGTAGAATGATTCTGTTGTTAATTTTCTACATGTATTGTATACTTTATTCAGAATAAAGTATTTTCGCATGATTTATTGGTAGGAAAAGTTTAAAATATAACAGCTAAAAATAATGATACTCAATAATAAAGTATGGTTGGCAACCATAACCTCAAATGCCCTCTATCATAACAAAGACACGAGAAATGAGGTATTTCATGTGTCATCCGCTAGAAATTCCGGAAATCCTCACCATCCAACATCTAAGATGCTTAATGCGACTGAACGTATGCCTTTTGTAAATATAATTGCTTGGCACACGTCTTTTTCTTATTCTTAGGAATTTCGCACAATGTCACGCAGTCAAGGTTACACTAAGAATTTGTGGTTTTAATAAATATGTGGCCAAACATATGTAATTTAAATATTAGAATAATAAAAAAAATTATAACTAACTATTTTTATTACCAGAATTACTATTAAATTAAACATACAAATTTCAGAGCAAGACGGATATACACATGGTGGTAAGTTGATAGCGCGGTAGCAACCAGATCGGATCAGCCGACGGGCCGTCTAAATGCAACACTCTGTCGACGGGAGGAATTTAGTGAATCGGGACCGGAACTGGACTAGGTGATTGTGAACAGGTCCTCTAATGGCCCCTTTAGTCGATGAAACGTGGTACTTCTGCTGTTTTGGCTTCTCTAACGTGAGGTATTCTTAGACCTGGAAGGCAATTAGAGTGAACATGGTCATATGAGTAAACGCTATTTTTTTCTTGGCAACTCACTGTCCTGACATTGGAGTTTTAATTTTATCAATATTGCTTTCCAAAGATTGGTCGTATGCTTGGGTACACTGCCAGTTGGCTCGGTTTCTGAATTCTTTTCCTTTAGAAACTTCGTACCAAAAGACAAAAATTGTAAGGCAACAATAGCGGGATTTCTTTACTCGACTTATCTTGCAACATTAAAGACACTAGTGTATGGAGATGAAATGTTTTCGCCGCCTTTCTGCAAAAAATTCATTTCTTTCCTGAAGATATTCCTGGCTTTGTGTGCAATAATAATGCGATACTCATTGTAAACGTTAGACACGATATGGCAATGATTTCGCTTGCTGATCATTTGAATAAACAGTGTCGTATCTGAACTGCGATAGCTGAATATTACTATCAGCAGAATATCTCACGCACTGTATAAGGCTACGCAAAACGCATTAAATGGGTGGGTTCTTTTCATTGGTCTAACTGTATTAATTGTAGTGGTTATTTATTATTTTTTTAAAGATTTCATGACTTCACTAATGTTACACTTTCTATTCCTTGGGGGCGACATGTGATAACGTTTTCGTAGCAGAATGATGGCTGCAAAAGTTAAAATCTACAGCAACTAACTCCCGCAAAAATAAGACACCAAGGATGTGAAAGTATCTCTAGTCGTGCTTGCAGATTAACTACCCCTCTGCACCATGTGTAGGAGAAATGCATACTGAACACGCTGTGTGGCCACGGTGATGGAATAAATTATCGAAGCACAAGTTAAACAACTTACCTCAGACACTGACAAAACTGAAAGTGAAAATTCGTGTAATTAAAAAGTAGGGTTGATATGGAAATAGCCACCGAGACATATGCTTTATCACAATTAATTAATAAGAGTAAAAATAAAATTAATCTTTGCCACCCGTCTCCTCGTATAGTAGATGTACAATTATGTTAAAGCCATACAGATAATATCCTTTTCAGTGATTCTTTAGTGAAGAAGAGATTCTAAAATTACGATAGACTAAAAAAAAAAACATGAATAATGTGATACAAGCTGTAAACCGCGACTGATCTGCGCTGTTATGCATGGACTTATAATTTTAATGCTGGATTTAGATAAAGAAAGTGTTACGTAAAACGTCTCCCAAAAAGCACGGAATAGAGGTATTATACCGGGGAAGTCATCGTCATACCATTATACTATTCAAACTGTTTCCCAGATGAAACCAATCTGCAACATTTATTAAAAGAAAAAAACAACATTGCGTCAAATTAAGGGATGGGGGATAACCGTGGTAAATTACCTACCACAGTTTTTCCGGCAGATGTTTGTTTGTGTTTTTAAATTATGTCACCCTCTGGGGATTTCTTATATCAATCCAGTGTTGTACACAATGTTTTTAGTTTTGTTGTCCGTTGCTAAGATACATAGCGTTTGAGGGTTGGAAACACGTGAGATAGCTCTATATAACTGCCCATGGGAAAAAACACTTCTTATCTAAATGTATCTCGCTGCTTTCAGTGTCCCTGAGATTTATTGACTACATAATAGGTTGTGTCTGAACACAAAATTTATAAACAGATCATACACAAACTGACTGCGGGTGAAACAAAGCCTGAGCGATCGATATAACAGAGACTTACACGTGCTATCAGTCTGTTTGTCACCGTTTGTTTAATTTTTAATATTTCATAACAAAATACGTTATTTGTCTCGAATTGTATCCTAGGTTCATCGTAAAGATATGCAGTATTTCCTTATCAAATTTCAAGAAGATCGGTTTAGCTATTTAGTCATGAAAACGTAATAAACAGACAGAGAGGACTTTCGGATTTATATCATTAAATATAGATTGCCGTGTAAAAGTGCCTGTTGTGTTGTTGCCACGCTCCTGTTACGGGCGACCGGCGTGCCGGCTTTAATGCATTGTACCACCACAGCAACCTGCACGCCGCCCAGTCAATAGCGCGCTGATGATAAACAGCTCCATTATTGCGTGAAGAGCTAGTTATGGGGGCCGCATTATCACATAAACAATAACGGGCCGCAAGAATATCAATTGATTTACGCTCAAAGTGCAGCCACGTTTGTCTATAAATTACTGGCGGCTAGGACGAGACAACGAGCAAACGGCTCTCTGTACGGAGCTACAAAGAGTGATGAGTGACTGATCGCTCACGTCCGTGGCCCTCACACAGTGTCTAGCCGCTGTTACATATCTCACCACACGCCAATCATCTTGCTCACTGCGTCCGTGACAACACGATACCAGCACGTCACCATGCAGTCGGAAAGGTAGATACGAAATGCACCGCACGTCAAACCTAGACATGTAATGTAAAACCAATCAATGCGAAACTCATAGCAGTATCTTTGTTTGTATGTCTACTTTTTAATCGTTGGTTAAGATGTTTGGAGGTAATAACATTACTGTTCAAATGATTTAATTTATGAAAACTTTTAATCCATTGGAACAGATTTTATATGCTTTCTGGATTTTGAGAGCTTTTTGAGAAGTTAGTTGTGACAGTAGTTTGAATTACTCCTAGTAACACAATGTTTTTTTTTTTTTTTTTTTTTTTTTGCTCATCAGCCATTGCCACAATTATCAAAAACTTCAGATAATGTGGAATTTCAATGAAACTACAGCGTTGATCATAACAGAATCGGTCTTCAAACTCCACATGAGACTAACCACCGTCACAGGAAATTTATATCAATGCCTTTTCAGGGCAGCTGCTTCAATTCTAACATCGAGTAACGTAGATTAATATCCGTGACCTCTCTTACAACATCATAGTCTAACATTTATTGTTGACAGGGTTGGATTATCCAGCTATTGTTACCGTAGGCCTTTTACAATCTGGCATATTCGTAAGTTTATGCATATAAGCCGACGTTTCATACCTTTTAACAATCCCATGTTTGCATTAAAGTATTATCGACTGTTACTGAAGTGAACTACACTTAATGGTTCCTTGAGGTTTATTACTCTGAACACAAAACAACTGGTAAACAATAAACAAATGAGGGTACAGTTATCAGATGACCGTCGAGAATTTTAGCCTGGTCCTGATCCGGGGTAGAGAGAGACGGCTTCAATTCTCGCGAACTTCCGGTGGTCTTCTGTAGTTGACGCTGGTTCCGCGGTCAGGCCGGAACTGCCGGTGGCCCGTTGCCATTTGTTGCCCTTTTCTTTGGGCTGTTTTGTTGGAGAGTGTGTCTTTCGACATTTTCTCCTCATGTGAATATGGATAGTTCAATTGTCTTTACATTTGGTGCATCTTATTTTTGGCAATTTTATTTATAGAATTAATGTGAGGGGTCTTTTGTATGTATCTATATCGGTGGTGTATTGGCCTAGTGGCCTGATGAGTGGGTTCGCTGAATTTTTCTTTGATTTATAAAATGCTACTACCCTTTCTCGAAATCGTTGTTGTACTGTCTGTATGTTGGCTGCATTGTGTAAATCGTCAGTTGGAAACAGCGTTGGGAGGTGCAGTGCTCTTTTCAGCGCTCGGTTCTGAATAACCTGTAGTTTTTTGATGTGAGTGTTGCATGCATAACCCCAAACAGGGCATGCGTACTCTATTATGGGTCGTACCAGACTGCAGTAAATCATGACGCCAACGTCCGGCGCCAGGGAGCTGTCCCTGTTAAGTAATGGGTAGAGCTGCTGTAGTGCAGCGCTGGCTTTGCGCCTGGTTTCCTCGATGTGAGCTCGCCAGGTTAGCTTGCTGTCGAGCGTCACACCGAGGTATCGCGCAGTGTTGCTCCATGGGATGACCTTTCCTTGGAGCTGCACCTGAGGCTGGTCTTCACCTCTTCGTCCTCTCCGCTTGGTTAGTAAGATGGCCTGAGTTTTGTCCGAGTTGATGGTGATCCTCCATCTTCTCGCCCAGGCCTCGATTTTGTCCAGGGCTTCTTGTAGTCGCCTCGTAGCCAACGCTCTACTGCGGCTGATGGTGAACACTACCGTGTCGTCAGCGTACTGGGCCATTTTGACATTGTTGGTGAGTGGTATGTCCGATGTGTACAGGGAGTAAAGTATATGTCCCAGTACGGACCCTTTGTGGGACCCCGGCGTTTATTTTTCTTGACGTTGAGAGTGAAGTTCCCACGCGTACCCTGAAGGTTCTGCCTCTCAGGTAGGATTCTATAAGTTTGACGTAAGAGCCCGGAAATCCAAGTTCAAATAGTTTTGAACAAAAGTCCTGTGTGCCACACAGAATCGAAAGCTTTTGAGTGTCTAGTAGCACGAGTCCGCAGTGGCTCCGATGGTTGAATGCTTTCGTGGCTTCTTCGACTACCCTCATTAACTGGTGTGTGTGGTACTATGGCTCTTACGGAATCCCATTTGGTGATCCGGGATTAGATCACCTTCGGTGATTAGCTGTTGTATCCTTTTTAAAAGTATTCTTTCGAATACTTTACTAATTGAAGGCAGCAAACTTATTGGTCTGTAGTTCTGTGGGAATATGGGATTCTTGCCTGATTTGTGTACGCCCGCCACGATTGCTCGTTTCCAGCAGCTCGGGTATTTTCCACTCCTCAGTATGTCATTGAAGATATTGGCTAGAAAAGCGCAGGCCGCTGGTGGCAATTGTCTCAGTAGAGTGTTGTTTATTTCATCCACCCCTGGAGCCTTTTTGTGGGGTAGATTCTTCAGGCTGTTCTTGATTTCCTTGATGTCGATATCTGGAATTTGTTGTTCTAAGTCTGCAGCGGCTGCTTGCTGGTAGGTTCGTAGGCGCCTGCGTATATTGACTACGTCTTCATCGTCTGCTTCTGCTGCGACAAAATGCTTCTCAAAGCAGTCTGCTAAGGCGTTAGCTTTCTCATGCGGCAGGTATACTATGCCTCTCTCGCCGTGCAGTGGTGGTAACCTTTTCTTTTTCTTGGTGAACCATCTTGTGTGGGTCCATGGGGAGTTGTCATTTAGTCTGATCATGGCAACACGGGCCCTCCATTCTCTGTTTCGATGTTCATTAAGTGCTACTTTCAATTCTTTCTGCAGCCTGTTTAGCAATGTTTTAGTGCCGCGATTCCTGGTAATTTCCACTCCTTCATGATCCGATTTTTGTGTCGGATCATAGCCAGGAGTTGTGGTGGTAGTTGGCTTGATTTTTGGGTGTTGGGTCGACGTATTGGGATTGCTGCTGCCGCTGCTTCCTTCACTGTTGATGTGAAGAATTTAAGATCATCTTCCGCACTGACCGGGAGGTGATTGGAGAAAGCGTCTGAAGTGAGCTGACGATAGACATTCCAGTTTGCTCGCCTGTAATCTGGGGTTTCTTGTGTCTCCTGTTTCCAGGGCCCGGTTGAAACCTCGACCAGCACGGGGCAGTGGTCTGATGACAATCTGTTGACTGTACTGGCTGCCATGTATCCGGTTATGCCCCTGGAGATGCATATATCCAGGATGTCTGGTCGGGTTCCGTTTGCGGGGTAGTGGGTAGGTTCTTCAGGTGCCGTCACATTCATGTTGTACGTCTCGATGAGGTTCCTCAGCTGTCTCCCGGCGTTGTTGCACACGCGACTGTTCCAGTCTGTGTGCTTGCAGTTGAGGTCTCCGCCGATCAGTAGTCTTCCTCTTATGCCGGCTAGTTTCTTGATGTATTCTTCAAGTAATTGGCGTCGTGGTGGTCGGTAGACTGCGACGAGAGTGAGTTTGCCAGTAGAGGTGGCCATTTCGACCCCAGTGGCTTCAATCTGTGTCGTTGTGGGGAGTAGCACCTGGTTGTGGGGGATGCCTCGTCTAATGTAAATGGCGACTCCTCCTCCAGCGGTAGGGCGATCGTGTCTGTAGCAGTGGTAGTTGGGTACTGCTACTCTTATACCGGGCTTAAGATGGGTTTCAGATACCATGCAGATGTCAACGCCTTGCTCCTTGATGAACTGCCTGAATTCTATTCCTGGTTATGTATTCCATTTGCGTTCCAAATGCAGAACGAGATTGTATAAATATGTGGTGCTCTATCCATTTTGTTGTTGGTTGGAGCTGTAGAATGTAGCCATTGCTGTCGTTACTGCTGCTTGGATGGTGGTTGGCAGCTGGTTTAAGGTCGCCACGAGGCTTGTGATCAGCGTCATCATCGTCTCCATCATACTCGTTAATTTTGCAAGGATCTGGGATGTGGGATTTTCCGCTGCACCTTGTGGGCTTGGCTTGTTGGCGGGTGCTGCTGCGTCCGATCCCAATGTGGAGGAGCTGGGTTGTTCTTCCACCATTGCAGTCTGACTTGGGTCCGATGCCTTACTGTAAGAGGCTTGAGCAAATGTGCGTCCATCTGTCCTCCTGGGTGAGCGTCTGTTCTTCTTCTGGTTTTCAGGGATCTGCTTTTCTATTATCTGTTGAGAGGCGTCCTTTCCTTCTGGGTTTCGGTGTTCCTTTTCCTGGCTGGGATTGTTCTGGTGGCTGGTCCCCTGGTTTTCTTTGCGGCGTTGGTTACCATCACCTGTGGTGAGACCCCTCTGTCGGTCACGTGCTCTTTTGTACGCTGGGCAGCCTTTATAGCTTGCTACGTGGCCGCCGCCGCAATTGTAGCATTTTGCTGTGTCCTTTCCTTTCTGTGCCGTGCACTGGTTGGAATCGTGGTATCCTGCACATTTCACAAAGACGGGTGGCATCTTGCAGTTCTTTGCTACGTGCCCAAACGTTTGGCAGTTGTAACACTGTGCTGGTCCGGGCGACGAGCGTAGTTTCTCTACTGTGACCTTGAGATGGCTGATAGAGTCTACTTCAAAAATGGACTTGTTTTCCGGGCAATCCGGCAGTACCACTAGGAATAGTGGCATTGCTACGTTAGTTCCCGGTCTGCGGAGCTGATGGACACTTTGGATGTTGAATCCCTTCTCCATCAGTTCCTCCTTGAGTTCGGCCGTTGGGAATGTCCGAGGAATTCCTCTGAATACAGCCTTCAGGAGTGGTGCTGCACCTGTTGGGAAGGTATAATATGGTATATTGGCATCTGTCAGCATTTCAGTTACTTTTGCATAGTCAGCTTCTGTAGTAAAGGTGAATTTAATTTTGTCGCCTCCTGCAGTTTGGCGGTGAATGGGTCCGTGGTGTTGGCGTCTACTCTGTCGTGCAGTGACTTGTAGTTATCTTCAAACTGTACCACTATCGGTGGAATGTGTGATGATCTTTTCGCTGCTGGCTGCGCCGAGTCGTCCAGAGGTTGGAAGCGATTGCTGGTGACCATCACCAGCTGTGGGTCCAACGCTGGGGGCGGCTTAGTTGTACGTCGTGGGTGATGAAGCCCTCTTTATTTGACTGGTTGACTTGCTTCTTCTTGCGTCTTTCTTCCACGCTGGCTGCAGTATTCGATTGTCTTGTGTGAGTTACTTTTTTGAAGTCTGACGACGTTGGTGTAGTCGGTGGTTGAAAAGGATAATTTGCAGCCGAGTGGGCAGTCATCTCCTTCTTCTTTTTCTTTGCCTTCTTCACCTTGCCAGCTGTAGCGTTTGACAGTTGCTGAACAGGCACGCTGAGTTTTGTACCACTAGTGCACTGTTCGTTCCTCGGTAACTTTGCTTTCCCCGTTACGGGCGGAGAAGTACGTCTCTTGGAATGACGAGCATCTGCTGGTCCGTAGGCAGGCCTGGTCGTCATCAGTTTAATCCTTACAGATCCGTCGGCGGCCGTTCTCTTCTTGAATGGGAGTTGCGTGGTCGTCTCCAGTATAGATCCGTCCATGTCCATGGCCAAGTCCGGTGCGCGTTGCCAGGTCGTCGAAGTGGTGGCTGCCGTACAGTTTGTCGCCGTGTCTAAGTCCGTTTCCGTTAGCCGGGTCGTCGATGGGGCCGCAGCTGCCGCCGGCAAAGCCGAGTGCACTGAGGCACTCGACCCGCCTGGCGCGGCAGCGCGGCGAGCGCTTTCCTCTTCGTCCATCCTCAAACTGGGAAATGAACGGAACTGGAACTGCCGGTGGAGCGGTCGGCTACGCTTATATAGGCGGCCTGGCGCAGGAATTCCGTTGTGTGGTAGTACGGCGACCTCTGTAAGAAAAGGTCCCACTTAGCCTCTAGATGATTCTATTTATTTTCCTGGTTTGTTTTGATGCCTCTGCGCCTGTTTGGAGTCGTATATGTATCCCGGCGTGCAGGCGCGTTGTGTGTGAGGTCTGCCTGGCAGGTGCCTTTACTGGCAGACTGAAGAGTTACAGCTTTTTTGAAGCTTGCGTTATAAGCATTTATTCCTCAATAACGGGACTCGATCTGAATTGCGCATTTTTTAAATAAATATGTCTACAGTTGAAAAACGTATCAGCGTAAAAATAAAGCAAAAGTCACGTTTGCAAGTTATTTAAAAAATTTGTGAGATTTAAGAATTGATAAGTGTCTAGTCTAAAGAAGATTTGTATTAGCATTGAACTGAAGATTAGCGAGCTAATCGACAGTGATAAAAAAATTAAAGTAAATGTTATTGATTTTTTTTCACTTTAATGACTTGTGGGCTCGTTATATTAATTATCGCTCACATCAAGTCAAACAGAAAACTTTTAGCGGTTATTGATGTGCACCGTAATTGGTTGTTTGCTTGTTTAATTTACTGAAAAAAATGTGGAGAGGTAATTCTTCCAGAATTTTTACTCGACACAGTTACTTTAAGTAACTAATTAAATTTTTTCTGAAAAATCCTATTACCTAATTATATCAATATATATTAAGATCAAGACTGGGCTCTATGTGAACTAACCCTCATCTAACAAAGTTACTACCATTAACAATCGTCGATTTGTATATTAGATAGTGAGTTATCATTATCTGTTTTTGGGACACGGTTATTACAAAGTGCCGTAATGTAGCCAATACAATTCACTACTATGTTACTTTTAGAATCTCCAGTTAGTTCTCTTTTTTATTTATTTGAAAGCTTGGTGCTGCGACCGTTACCTTACAGACGTGTTGCTTAATTTTGAAGCACAGGTTAACGTTTAGTAACAAGTAGCACTGTGTTTAGGCAACAATGAAAAAGCTGCATGTGATTCATATCATCCACAGGTTCACACCTATTTTACTGACGTTTTAGCATTATCGAGTTTTAATATGAATACTTCAAATCCTCTGCTTGTAGTACGGACTGTTAGTTAGATATAGTATAATACAAGCAATCCTGTCTATAGCACTGTGGTCAGACCATTTTTGAATATGATGGTGTGTTTTGGGACCCACATTTTGGGAATGAAATACAGGAGTTGAAGGATGTGCAAAGAAGGGATGTTAGATTTGTTTCTGGAAATTACCGCAGGGCACAACCAGTGACCTACATGATAAAGGAGCTGGAATAGGACACAGGGAAGACAGGAGGAGGGTGAAGAGAGTCATGCGAGAGTATAAGGCATATATTAGTGAAGACACGTGAAAAGATATTGGTGAAGAATTAGGAGTAGGGCGTGGAAGGTAAAGGATAACCGCAATCTGGCACTCGTTTTCAGGCACAAGTGTGTAGGAAAATTTTCTTTCGTTGGTAAGAGGGTAAGGGATTGAAATAAGTTATCAAGACAAATTTACCACACACGCTAAAAGAATTTGAAAGCTGAAATCTGTAGTGTAAAACTAGGCGGGTACAGACAGCAAAGTGGAAAAATGGTGTTTAGAGAAATTTCCAACGGAACGTGCGCTCGATCGCAATTAAATAAATTGAATTTCGAGTTGAATGAAACGTACTCCTGAAGTATTTTTTCTCGAAATAATTTTTTTTTGCGCAAAGATAAGAACACATACAGTCCAGAAATTAAAACGTTAAAAACAATAATACGACTATCTCTCTTCTTGCAACACTGTTCTGACATGGTCATGAATTTTGTCGAACAGTGTAATAAATTGTGCTGATCGCTTTGCGAATGTGAAATTAATATTCTCTGAAAAGTGAACTTGTGTTTCAGATATAACCTTCCTGATTTTTGGTAGAAGCTGCTGAATATTCAATTGTTTAAAAGCCACTTCTTACATGAATAACGTCTATATTAATTCAGATTCTAATTTTCTTATTAGAGATATCTGATTTTCTGAAAATACTCCTATTGACTTACAAATATCGAAGTTCCAATCGGGGAGGTTTACATATGACGTTCATATCTACTAAAATTTTACCATAAGTAAAGTGCTTTCTCATAGACGAAAATGTAGATACCTTCTGAGAGTTCGCACACGTTCTTTCGCAGATTTCCTCCGAGAGTGGATATACCAATAACACAAATAAGTAAATGATCTGTAAGTCTTATTTTCAATTAATTCTGATTTATTTTACATCTGGAATAGTCTAAGGGTTGCCATGGCAGCATTGTAGTGCTCGGGCCACAGCCAGCTAGCTCAGGGTGCGGGTTGGATCTATCGCCACCCATTTGCTGGCACGGAATGAAAAGGAAATCCATTAGGAGGGCTCCGTGTGATCCTCATTTGTCACTGCCCTGCACTCAGTGTCTGCGGTGGTGGGCAGAGACCAGGCCGAGGATTACTGGACAAACAACACCGCACACCAGCGGCGCAGTAACGTCGGGTAAGACCAGTTACGAAAGTTTAAAACGCCTGCTTCAGAAGGCGCACTCAACGAAATTATAAGCCCCATGAGCAGCTTCCTATTGCCATATTTAACGTTAAGTAAACAGGGGTAACATTGTGCTGTACACACATCACTGTATATGGAAACTGCAAGACCCAAAAAGAATGGCTTGAATCTCTCCAAAGTGAGAGGATGGGTACAACAGTGGAACCACAGTAAGTTATTAAAATTGTATTGAAATGGCATTCACATAGGCCTAGCTATGCCACTTTCCGTGTGAGCGAAAAAGATAATGTTACACTGTACTCAGTCGGTGCACAGCCGTCAAACGATGTGGATACTAGCAATAAAGTGATGGTACGCCTCGTAGATCTCAAAGGCTGCAATATCAGCATGTGAATGAATTCTAACGTGACAGGATGATTGATCTCCTGTAAATATGACTGTCGTTCCGTGACACTGTGTCTTGTACATAGCACTCTGCTACGACAGTGATGCGTATATTGAACCAGTGGATAGAAGAGGGCTTCCATTGACCAGAAATGCCTCAGAGTGCAATGGGCATACGAATGCGGCTAATGGCATGCTGAGTGGCAAAATTTAATGTTTTCCCACGACACCTGCTTCAAATTTTCCTTCATTTATGCCGCGAACGTGTTAGACGTAACCGTAGTGAATGCAATCTGACAGATTGCATTGTTGATTGCCGTAGCGCATATACGCCAAGTGTAATAATTCAGCGTGCCATTGGCTACATATAACGCGCGACCTCGCCTGCTAAGTGTTGATGGTAATCTGAACAGCAACTGCTTCATCAGGCAGGTTACCAGACCCCAGGCATTGTCCCTCCCGCAGGCAGCTCCACCTACATATTTCAATAGGGCAATGCCCGGCCACATGTGGCGAGGAATGAGCAAGCGTTCTCTGAAAAACGACGGGTACCACTACTAACCTGGCTCGCACGTTTGTCTAATACGTCGCCCGTTGAACTTGTCATGGTTGGTCGGCAATTTATTCGTTCTGGTTCTTCCTGAAACACTGTTTCTGATTTGTAGATACAAATACAAACCGCGACGCAGTTTGTTTCCCAACAGTAGGTATATCCTGGCCACGACATTTAGAGACTCTGATTGCACTACTTGGAAGCTTCAAACCAAACTGATTTCTCACAATCAGACTGCATGTACAGTTCGGTTATTCTAATAATTTGTGTATTTTAATATCCTTAATCTGGGAAATAAATTTCATTGCAATCACAAGTATCTTTCTGAGTGCATGATCATTTGACTACTGAAGCCCGGAGAGAGATTACAAACAAGAATCTAGACGGAAATATTTCACTGGTATTAACATTGATTGATTTAGATACATCGAAATTTGAACTTCTGGATCTGGAACTGAACCCAATTCTTCTCCAATGTTACTCACTAGCTGGGCGTACTGGGTCCAAACACAGAATTTTTCTTCCTTTTCGTTTTTACCTCTAAGGACCACGTGGTTCTCTACTCTGGTGAGCTTTCTTTTTTGCCCAATATTCTTTCATCCTGCACTATGGTTGTCTTTTCTTTCTTGGGTACATTTCAAGCCAGATGTGGGGCGCAGCCTTTTCGCTGTAGTACCTCGAGAGATTGGGATGCTTTAACCAACATTCTTTATTTATCTTTGTTGTAAATATCACTGGGGTCAATTTCCAGTGGTTAGAGATCTTTTCTGACTAGTCTTGTCCATTTCACGGTAGTCGCTTTCCCTCTAGAGACGGTGTTGAAGATTTTGGAGGTGAGTCTATGATTTTCCGTCTGAACTATGTGACCATAGAACATTAATCTCCTTTTCCTCGTGGCTTTTGTAATGCTCTGCAGCTGTTGATAAAGGTCCTTATTATGCCTGAGTATGTATTACCCTTCTTCTTTGACAGGACCCATGATTTTTCTCAAGATCATACATTCCTTTAGTTCACGTTTTCTGAGTTGTCACTTTCTAACCATGTTCAAGCAATCTGATGCATATAGAATTTGAGTTTGAGGTTAAGGGAGAGAGATTTAGATCCATACATGTTCTTACAAATGTGGTATGTTCTCTCCAGCATGGCCCATCTGCTATTCATGGCTCAGTCCTCGTTTATGTTTGGAGTTGTCAATTCTCCATTATATTGGTCCTTCGTATTACTACACAATTTATTATTAATGTCTTTGATACCAATGCTTATGAAATGATATTAATTTTTTTCCACTTCGTCATTATTTTTCTTAAACTAACATGTATTGGGACAATATATATTATCCTCTTCCAATCAAACGACAACTGCTCCTTCCCATGAGGCACCATATTTGCATAGAAGATGCTGACAAATGAAAAATTCCTTATATAAGGAGGCACCCACTGTTTGCCCTCTGCATTAAATTATAGGAGAGTGGTCCATTGCACCCTCTTGGTATTACGGCTGAAAATAGTGAATGATTCAAAAATTATCATGGACATGGGAATGCAGCCGACAACTTAATTATACTTATAACACTTATGGGTGCCCCCACGCCATGTAAATCTCGCAAATTTCATATGAAGCGATGGCTTCTTCATGGGTAAAATTTCCCAGAGGTGAACAGTCCTCCAATCGGATCTCGTGGTTAGACCGCTCAGGAAGAAGCCACCAGAATGGACATAAACATTCTACGAAACGGAGCGTGCAATGTTAGAACTTTGAACACAACTTAAGAGGCCCACAGAACGACTTCAATTTGGCATTGTTGATATTAGTGAAAGGATGGAAGGATTCGCAGGATTTCTGATCTGCGAAACACTTAAGCTGCCAGTAGTTATTGCATTGGGATTTGTTGTGGACAAGAGCGTATGGAAAGCGCTGAATTATTATGAAAATGATTATTTTTATGAGGATAATAACTAAATCAGTGCCAACCACATTAGTGCAAGAGTATACTGAAATATTACAAGAACACGATGATGAAATAGAGCAAATAAATGATGATTATTCAGTATGTGTATGGGAGAACGACTGTATTGGAATAGTATGGAAAGAAAAATAATATAACATTGTTCATTTTAGGTCTAATAGAAAGAATGAACGAGGAGGCAGTAATTACAATTTGGCGAAACTATAAACTGGTCATTACAAATACGCTACTTAATAATCATGCATCAAATACAAGCATCTGGAAACGTTCAAGATAGACAGATATCAGCTAGATTTTATCATCAGTAAACAAAGATTTAGAAGCCAAATTCTAGATAATAAAGCACACTCGAGAACTTATATCGACTCTGAGGAAAAACTATCTTGAAGAGGGCAACTGAAAAAATTTGAAATGAGAGGTAAATTTACAGACTCTGTAATAACTCTGAAAGAGAATGGCTTGTAGAAGATTCTAATGAGCTAAAAGCGATAATCATAGAAACTACGAAAGCTAGATGAAAACATTGGAAGAAACTTGCACTTGATGTATTAGCGAAGAAGGCACACAAACTCTGAAGATAATGCAAGAAGAGATGAGAAAAATATTTCGGATATAATGTAAAGAGGAAAATTTATAACTATAAAGGTGTGAGAAGGGAGAGTAGATGCAGCATATAGGAGGATCAAAGAGAATTTTGGCCAGATGAAGAAAAGATGCATAAACATTGAAGTGGTTGTTGGGAAGCCCATATTAAAATGAGAGGATAGAACTAACTAATGGAAACAATAGGCGGATAAACTGATATGCAGTGTCTGAAAAACAGTGTTATGGAATGAAAAGCCAATGGTGATATTTAATATTTAGGAGATCCTGTTTTAAGGATAAAATTTTACAGAGCTTGGAGAGATTTGAAATCAAATAAGTCACTAGGAATCATACAATACAAATCCAGGTGGCTATTGACAAACTGTAGACCCTGAGATAATCCTAGAATACTTTAGCTGAAATCACAACCAATAAAATAATAGTGTCCTGGCCACAAAAACTTAATCTCATAATCAAAAAATGTTTTATCCCGCTTGGAAGGAGAAAACCAGTATGAAGCTCTTACTCAGTTCCTCTTGTGCAGAAAATCTCTAAGGATACTGGAAAATGTTATGACTCAGGTAACAACATCACGAACAGTGGACCTGGATAGAAAGTTTAGTCTACGCTAAGCACATTATCTCCAGCTCATTTGGAGAACTCCAGTCTAAGGTAATTTCTTGCTGTGGCCAATGTGACTAATTTTATTTAGTTATCTTTATTTGTTATTGATGAGTATTAATAAGTAAATACGTAGATAATAGTAGTGGTGGATCAACGGTTACTAATAAAGATTTCCTTTTAACAAACAGTAAAAATGGCAGGATATTTGATGTATATTGAGCTTTACTTACTGTGAATCAGAGTGTTGAATTGTGGGAACCATTAACCGACGGCGCTGAAAACAAAATAGGAAGAAATATTTCTCAACAATTTTAGGCAAATAACGTCGAGATAACTGACATTAGAATGGTCTCAGATATCTGGTCCATGTAAGGAGTGATGAGATTTCGGTGGGTCTTTCGTAAGTAGTATTAAAATAATTAATAGAAACATCGAACCGCTTGACTCCATTCAATGCCTATAAAATTAAATCACGAGATAAGGAGAGGATGATTCAAACAATTTCTGCAGAGAGAGAGTCAAGTTTTGTTTGAAGAAATATTTGTAAAGATGTTGCAGACTGGGCAAGATTTTTTCTTGTGTTTACGGAATAGAGAACTTTTTTTAATCTAGTTATTGTCTCCGTAAAAGAGAATGCGTGAGGAGAGCACGGTAGCTCTGGGGGCGGGGGGGGAAGGGGGGGGGGAGTTGTGCTGCTGGAGCCGGCAGGCAGCCAGCCGCTTGCCATCCATCACGTGTGTTGCGCACGCGGGGCCGGTATTGAGTTTCAATTATTGGTGATCGCCGGCCGTTCCAAGTGATCGCCGCGGATAATCAGCGGCCCAGCGCGCATAATTAATGAGAGGGCGCCAAGCGAGCCACCCGCGCCCAAGACTGTCCGACCGCCTGCCCGCTGTACAGTGGCCCGACATCACTGTTCAAGTAAACATTTTATCACAAGCAAATGTATATTTCACTTATCGAAACATTACGTTTCTTACTAACGTCAATCGTACTTTTTTTTTATCTGCTTAACGTCTCTCTAACAGCGAGGTCTTTAGAGACGGGAAAGGATGGGGGGGTCAAGGAATGGGAAGGAATTAGGCCATGGTCTTCTGAAGGAATCAATCGTACTATGGTGGTAATGTAAAGATTATTAAAAACGTTTAGACTGAATTGATAATCTGTTTTGCCAAAGTATACTCAATCATGATAGTAGGAGTGATACCTATTTTCAATCTTCGATATACGTTCTAGGGTTAAAAAATATTTCCAGTTACCCTATTATTAGGTTATAAGTCCACACGAAAGTATAAGTATATACTGCGAGGTTTTAAAAGAAGATAAACGGAAATAAAAAATATTGTTATCTACTAATCATACACTCCTGGAAATTGAAATAAGAACACATTGACGCCGGTGTGTAAGACCCACCATACTTGCTCCGGACACTACAAGAGGGCTGTACAAGCAATGATCAAACGCACGGCACAGCGGACACACCAGGAACAGCAGTGTTGGCCGTCGAAGGGCGCTAGCTGCGCAGCGGTTGGGCACCGCCGCAGTCAGTGTCAGCCAGTTTGCCGTGGCATACGGAGCTCCATCTCAGTCTTTAACACTGGTAGCATGCCGCGACAGCGTGTACGTGAACCGCATGTGCAGTTGACGGACTTTGAGCGAGGGCGTATAGTGGGCATGCGGGAGGCCGGGTGGACGTACCGCCGAATGGGCGCGAGGTCTCCACAGTACATTGATATTGTCGCCAGTGGTCGGCGGAAGGTGCACGTGCCCATTGACCTGGGTCCGGACAGCAGCTACGCACGGACGCACGCCAAGACTGTCGCATCCTATGCAGTGCCGTAGGGGACCGCACCGCCACTTCCCGGTAAATTAGGGACACTGTTGCTCCCGGGGTATCAGAAAGGACCATTCGCAACCGTCGCCATGAAGCTGGGCTACGATCCCGCGCACCGTTAGGTCGTCTTCCGCTCTCGCCCCAACGTCGTGCAGCCCGCCTCCAGTTGTGTCGCGACAGGCGTGTATGGAGGGACGAATGGAGACGTGTCGTCTTTAGTGATGAGAGTCGCTTCTGCCTTGGTGCCAATGATGGTCCTATGCGTGTTTGGCGCCGTGCAGGTGAGCGCCACAATCAGGACTGCATACGACCGAGGCACACAGGGTCAACACCTGGCATCATGGTGTGGGGAGCGATCTCCTACACTGGCCGTACACCTCTGGTTATCGTCGAGGGGACACTGAACAGTGCACGGTACATTCAAACCGTCATCGAACCCATCGTTCTACCATTCCTAGACCGGCAAGGGAACATGCTGTTCCAACAGGACAATGCACGTCCACATGTATCCCGTGCCACCCAACGTGCTCTAGAAGGTGTAAGTCAACTACCCTGGCCAGCGAGATCTCCGGATCTGTCCCCCATTGAGCATGTTTGGGACTGGATGAAACGTCGTCTCACGCGGTCTGCATGTCCAGCACGAACGCTGGTCCAGCTGAGGCGCCAGGTGGAAATGGCTTGGCATGCCGTTCCACAGGACTACATCCAGCACCTCTACGATCGTCTCCATGGGAGAATTGAAGCCTGCATTGCTGCGAAAGGAGGATATACACGGTACTAGTGCCAACATTTTGCATGCTCTGTTGCCTCTGTCTATGTGCCTTTGGTTCTGTCTGTGTGATCATGTATTGTATCTGACCCCAGGAATGTGTATATAAAGTTTCCCATTCCTGGAGAATGAATTCACGGTGTTCTTATTTCAATTTCCAGGAGTGTATTTTATGTCCCAAAGTGATCATTGATCACACATTCTTGATAGCAAGAAATTCCAACCTCAAATTTGTTTTTCAATTTTAAGATCGTTCCCTAAATACATGTAATTGTTACTCTTAATTTATTTACGTAATAGACGCTTCTTTTGCTAATGTTCAACCTCGTTTTTTACGTATTAAAAAAATTGATACATTTTGTTTCAGATACGTAGTACGACTTGTTTGATTTTCTTAACAGCTTAGCGACAACCGTTGGAAATATTCACACAGAAAATAAACACTGTAACTAAATCGAGTTTAAATTCATCAGGGATAGAACTCTGGATTTAAATGCCCATTATTCTTCACCTATTTCGTCTCCAGTTTACACAAATTTCCAAAGGGAAAAGTAATATGACATCGCAGTATAGCTATCGTATAATAAATCATTCACCTTACATGTTTAAGAGAATACCGCATATTCGCAAGAGCAAGTCCTTCCAAGTAAAATTAAATCAAATAGTTAGTAGCACTTTATGGATTAAAATTCAAGAAATTTAGAGTGACATTAACTAATGAATATACCAACTTGTCTTGCAAGTAGTAATGTCACGTTACTCTAACTTATCTGTCTCACATGACTTTGCTCTGAGTACATACATTCAAGACAAATAAACACGTCTCACCTTTGTACGAAAATTTATTAGAAATTTACAAATCAATGTTTAATTTCATAACATCGAACCTCAGTTCAATGAGTGCCTGGTATTCACAAGATTTTTTCAAGTCTGGAGTCACCGATGTTGATGGAATTTTACGAAGAAATACTATGTTTCATTAGGAAGAACATAAGATACTTTTTATAGGTAAATTAAATATTTTGTCAGTAAATTTTGAAGGAGGTGACAGACAGGCTATAACATGTGTAAGTTCATGTAATGTTATATTAGTCACTCAGGCTTCGTTTCTCTCGCAGCCAGTTTGCGTGAAACCTTTTACGTTAACTTACAACTTTCTACATCAAATTTCACAATAATATTGTAAGTCCACGCTACGAAGTGGCGGGTGACAGCTAATAATATTATAATCATGTGTAGTAGCCTACCTTTTGTATTTTCTAGCACATACATTTACAACAAGTGTGTCAGTTATTTCAGTGCCCCCATTAAAAGCCTTACTTCCGCTATGAAAGATTAGAGAGAGCGTGTATCGTAGTCAGTCTGTTTTTAAGGTATTTCAATAATTTATTATCATTCTGTTTTTTATTTTGTAAGAAACTATAGCTTCATTTTGAAAGAAACAGCCTCTCATACATGTGTATCATTGCATATTTTCAAAAAGAATTTCGTAATGTTTTGCTTCCTATCACTGTACCTGTGTACTACAGAGGTTGGCAAATATTAAATTTAGAACATAAATATTCTGAAACAACAACTCAAATAATAATGACAGTGGTTACCCAAGATGCCGTCTATATCATGCACGTTGTGGTAAGTTTAGCAATATAATTGCTACGTACTTGAAATTGATAAACTTACATCACACACGCAATGACTGTGAATATGAGCCTGAAAATAACGCAAATGGTTCCATTTTCCTATATAACCATCTATGACAGATGACACAAGATTAAGTTTTTCTGTGTTAAAATTCACAGCTCCTCTTAGAATTTTTTTACTTTTCTAAAATTTTGTTTAATTATGTTAAACACGTTACTCTAGCAACTTATGTTGTAGTTATCTAACCACGAGTCTAATTTTATGTTCGTTATGTTAGATGCATACACGATTGAACTACTCATATTAGTGATTCAATAACAAGGGTTTGTAGTCGGTTGTTTGATGCAGCATACAACACCAAAAATGATGCCCGATTGCATTTTTTACTGGAACCTTGGTATACACACTTATTTCTTAGATCTTCTTCTAGAGCAGGAAAAGATAAAAATTGCAGATATATGTTTGTGACTCGGCTTTTGATTGATGGATCTGTTATGTTGTCAAAAGGGAAGGGAGATGCTGTGGATGAAAGGTCTATCCACAGAGACAGCAAAAACATGTTTTCTTCCAAAATAAGTTCCACATCCATGACGTGGCCATTGTCCTGCAAAGTGTTTGGTGTTGGAGTATTAGCGTGGTTTTCCGATCGAGCTGCTGCGCTGTGTTTCGGCTGATGGTGTAACCCGCTAACGAGCGCCCGCCCCTCGAGCCGTGACTAATTATGACGGAATGTCGCGCAATCAGCTATCGGTGATATATTGCGGTTCGGGCGCAGTCTTGAGACCTCGGTAGCGCGACATGCGTAATTAATGGTCTTACGAGAGGGGGCCCCCACCACGTAGACTGCCATCACAGCACGAGGGACGACACACATACTGAAACGTGGCAAGGTGACAGCTTCCAATACTGCTGTCATTTTTCTGTCACCTTCGCATTCAGTTGTAACTCATTCATCTGATATGGAAATTCAATCGAAAGAAAAGAAAATATTAAACATCTTAATGCACTGCTACAGCCACAGAATACCCTAATGTATCATACTTAGGACATTTCGGATGTTCTTGTAGATTACCTGAAATAAGAAAATACCCCCACAAATCTGATTACCATATTTAATTTTTTATTCCTACTTTCTTTACAAAAACTGAATTATTAGCACACCACTCATAATATCAAAGAAGATGCTAACAAATTTTAGATTATGTTAACAGAACCTGCGCAGACACTATATACTAGATTGCAATTATTCTCAGCGTTTTTTTCCCCACCATCCAAAATTATGTAACAAAATTATTGAATGGGCAGAATATATGATTTCAGCCATTGCGAATTTCACGCTAAGGTGCCTTCCAATAGTTATATCAAGATTCTTTTTCACGATAGAGCTTCCCTTTGAACAAAATACCATTTTTTCTACCCTTTCGGTTCTATCGCTTTTTACAGCGAATCTAAACAGAAGGTTCAGTAGTAGATAAACTAGTTCTTCAACCCATATACGGGCAAAGTTTGACAGCTAAAATGATTTATTAGATAGTTAATGTGGTATTCACTAGTTGATGTCTCCATAAGTAGTTTTAAATAATTATTTTACTGAGGCTTTATATCCTGTCGCTATATTTATCCTATAATACAACATAATCTGAAGTTGTGGTTCAGGTGGCCTATGTCATTATGTGAAGGCTAAAATGTGCTTTTAATGAATCAGTACCCTCATTAATAATGTTATCGTTAAGATGAAACGACATTTACAACAACGAAAGTACGATAGGAATGGTCTGAAAGATTCATTCCAATGTGGAGTGGGTAAATGCTAAACCGATAGGACGTTAAACATTCAAGGTTTGGTGCCTCCAGTAACCTCGGGGAACCAGTGGAAGACTGCCATCCAGTCTCCCTCCACACCTTATCCTCCAAATTCTAGAGATGCGACGCTTACGGGTAAGCGTTTGGTGGCTACGCTACAGTGATTGCCTTCTGGAATTTTGAGTCCACCGACTGATTCCTGTCGGGCAACAGCTTATTGACCATTTCGACAGTAATAACTACAATAAGATTAGTTTATGTTTGGTAGAAGAAACAGAGTATGGAACGAACTTTAGAGGAAGACAAAGATTACTCCATTTCAAGCAGGTAACTGAGGACGAGGGTTGTAATGAATGTTTTGATACGAAGAGATGTGTTAAACCTATGTAGAAACTGAAGACGGAACAAGTTAACTTAAAACCTTTTGAAAATATTTTAATCCCTACCAAATATGAAATAGTAAGATAATAAGTATCAGTAACATGCTACACTAATGGAAACTTAATTAGTCGCTAAGTACCAGGGCAATAGTACGGTGAGCTCGTAAACGTTGTAATCCTTTTCCACTGGTGTTTTCTGCGGCACGTATTCTATTAAGCAGGCGAGGCGAGGCGAGGCGCCTGGTGCCAAGTTGCCGCCGAGACGGAGCAACTTGCCTCCGCAGCCGCACGCGCTGTGCCGCCCAGCCCCGGCGCTGCTGGATTTATCACGGCGCAAGTTTTTCCCTTCCGCCTTTCTCTCGCTGGCGCAGAGTATCAACTGAGATTGCTTTCAATTCCAACCTTTCCGCTCAGCAACAGAGTTTCGTCGGACTTCGTACCGGTCTTCCCACAGGTTGACTACGCTGCCAGACTCCAGAACCTTGTCAGTGTCTACACATTTTGATTTTTAATCGTGTTGAACTTACAGCTCAACGGAACTATCATGTTCCAGGAGGCAGAAATTGATAAGTGCTTGCATGACTTATGATTATTATAGATAACAGAAGAGGGAAATCGGATGTCATTCTCTGTAACAGATTTTAAGTTAGAAGCAAGTGCACTTTTCGTTGACACAGATGCTTTACACTACAACTGAGTCCTGCGTTTGTGTGTGATTACCTTTGGGGAGAGACATTCTGCAATACGTGGGTTCCTAGTCAAATTTAGTTTTTATGTATAAGAATTTTTGAGACTGCCAAACTAAATGCATCTTTAAGAATATTTTAATGATAATTAAGTTAATTTTTTACATGTAAATTTCCTTGACGTAATCGCACCACGCAGACATGGTGAACACCAATAAGCTCAAATGAGAATTCGTATCGTTGCAACAATAACTTCCTGAGTTCAGTATTATTCTGCAGCAGTTGGAAGCTACATTTGCTAACGTGTAATTTGAGGAGTGGGAGCCGGCACTTACGTCAAATCAGAGTTATCTTAGGTAACTGTCGAAATTTCGTTTCATGAAAAACATTGAAAAGCAGAAGCCGAATGCGGGATAAAACAATCACTCAGTTTTTTACCCCCTTTTCGTTTCAGCCATCTATGGACTACGATTACGCAACTTCATTTCCTTTTCTGAGTTTAATCACGCGGTTTAATAATTGAAGCATGGAAGGAAACAAAGTTAACCTATTAACACAGTTTTTTATTCGAGCAGAACTGAACATGTGCAACCTTACCGTGTGGCTCAGATCACTGAGGCGCTGCGCACTGTATGGGGGACGAGTCCAGGCACCGTGTATCAGCCATTCTGACTGCGGTTTTTACGTGGTTTTCCGCAGCCATTAAGGCGAATGCCACGTCGGTCCCCAATCACTGCCTCATAAATTGCACTTTAAAAATAAAAAAATAATACATTTAACACACGTCGAATATAGTTACACATTTATCAGACTGGTGACAACGCCTTATTTTTCCCATTAGTACTTAGTACGATGTGGCAGTAGGTATAAAATGCTTGTCGTCAGCAAGGGCATACGGCCGTAGGAACCATAGATCAAACCAACTATGAGCAAAGCTCATTGAATGACGCTGAACTCAAAATGATGAGGAAAGGTGGTGAAGAAGAAGAAGGAATTGAACATGTCCTTTCTCTTTTCCTTTTTTGTTTATGGTCTTACGCCTCGTTGACGTCGAGGTCATTAGAAGGGTGAAGTAACTGAGGACATGGAACGGGACTTTTGAAGAAAGCATCTCGCATTCGCCTATAGTGATTAGGGGAAAACATCGAAAACTCAAATCTGGATGGCCGTACGGGGATTCGAACCCGAGTCCTTCCGAATGCAATGACATATGGATTTTCTTTACCTTTAACATTCGGTCTATTATTTAAACTGTATAGTTTCCACCGTTGCGTCATAGAATAACTGTATTATTCCACAGTACATTCACGATCTTCGGTATTTTGTTTTTTATTTCGCTCACTCGCCATTACTTAAAGAAATTCAATAAATGAATTTCCAATCAAAAGTGAATGTTCTATTCCTTATTTTTTCAATGGACTTTTAAGGTAGGTTTTAACTTTTCTAGCTACGAAATTCGTGTTGTTCGTAACAGTCTCCTAGTCGTATTCAGCAGTGTTTGTACTTTGGAAGTCATATCCGTTTCGCTGTCTTGTTTATGAAACACTGTTACGTGGCCCGCGAACCATTCGTTATTTAGCTCCACTCTATTGTTATTCTGTGTGTTTTTTTCTTTCGATATGGGTGATGAGGTACGTACACTATCACTAGGGCGTGAAGACATGTTGTTGTGACAATGCCGTTGTTATGATGAAATAGGAAGTACCCTGGGAAGTTAAGTGTTTGGAAGAAAATTGCTGAAGCTAGCCATAGCGTAGGGGGGATAATGGAGCGGGCCCTTTGTTTGGTGCAGAGGCTTGCGCGGATCCCGGGGCGTTCTCCGTTAAAGCCCACTATGATTGATTGGTTGATAAAAAGAGAGGTTGTAGCGGATCGGGTCTGGGCCACACCCACCGTCATTGTAGAGAGTCGGGGATTTGGGTAATCTGCGGCCCGGCACATCACCCGCCCTCGCGGCGGATGGAAGGAGCTCCAATCTCGCTGGCTGCGAGTAGCCTTATCGCGCCGTACTGCCCCCTGCGGGATCGCACTATCTGCTCCAGGCGGAACGCGTTCACGGCGCCGCGCCGCCGAACACAGGCATTGGGATGCCGTTACCATCTCACTCACTGACCAAAACGAATTTTAAATCACATTATTCAGATCCTACTTTATTCAAATAAGAACTGTACTACGAACGCGTAATCGGAGCAAGTATGTAATTTTTCCTGTAAAAAATAAATGTATAGTTAAAAGTGTGTTTTCAGCACTTGGCTGCTGTCTAGTGTCACTGATCTCACAATCACAGATTTAGCCGCAATGAGGGTATTATTTCGAAATATTTCCCGTTGTAAAATAAAAGGAAATATAAATATTGTGACTACTTATTGTGGATTAAGGATTTCTTTTTTGCTTGCTTCAGGTCCATCTAATACTCGTACCTATGTTAATCTGTCGCCGTGATACTTCATGTACAATTGGTTAAATGGATGTGGACGATGAGTAGTGAAGTAAGTGGCAGATTCACAAATGGCAGATATATCAATTATTGACTATTGTGAAAATATTAAACGTTAATAAACCAATCCAATACTGGTGGTAGAATAAATTCAAGGATATCAGTTTACTGCCTAATGTACCACAGGTTTGAAAATTCCTGGATGTAAGATAAATGTCAGGCATGCACTTTTTAATTTAGATCCTAATTACTGTTATTTAAAATATTATGTATGAGACTGTTTTTATTACTTACAGATGATTTCTAAATTAAATAATGAGGCAAATTTTTTGGTTGAGAAACTGTGAAAACCAAAATTTTCATTCAATACGAATCATTTTCAAACTACTAAAATTAAACAACAAAAACCAGCTTATCATCCTGATCGCTGTTGTTTACTGGATAACTGTGAGTGATTAGTCTCTATCGATACTTAACAAAATTAAAAATCGCTGTTTGTAGATTGTGACGGTATCACACCCGACCAATTCATTGTTATTTCTCTTAATTAATTTTATATGTTTATAAATAATTGTACTGATGTATGTCACTTGATTTATTGGGTTGTAGGATCCCATAGTCTGCAGTGTGTATAGACTTTGGGGATAGAATAATTTAGTATCGATAAATAGTGTTAAGATCTTTGGTGGTTGCGGTTGTAGGCAGCCGAGAGTTGTGCGCAAAAGTCTTAAAGCACACTTGTAAGTCTGAAGCTGCGTGTTATGGATATAGTAAAATATATCTTATTGTCTGTCTCTAAGCAAGTCAAGTACTGATGTCAGGCATAATGAAACAACAATTTCGCTATTAGAAGCAGTTGCGGAATAAGTGGAGTGTTTGTGGAACAGTGATTATAATTCCTTCGTAGCAATACTTCCTATCATTATTGTCTTGTGAATTAATTAATATTGTTATAACTTCTAAATTAAACTAGCAGCATCTTAAATGTGTTCGGAGATGAGATGGAACTTCTCGTCTATAACACGCTGTTATTTCCTGTAGAGTGGAGATGTTAAATGCACCATTTGAAACTTTGTTAGCTGACTTGATTGTTTAAGCCAGCTAATTAAACATTCTAATAAGGAAAGCACTATCTAGTCTCTAACTGCCAACAGATTTTGTCACTTTTTGCATGACTCACAACATTTTCTGGTATGCAGGAATCTACCTATCGACGACCTTTTAAGGCCAAATGTGAAGGCCATCAGGATTGCGAAATTCTCGTCACACTCCATTTAATTGTGTTCTATAGTCCATAACCTTAATATTAATTAATTAATTTTATTTGTTTTGTTTCAACATGTAATTTTATGTCCTGGACACGAGAAATAAATAAATAATCTATTCGATGGCTATAACAAGCGTCCCTGCCATAGGCGGTTCCTCCCACTTAGTCCGGTAAGAATTGGTGACATGTAAAACTAATGTGATTGATACTAATGACGTAGAAGGGGTGGCGAGACACATCCTACATAAGATATTAAAAATGTCTTTCACTCCTGGAACCGGAGAGTCTATATGGAGCAATAAATTTTTCCACTGGCGTGTCGAGTGTGCGTGGTGCTCTCGCAATATCCTTCTCGACACGCATCTGCCAGACACATAATCCTTCACACACGCTTCTGGAGACACAGGTGCAGGTATTGTGAATGACCAGAGTTGGTGAATTTCAAAATAAATACTATACGCACTTGACTTTGGCGAAATCTCTGTACCATGACAGCGGCTACTTTTTTTTTTTTTTTTTTTTTTAATGTTACTGGTATACTATGTGCGGAACTTGGTGCTGCCTGAATTTTCTTAGAAGTTGTTACGATTCAGTATATGGAAGCATTTAATTCTTAATACTGTTATGGTAGGCAGTTCAAACAGCATATCAGTAACGATATAAAATAGGCCAAAATCTAAAAAAAAAGAGACACTCTCATGTACAGTGTTTCATAAAAGCAAAAATACAATGCTTCAGTGTGACATGTGGGGAAGTGACTACATATGCTCCTAGTGATGGCAATACCGTTCTCATATATTTGCGCCAGGATATACTTCTCGTCTAGACCTCGACTTCTGATGAGTTGCTATAACTGTAACAGACATTGCTTTCAGCGGGCTATCCCATCATTGAATACGAATGTAACAGGAAATATCTTCCACCCAACAAAGTCATTTTATAATTACTTCCAGGAAAATGTTTTGGTACATTCCCCTCAGTTCTGACGCTTTTCTTTGATCCATTAATTCGAGCCGCAGTCTTCCCCGGTGAATTGTAATCTTTTGATCAAATTATTCTTCCCATTTTTCTAGCTTGTATCTACAGTCACCATTGATTTTTTTTTAAAATCCATTTTATATGTAATCTTCACGGTTTCTCTGCCGGATGATGTGAAAGTAAGACGACTTCAGATCATGGAACGAACCATTCACCCAGTCACTACTGAATCGAGAGTATAGCGTCTCATCAAGGTAATGACAAATGGTGTGTTACTATCAACTATAGCTTCTTATAACTAGTTTTCATCAAAAATACGATGAAGTATCCACGGGGATACCGCCGGATTGTGTTTTTAAAACACGATAGTTCGACGACTAACTCCACCGTCTTCCTCAGGTGTTGAGATATCTGTACTGGTCGGTTGACCGACAGATACAGCGCACCGGTGAAGACTTTATTTAAATCGTACGCCGGGAAAATCTTCGTTCTTTCATCAAAAATACAGTTTTTAAGCCGTATAATCTCGTTTTTGTAATAACAAGATTTTGCGGAAGTAATAAAATTAGCAGTGAATTATGCTGCACATTAACATGAAACAGTACTTTTGTGCACTTAGAATGCCACAAACAAGTATAGTAGAAAACACGAAATGAAAACACAATAAATAAAGCGTGGAAAGTACAATTAGATTTATCGCTGTAGTTAACATCTAAAGGCCTCGCGATAACGCTACGTGGTGCGTGCATATTTTTTTTAAAATCCACGTTAGGTTATAAAATAAGTTTCAAGTATAGCTACTTTAAAGCAAAGGAAAAAAATGAGATATTAAAACAATGAAGATTTGCGGGAAATTTCATACAGATCAGAGATCTTCTCCCCAACATTATAAGGTGACGACGGTTATAATAATTATTTTCAGAGTATCCTCTAAGATCGTCATAACAAGTTATATCTAAATATGACAGCAAAATTCTCAAATATCACCGGAAAAAGAACACAAAGAAGAGATTAGCATCACTAATCAAACTTAACTTAATTACCTGAAAACACAAAAACATGAGTATAGAATGTTGGCGCAGCACAACAAATTTGATCCATTATCCTAGGTGCAGTTACATCACTATACATCATCCTCCTCTTCATTTCGTAAACAAAATTCTTTATTAGCAGTAATTTCGGGATATCAGAAGGAGTAAAATTTACTCCTTATGACATCACTGCGAGAAGTACTAATTTATTTACTAACGTAAAATGCCAAGTCAGACACCGTAATATTCCGAGTGAACCATTGGACACCAAAATCGTTGAGATCTGAAATTTGTAGGGTATGTCGGCAGATACTTAAATCCTGTGACTAACATCTATTGCGTGCAGTAAGCAAAAGGGTAAAAAAAACTTCAATGGACAAAAATTACAAAAGCTGAATCGATATCGTGCTACGAAAATAAAGTTAATTCGTGTGCTCGTAATGACCTGATAACAGGGTTTCTTATCGGCTGCGTATTCCGGGTCTATCTTAGTCGCCTAGCCCAACCCGGGGACCTATATTTTAACGTGGGATTTGAATTACAAAAGCGTTCTGGTTTTTTTGTTATTATTATTACTTTATGCCTCATCCGTAGTAATTTAGTTGCGAGTAAGGACTGGGGACAAGGAAAGGGGAGGAATTCGGCCATAGACTTTTGAAGTAAGCATCCCGGAATTCGCCTGGAATGATTTGGGGAAACCATGTTAAACCCAAATCTGAATGCGCGGAAGGGGACACGTCCGGGCGTACTTAACAATTAATTACATAGCGAGCGTGTCAGAGATGAAGGTCGAATTAAGGGCCAGTGAAAATATCCGCCGATACAGGGATTCGAACCGGAGATTTTCTAGTATCCAGTCAGACGCCCTAAGCACTGAGGCACCATGCTACTTGTATACCGTTCCAGACGAGGCACTGAACCATCACAGCAGTTTGCATCAACGGGACAGATAGCATACAGACAACCAAATGTTTCCGGCATTGCTAGCATGAACAACTACGATTTTCATCCACTTCGTCCACAACAAGAAGAAGACTGAAAAAATTTAGCCTCGTGTGTCGTAAAAGACAATGTGGCTTGTAAAAGTATCTTAATGATTTGAGTAATGAAGCCTGGGAAAGAACATTGAATCGTTGATGTTGTCCGTCTGTATTTACGGCTAAAGGAACTGTAATATGCCTTAGCGGTGTCATCTAGCTTCGGATTGTGAAACAGTAAATCATGAGTTTGTGAAATTCAGATACTTCAAGTTTTTTGAGTACATTCTGTACCAAAATCTTTTGCTTTTGCAACCAGTCCTAAGAAACATTCCGGCAATAATTATTGGAAATAATATGAGGGAACTACACTTGCAGGGTAACCCATGAACTTTTCAGCGTGTGGTTATGTTCTTGGAAACCGTTAAAGAATTCACTTACTGTCACATTCAGCAACAGTAGAAGATGCTGAGTTACTATCGTTTTGATGAATTGCTGCACGGATAAGACCTTTAGGAATCTTGTAAATGACGAAATGGATTGCGTGATGAACTATGAGTTTCTAACGGGAATAAGTTCTCTGGTTATACTCTCTAACGCTGCACTTTCGAATAAAGAAAGGTGGATATTAGATAGAGTGACAAAACGAAGTAATATATTTAGCCGCTGGACAAAGTAAAACAGTGTATTCCTGAAGGCAAAGTTGTTCTCCTTATGAACGTTTACCCTAGGTGGTCACCACGGCGGATTTTTATTTCCCCACGTACAAATCATCGTCTACGGTGTCTCGTATGCTTTCACTATATGAGGTTCACAACCCCACCACTTTTGAATTTTGATATTATAAAATTATTTTCTATTAAGTAATTATGATTGGGTTCTCATGTCACAGAACTTCAAGTCAGAGATAGGTGAGGATAAAAGTTGAAGAAAAATAATAAGAGGAGGCTTGGTTGGAAAAGCTTAATGACGAAATTAGCTGGATTTAACATGGAAAATATAAACCCGAGGGCTGAAGAAGAGTTTGATAACAAAAGTTGTATTAGGTAATTAATTGTCGTTTGTAAACAGAAAATGAAAAGATAAGTGGATGATCTTTGTTTCTTACTGAAATTGTAATGAAGAAATGGAATTGATACTTAAAGGATATTTGATATGGTTTTAATAGTAATTTGATTTCAGCGGTGGTATCAAAAAGGCAATGACGGGTATAGATGACGATATAAAAATCCTATTGAGTTGATCTGACACAGGAAATATTAGGAAAATTAGTGTGCTTAATTTACAAATTAAAAAAAAATGGTAAAGGCAAGGCTATAAGGATACATTCGTATGCAACATCACAAATTTTTTTACAACTACAAACATACTGCAGAGTGGTTTGGGATTTAACCCAGGGCTATGACGCACAATCTATCGACCGAGTTCTGGCGAAAATTTCTTTTAACACCAGGATTCAAACTAGGTAAACCCATGTCAGTTCCAGACACCATCATGGCGCCGTAGCCAAGTGGAAGGGAAGGTTTTGTTTTGTGGGCCAATAATATCACAATCAGTAACAGTAACAGATGCTGAGTTTTACTATCGTTTTCATGAATGGCTACTTGGATGTGATCTTGACGAAACTTCTAAATTATTAAATGGATTACTTGATGACCTACAAATTCATTTCGAACTTTTTGGGGAAAGTTTAATTAATAGTATATTTTAGAATAAATTCCTAAAATGATGCCCAAGGTCCTAAGTTAATATTATTACTTTTTTATAGACGAGAGGATATTACACAAGTGCTGGCCACCCTTAAGAACTTGATAACATTAGGGCAACAGTCGTTTCTGCCGCGCTCGATATGCAGAGCTCGTTCCCTGTGAGAGCGCCGCTGTTGCTCCACCTGCTGGCCACAGCCCACACACGGGCGCCTCGTCCCAGAGGCCGCTTGTCCGACAAGCACCAATTTGTAGCGGCCCGCGCGCCGGATCTCATTAGGTTTTATTTGTCGGAGATATCGGCCCTGCTCGCGCCTAATTAAAAATAAACACTGGTCCGCTCTTTGAGGGGAGGTACGCCGGGGACCGAGCCGGACAAGCGTCGGTAATTAGCTGAAATTATTAAGAGGGCGTTAATTGATGTTCATCTGGTCGCCACGGCGACCAACCTCACCACTTCCTTGCTGCCGTCTACTCCTCCGTCGGCAGCTGCACCACAGTGTAACAAATACTTCTACCACTGCTCCACTCATTCACTTGTAGCGAATCAGCCAAGACATAGATCATTAGAAACCTTACAGTTTCACAAAGATTCTGCGGGGTCTTCGTGAAGCTCTTCATTAGTACATTGCAGAAGCTAAGTATGACGGTCGTGACATGGTTTTTAAACATCGAAATAAAGTGTTCAGCAATTACCCACTCTTAATTTATGACGTCGAGTTCTCTATGGACTAAAAATCAGGAATAATGTCAGCAAATGTGATTGTAATTCCCTTTCCTTAATTTTTTTAATGGTTAGCTTATCTGCTTCACTTAACTTTATCTGTTATCGCAATATGCTGAAATCTAAATTAGCTTGTATGTAATACTGGTTTAAATCTTCCAACGAGAAAAAAATATTATGTATTTCTACGATTGGTTTCCAAGGTCACCATGGAGTAATTCCAAAACGTCGCAGTGTAGCTGACTTCTATAATCGAAACGAACTTTAAAGACTAAGAGAAGAAACTGAAACATTTAGGAAATCTTAATCAATGTATTATCTAGTTTCTTCACACATTTATGAGCTTCTACATCAAGGATAGACTTAAAAATATAATACCGTACATAAAACAACAGTAATTATTTTTTATTTTATTTAAACTGGTTATACAGCAATCAACATTATTCGACTGTCTCAGAATGTTTCATTTCATCATTTGCAGAATTGTTCACTAATTTGACATGGGAAGAACACTTATTTAAAATCACCCACGCTCAAGGGCGGACTGTAGTCGGTGATCCTCGATCCGTGAGGCCAACGGTCTAGCCCCTGCGCTACCCGGACCGACAACAAAAACTGCAGAATTTATGGATTGTTGGGATAGTAAATTATCTCATTTGGTGTAGCTGACTATTTGATGGATGTGGAAGCATTTTCATTGAACCAGAATGTTAAAATCACCATAGCCAAGAAAGCAGCAATAACTGATATTGTTCCATTCAAATGTGAAAATTGAAGCAGATTTTTTTTAAATTTTGTTTAAGTATTCATGCAGTTGGAAATTTTAAATATAATGGCACTGAAGTGATTAATTTAGAATTAATTTAGGTTGGTTAATTTCTTTGTACGTTTTTCATACTAGATCTCAGTGTGGTACATTTAGCCTACAAAACTAACTTTAGTGCTTTAAATGGATTTTCATAGCATTCGGGCCTCCACATCCACACCATGCCAACATGTTCGAAGATTTACTCCTTTTCAGTATCATAGAAAATAGACAAAGTTATTACTATTTTTCCTGTGATCACTAATTGTCCATATTTCCATTAAGAGTTCAATTTAAAATATCAATTTAATAATAAAATACTGCCAGACTCTCATGAACGGAAGATTCAATTAAAAATATTATAGCAAACGAAACGTTATCTGTGACAACGTATGCCTGAGTCTTAAGTTCCAGTGCACCTAAAAGCATTTCTGATGACATGGCCCGCTCTTAGAGCTAACCTCAAAACAAACGTAGAGATCTACCTTTGGCAGTACCTGGTCGTTGCCTACATAGCACAAAGTTCTACCAGAAGTTCGAACGGAAGTGAGTTTGTGGTATCACATATTCGGCTACTAACTGGACAAACAGGTAAATCTGCACCTCGTTAAATCAAAATATACTTCCACGATGCATCAAAAATTGTAACCAATACTTTCAAACCAACAAGCTCGCAATTTATTTACTAGAACGTTGACATAATTACCGACTGTTATTCTAAGCGGATTTATTTATTATTTTACCCTCATGGAGTGATGGAGAATAAAGTACAACACGAAAATAGAGCGCTCACAATAACGGTCAAAACGAATTCCGATAAACCGATATCGGGGGTGTTATAAGGCGATCTCTTTTATCAGCTACTGCGGATAATGTTCTGACCGAAATTGGGCAGGTGTACCAAGACCTTACGAAATTTTATAAAGCAGCAAGTCCACGTAAGTGTAAATCATTATTTACAGTGCTATAACTACTGACTGGACTATGTCAACTGAATCTTATAAGATGAAACGTAACAGCTTAGTATCTTCTGGATTTTTGCTCATCGCTTATTTCTTGAAAATATTTTGCATAGGCATTACAAAATAAAAATCAGGAAATGTAATAATATGTGTTGCTAACGATACTAATAAATTTTCATCAGACTCTGACAACTTCCTTGTTATCTTTGCCTGCCAAATAACGAATACATTGGAAGACACAGATTTGTGCAGCCTCCTTGCTCTGTATTGGAATGAGATACGGCGTAACTTCAAGATGTGACTAGGACCAGAAAATATTTTTCATGATGTAAAGGTAGTAAATAAGTGACTGGCATCGATAAAATGTTTTATTTTACCTTAGGTCGGGACAGGTCCATGATGAAGACGAAATTAAAGTTAATTTCCAATTGTGCATTAATAAGATTACATGAACGTTATGAAATGATTAAAGAAAGTTGTAATACTAGGATAGACTCTGATTACGAAACGAGAGACAATGTGTACGTTTAGTCATGATCATTTGGAAGTAAGTTCCATGAATTTACAACCGATTTCACAGAACGCTTCTCCCTTAGTGAGGGCGATAGTGTCTTTTTTTTTGCCTACGAAATGTTAGAGAAACCAATATCCACAGTTTTGTATCAAAATGTCCAATTAAAATAAATATTGGCCTCGAAACTGTCGTAGATCAGCTGTACACACTTCATGATTCAATATGACACAGCAGAATCTCGAATGGGAGAACGGCTATTATGGGCTTCGAAAACTCTTTTTTAGACAAGTAACCTATGTACGACTCCAAGCGGGCGAACACAGAGGGACAGTGAAGTATAACGCAAGCAGACATAGAATAGGAACATGTATAATAGAAATATAATAAATAACTGAGACTCTTCGTAGTGCTTTCTCTGCGAGCCAATTGCAGTGCAATGTAAATGTTGATATATCGAGTGATGCGAAAGGTATTATATGGTGTTGTGACCAAAGCATGTTTGATGCCACCTGACCCGTAGAGCAGAAGGAGGAAAGCCATTTTGTAACAAAATGGTGAGAATGCTGTGAGGATTACACGGAAATTAGGTCCAGTGTTTAGTATTTGCCGTGCCCTCAATGTATTATTTTCCTGGGAATTGTCATTCCTTGTTTTAGTTTCTGCAGACACGCTAATCATTCGGATTTTGACGTCATCTATTCGGGAAGGGAAGATGAAGCCGAATTAGCAGTCAAGGACACCTCTGCTCCTCGCTCTGTCAGTTATTATTAAACTCATGCATATGGAGCAGCACGAGGCACAGCCGTCGAGCCGGATCCAGATTTTCGAGCAAACAATCTGAAGCGACACTTGGTGCAGGAGAGCGGGCGTCCCGTGGGTATCACTCGCTCCGGGAGGCAATAACGGCCGGACGGCTGGCTGGCTACACGTCTTCAGCCTGCAGACAATCTAATTTCATCCTCGCTTCACACAGGGAAAGTTGCATACATTTTCATTGCATGGTGGTGTCATATTAATATTGCGCTGAACTGCTGAACTGCCGAACTGGGGATGAATGTATGATTCAAAGCTTTTGACTCCTCTCGGAAAGAGTTCTGCTGTGACGCTAAGTAGGATACAAGAAATTACAGCACTCTGTTTCTCCAATTATGGTGGTTTGTAATGATAATTAACGCTTTCTGATAGGCGTTGCTGCAAGATTATAGAAAATTGTGTTTTATTTTTGTTCTTTTACCAACATCAAGAATAAACTTGAATTTATTTGACCAGTTGTAATCAATTTAGAATCATAAAACTAGACCATAACAGTACATTCTTCCACCACAAGGAGAAAAATAAAATAAAATAAAACATGCCACATAAATAGACGTAGTTACACTGTTTATGTGTGTATTCATGTATCAGTTAGGTATATAAGCAACTTGAAACTAACTTTACATATCACCATCGGTGTTATAATACCATAATCACAGCAGATCCAGTCCTAAAAGATAACCACACACGGTAAGTACTTACTGATGCAAACAGATACTACTCAGTGACTAAACCTTTCTGCGATTCCTTCGCTTGCGAGTTAACGTTTACAGAAAACAGCAGGTAAACAGAATCATCACAGGGAAGTAGAAAATAAAGTGAAATAATTTTCAAATCAAATTATGTCAACTTTTGGACTTATTAAGAAGAAAGTAGTGGTCTAGTGGGTTAACGAGTCTGGACATGGTGTCGGTGGGGACTTTCATAAGCCCTTAATCCGATCTCTCACCCTGCCCCTTTTTTCCCGAGAACAATTTTACGTGTTCGGATTCGACGTTAAATTTTAGGACTCCTTTACCCGGTCGGATTACCGGGTTAGGCTAGGTAAGGAGGAAAGGAACTTGAAACCCTAACACCAATACTAGGCTAAGTACACCTCCTTTTGGAAAGTCCAACCAAGCTTCGGTTTGAATATCAAACTTAGCTTTTTAGGAAGAAAGTGGAAGACATTTTAGTTCTAAATTAAATAGGGTTTAGAGTTAGTTTTCTTGCTTTTGGCTTTCCGACATGTCAACGTCGAGGTCACTAGAGGTAGGAAAGGCAATGGGAAGAAATTCGGTCATAGCCTTTAGAAAGGAACCATCTCAGAATTCGCCAAGAGTGATTTGGGGACACCATGACAAACAAAATATGTGTGGCTGAACGGACATTGGAGGTCGCGTCTTCCCGAATGCGAAGCCAGAGCTTTGCCATTCACCTGCCACGCTTGTTGGTTTTAGCAGAGAAAATTTCGATGATTGTAAGGTTTCATGTGCGAAGTGATTGATTATCTTGTTCTTTTTAATTGATGCTGCCCATCAATTAGCCTGGAATAGATTGGCTGTTGTTGTAAACTTACTATTATCCCATAGTAACATTTACCAACTTAACATTTAAAAATATTTATTTTCGTATCTTGATACATTTACTGGTCTCCAGTAATAATAACATCAGTCTTCCCTTTCTCTTCTCTCTGCCTCCAAATCCCAAAAATAATCTCTCTGATCAACAATGCCAAAGTAAATGGAAGTTACAAAGATTATTATTACTAAAAATTTATAAAATAACAGTGTTAACTGACATAATCAAGACATGAATATACCGTTGGCTCGTTTCCAGCCCTTTGTCTCTCAATTTCTGCTCATTCGGCTAGTAGAAGCAATGCCCAACTGAGGATAGATCATCTCGGTAGAAGTTGGTTTCCAGTTATTGTGCGATCAATTTCATTCTCAGCTGCTTCACACTGGCAGAATTTCTCCAAACTAGAGCTGGATAGTCAGTGAATGAAAAATCGGATACTGAGAGGCGTCGGGGAGCTGTAATTTACTTTGTCGCTAATTTATGTGAAGTATTCTCTTTAATCGTTTCTTCCAAAAATGAGAGAGGCTTACATGGTGTCTTTAAGTTTTAATTTCAGATGATTTTTGTGCTTAGTAAACTTAAAGTTACTCTAGAAATGCAGTCAACATTTCTTCAAAATCTTAAATGGTTATCCCCTAAGCCTTGACAACAGTTCAATACGTACAAATGAAGGATTCTACCTCCAGATGGTTTGAGTGGCCATTCATATATACAATATATAGAATGAAGGATAGTACCATACATTCGGAGAGAAAATGGTTATGAATTGTACAGCGGGTATTCTTGTTCTGGAGAGTGAATTAGAAATGCTGTCACTGAATAACACAATCAAAAGACTAAGTAAATTTCGTTTAAACTCAGACGCTGTGACTTACACGATTCACTACCTGGATACTGAGCGTTTCGTTACTGTTGTCGCGCCTTTCTTCGGCTAATGCATAACATACTGGCTGGCATAAAGATCCAAAACTACATTTTCTTCACAAGCGCTGTGACTTTGAAGTAGTTTGCCCCTTTCAGACGCTTCTTGTACATTCCATGCTTGGAGGGTGATTCTGAAGTGACAGCACAATTTTGATGTTTTGTCACTGATTTTCATCGCTCATAGATAAACGAACATGACACAGGCCATAGTATTAAACTTGACGAAAAAGGAAATATCTCATATTGGTATTTTTAAAGGAGGAAAACTGAATCGGATTTTGACTTCTGTGTCTTCACTGAATTCTGAAAAATAGTCAAGATATGATGTGAGGGAAAGTGCGGTGACCAGTGATTGCGATTGCGGCGTCCTCCACTCAGGCAGATCGAAAGTAAGTCTGGCGGGCGGATGAATATGTCTGAACAACGAGACGTGTAGCTTAAAAGTGTAAAAAGACATTAGCACAACCTGCATCGACATATAACAACACGCCGCCATTTTTGAAGTGATATCTTCAAATTTAATGTCTTTATCGTGTATGATATTCTGATAGTTGACTGTGTTGAGAGTGGTTCACTTCCAGTGTTTACTATTTAACACCGAGCGTGATGGATGACCGGTTAACACTCTAGCCTTGCATTCTGGAGGACGCCAGTTCAAATCCCCATCCGGGCATCAGGATTTTGGTTTTCCATGTTCTTTCCGAAATACCACCAGGGAAAAGTCGGTATGCTTCCTTCAAAAGGTCGTGACAGAATTCCTTCCCATTACTTGTTCCCAATCCCTTTCCACCTGTAATGATGTTTTTAGTGTTTTAAGCTTCTAACACTAGGTTTTTCCTGGTTATTTCATGCAAGAATTTAATGTTTTTGTTGTTTAATCCAAATTTATAACGTATAAACGATTTAGAAGTATTACATCGATAACGCTATAGAAGCATTCTTTTGTAACTCTTCATAAAGCCCAATAGTAAAGATACCTACTGTTCATTAAATTATAAGGGCATAAAAATTGTAGTCAACAGAACTTACATTACGAGGGAAAGACAGAGATTTCCGCAGATGGGGACAGAAATTTCGTTGTCCAGGGAACATAAAAATGGCTCTGAAATTAATAAGCGGACTGGCAGCACAACCAATCAGCTCGTCGCACCTGAGGTGGGTGCGACACTTCACATCAGATTAGGATTCAAATTAGATTAGGATGGCTGCGCACGCGGAATGTCCGAACAACGGAAATCTATAAATCCTGAGAGGGAGGCACAAGAGAACGAGCGCAGACGCGACGCGCGGTGACGATTAGATTAGAGGCTGGGAGCAGGATGAGCGGGGGCGCGAGATGGGCTTCGCCGTGTGCACAGGTAGCCTTGCGGGATAAGCAATACGTCAATAAAGCTGCAGTAAGGGTTTTTATCAAAAGTGTACTTGTTCTAACGTAGAGCTATTAAGAAAATTGTTTGACACTTATTATTATCCTCCTCGAAATATATTGAAGTGTTCCCTACCTTAGGAAAGTGACTTCTCGACCTTACTGTGGCCGTTCTCTACCAGTTATTAATTTCCAAATAATATTAAGCATACAAACAAATCTGGTGGGCGCCAGAGATTGGAGTGTACCCTATTCTGAGGGAAGCGACATCCATATCTCAAAGTATTGTTACTTAAACATGAATTATTGGACAACTAGAATTATTAATATAGTCAAATGACACATTACATGACTGGATGGGATCTATTGAAAACAAGGTTCACAATCTGATTTTACGATTTACTTATGTATTTTAATTGTTTACTTGACAAGATTTTACAAAGATTAATTTTCTTTTTAAAATACAAGGGTACATAACTTTTTCTGTGGAGCAAGAGAGTCTGTCTCCGAGCGATAACTACGGTAAAACGACGTTGATGAAAAAGTTCATTTTTCTGAATGGTGATTACCGTGCAGGTGAATCTAAGTTGTGCAGTCGGTGGGTTGACCAGCTCTGCCTCCCTGCTGTCTCTCCTGTGGTCAGCTGGTCTGCCGATCTACCGCCCTTGGCACGCAACCCACCAATTCCTCTTGTCTTCCGTGCTGTCGGACGAAGCGTCCCCTCTTCATGACGTCTCCCAATGTCTGTATTTGGAGGGAAACTCTTCTCGCTGGTTGGCTCAGAACATGCAACAAAACCGTCTTTTTTCATAATGAAAATACAAATTTTTCCTATTGGCTGTACTCCCTTGCTTCCCCTCACCCTTCGTTCTTGGATATAGATTTACTTTTTATTTTAATTGTTTACTGAAATAGCCCAGGATTCTCTTGAGCTGTGTCACGGGACTCTTATGCCATAAGTCAGATTTAATGGCAACACTCATGGAGTGGCGTCCCCCAAACACTATCAGAACCTTCCCTGGGACTGACACATACACACGGCGAGAAAAAAAAAGAAAAACACGCATACATGAGTCTCAATCTCTGGCTCTCGCGGAACATTACAATATGTTCCGTATAAAAGGCCGTGTAACGGTACGTACGGGCTTTCTCTCTGTGTGAAGAATGAATTTGTTGTCTTAACCGTGCATACGCTCCCTTAGAGGTATTATTTTTCACCTCCAGCCTATACAGAACACGACGGTATTGTTTGTTATCACGTACTTTAACTACAAAAATTGGGCACCTGCCTACAATTTTTGCTTGCTGATTGTAACCCAGTTTCAATCTGTAGGGCCGGCCATCTCTTACGTCTACAGTAGCAGCCAATCTGTCTGGCACGCTCTCCTCTCTACTAGTGTCTGCAAGACATCCGCTGGGATTAGTCGCCATTCCGTTTGTTACCATTCCATGAGTTGGGCAGTGGATTTTGACCGCTCCAGATGTGTCCTCATGTAGCGTGACTATTCGTCCCAGAGATGTTCTATAGGGTTGAGTTCGAGGCTCTGTGCAGGGCAGTGCAATCGGTGCACATTGTTGTCGGCGTATCATTGCATAGTTACCCTTCAAACATATCATCTAGCATTGTCATTCATAATGTTGCAATAGGACTGTGTGATCATGCTACCACGGACAAGCCCTATACCATCACTCCACCACCACCGAATTTCCTAGATGGCACTGTACACGCACAGGGTTGACCCCACACACATACACGTTCATCCACCCCGAATACTCTAAACATCGTCTCATCACTCCACAGAACCGGTTTCCACTGCTCCAGGACTGATTTATTAAGGTTCAAAGTCAACCCCGACAAGATTTAATACTTGTCATTAAGTGGCGCTTATGTGCAACTGTTCTTCCGAAATAATCAATCGTTGGGCCACCGCACGCAACGTTCCAGCAGAAACCGATACTCCTGCTGCTGCATTAAGCTACTGTAGCAAGGTAGCCGTAGGTTGCGCTCAATTTTTGATAATTTCACGTTTCAAGTTTCTGCGGTATCTGACTGTTAAAATTGGACGTTGCTCAAAACGTGCAGCATCGACACTATGCCCATAGATCTTCCACTTACCCAAGACGAATGCGACAGTTGATATGAGTCTGTTGACCTTCACTGCAATAGCCGGGCTAGACAGTGCATTGAGATGGCAGTCCACAATTATTCCCTTATAGAGGTCGGATAACTATGTACCTCGTGCCATCTGATCAACAGGTTCTACAGCGACCTGAAGCGTATGGCAGGTATGCAAGTCAACTGACGTTCTGAATTAACTATCCTCACAAGTGCCTTGTTACTTTCTTGTAGATAGTATAGTAATAAATCTTAGTTATACTACATTGAAAGTAACTTTAACAAATATTTGACCTTCTTAGGTTACAAAAGTTTATGCAATACTCCACTTCGTTAGTTTGAGATGATATCAACACTAGAAATACTACAATGCACAGAATTTATAACAATACTAGAAACGAGGGTGAGGGGAGAGCGGTCAGGCTAGGGCCTGGCATGCTGGAGGAGGCTGGTTCAAGTTACCGTTCAGGCCATTCTTCATGTCCCGAAATCACTCCAGAAAAATGATGGGACGTTTTACTCAAAAGGTAAATGTCAAATTCCTTCCTATTCCCAGTGCTCTCCAGCATCTAATGACATTGATTTTTACAAGGCGTAAAACATAAGAAAACAATATAGCCACACTAAGTGACATTAGGAGACGCTTTTCAGTATTAGGTAAGGAGGTATGATAGGTAGATCTTACTTAAAAATAGCACATATCCTCTTAGGAATGTAGACGCGTGGTGAAGACTCTGATCAACTGAACGTTCACCGTCCGCGCAGCCTAAACTCCCAGTTCAACTTACACATTAGAAGAACGCTTACGCCAGGATGAACAACCCTCATGCATAGCCAAAGTCCAGGAACCAGCTGAACCAGCGGTCGAGCCAACACAGGGTCTCAGTATACGACGCGCTGAGTGAGCTGCAACTAAGACAGAGAACACGTCTACAGCACTTTTAACAGCCCCTGTTAACGGGGCTTCGTGAAGAAGTACAAACAGCCAACAGTGAACAAGGATACAAACTCCATTTCACGGAAAATACCTGTATCCAAGTTAATTGTCCCCAGAAATGGTTCATAAGGGCACTGTACCACCTGCTTAGGAAACTTATTTGATTTTTGCATTGGTCTCCGTGCCCCATTACTTCCAGAAATTAAAGTGCTCCTTTAGTGGCAGATTCATGCAATAATTTGGCTACTTATAGACTAATAAAAATTAAATAATTAATATTTAAGAAGCATTGTCCCTTTTATATGTAAATACCAAAAATATGAACCAGAAACTTATATTCGATTTCACCAAATTTCTGTCTACAAAAAACTCAACGTGCGCTGGTTCCAACATCACGTCCAAAAGGCTAGAGTGATTTTGATAAAATTTGGCACACATATTTTTCACTAAGTAATTAATAATACTAAGAAGTAAACCAGCATCAACTGTCCTCTTGTGGGTAAGATGGGAATTAGTATTTTAAATAAATATGTAAAATGGACCGAGCACGAAATCCAATTCACTTGTTTCATCCCGTCACACTAAAAATATGGTGAGATTAAGCCTTCACTTATCAACTACCTCCGAGACGTTTAGCAAGTTCTTTAAAAGCTGGGGAGATTTTGACGAAATGTTACTCATTAATAGGACTAAAAATATTGTATGTGTAATTCAAACCTAATCTCCTCCTTATATATAGAGTAGGGGTTTATCGACGTATGACTACTCTCCGCAAATAGCTGCCGCAAATTTGATGAAACTTGCTTCCTATGTTATTTATTGGGCTTGTAAAAGTACCACAGGGATGTATCAACCACTGCCGGACCGGGCAACGGCGAGTACCCTGCTAGATCCGCAGGAGATGCAGTATATTTTCAGTTTGTCCGGCACGATGCAAAAACTAATCAGCACATTACGATGGGGTTTCGCTGTCTGAAAACAGAAAGTGTGACTTAAACCTCCCACATGTCATATGACGCTACGTTATGTAACGCCGGAAGTTAATTACTGCTATTAGCCTCAAATTGTTTTAATATCAGTTTTCATTTATTTCTATAAATTCGCAAGGAGAGATCATTGATGTAGAGGTGGGAATATCATGATACCTCGGGTATCAAGCTCTTATACCTGTCGCTCTTCATTTATAAGAAATCGCGGGTTGGAAATTTTTTGAAAAAGCTGTTTAAACAATAATTATTGAGAAAAAAAGATGCATTAAATAAGGCGTCGTGTTTCCCTACTAAGGATCCGTGTTTCATCCACGGTTACGATTCTTCCGTTCATACTTTATTTTTTGCAACTATATCGCTGTTTCGTAGCATTACAAATTTAACTTTACAAAAATTCATGGGTTCAAACTTTTTTTGTAATAAATGCCTTTGGATTTCCCCTTTGCTGTCATTTCGAAAAAACGATTTTGCTATTTACACGTACTATTACGTTAGAACGTACATTTACGTAGTTTTTATTAGATGGTCGTAGTGTAGTAAAAGCAATTTTATAACTGTCATGTCAATTTTGTTAGGGTATTAGCGAATGCTTGTATTAAGAAAACTGTGTATAAAGTGAACACTATTCACGCTGTAGTTTTTCTCCATAATTCCCACCAGACGTTAGTCAGTTAATAGTAATAATTTACAAGTAGACGAAAAGATAACCGAGAGCATCTTTGGCCCAATTAGACGACGTCACAGGCAACAGATACTTATTAATATGAGCGTTCGGTGTAATTTCATATATCACAGCTGACACCATGGGGTAATCATAGCATTTTTCTTCCTATCGAAAATGTGCACAGGCGTGCGATGGTGGGTGGACATTTTACCTACCCGTGATAGAACGGATTTGACAGACCCGGAGCATCTACCCTGGAGTTGTGTTGCCATCTGTGAAACGAGTAATTATGTTCTGTATGATTAATGTATTGGTGAAATGTGTAATCTATGAGGCTAACTAAAGCTTAATATCTGACTACAAAAAACCGCCTGTGTCAGGTTGAAGGGTGCCAGCAAGCTAACTGATATCAACTAAGAAACACTGTCAATGATCCCGTATATTGACTACTGTGTCAGGTTGAAGAGTGCCAGCAAGCTAACTGATATCGACTAAGAAACACTGTCAAAACAAGACATTCGCAAGCTTCCACGTGCCTTCCATCAATAAACAGAGCGTGTTAGGTGAGCGCTAATGCTCTGCCCTCTGTTTTGGGAGGATGCAGGCTCGAATCCCCGTTCGTCCTTGTAGATTTCGTATTTCCATGGTTCTGGTTAACACCTCAAGCGAATTATGGGATGGTTGCTTCAGTAGAAAATAACAGAATATAATTAAGACCCTTAATTCAGTCCTTTGCCGCCTCTAACAACCTCGTCGTCGAAAAGGCATAAAGCCATAAGAAAAAAAAATCAGTCAACATACACCGGACAGAGAAAAAGTAAGCAACACCAAAACTACCTTCCGCAGCTGACTTTAAAAGTGAGACACAAGGTGGAATTGTTCAATACACATTTACTTATTGACTTTCTGACCTGTATTACTGTGGCAGCGCAAGGAAAGTATCGTCAATTCCTTCTTCTTTGTACTGAGCCCTCTTACTTTTAACGCGCGCGATAAGGATAAACAATACACCGGCGAGGATTATAACGCAGTTCTTAAGACTGTTCTTTATGGGGGGCGTTTACGGGCGGCTTGATTTATCGCTAGGGCGCAGTTTTACAAGTTTCAGATGCGAGCGAGCGGGGCGAGGCAACGGAAGATAAAGCGTACAGTCGAGCAGTCGCGCCTCCAATAAAACGGTGCGACAAGGCACGCCGAATATTCCGTCCGGCGGTGATAACCGGGTAATTACAACTCTCAGATAAACGACGGAACGGCCTCCGCCTTATCGCGCCACCGCTATCAGCCATCGGGCGCGCGTTCATCATTCCAGCAGTTACACGACTCGCCAACTTGCGCTCCGAGTGACGACGAAAATGTCGCTCACTTTATTACAGCAACAATTAACGATAATTATTTCAGGAAATGTCGGCAAGTAGACAGGGAAAACACAAGGTACGAAAAGCAGTAGATTGTGCTGTATCTTAAATGTTATGATCAACAAACACTGAAGAGCTTAAATCAGACAATACTGTATACGTGAGACGTCTGAGCGCTGGAGCAATATACTTGTCATATTACTACCGACTAAACACGATAAAAAGTTTGGATTAATTGAAAATTGCCTCGAAGAGGATACTGCAGAAAGGACTCTGAATGGCATTGATAAAAGAAAAATTTTAATTTATTTCCAACAATACCCTCTCTGAAAACTACGCACTTGCTCTAACGAGGATCCAATGCTGTTATGCTATCTGTGTAAATTTATTTCTAAAATAAAAGTCTGGTTTTAGGACATATTCCGCAGTTGGTGGTCAATAGGTTTTATAAATAAGGTTTTACTTAGACAGGTAAACATGCTGCGAGTAGCATACATGTGCAGCAACACGCAGAGGCTTGTATTTTTGATTTTGTAGTGGAAACACAGCCAAGTGTTTATTTACAAGTAAGTAAAAGTGATAAATAGTGCTACATTTATATATATATAAAAGAATCTGTAAAAGTGTATAAAGTTCTTTAAAAGGCATAGAGTTCTGTGCCAGGCAGCCGTGTGATGATTATCATTCTACTTCCACTGATAATGCGCCACACCCTAATTACGAAACGTGTTTGGGAAATAAAATAACATTCACGACAACACTTGTTCGTATACGGCATTTCTATTTATAAAATCTATTATTTCTCAAAGTGTCAAAAACGGTATGTCATTGCGTTATACGCCCTAATCTGTAGGTGGACTTGTAAGTGTGCCACGTATAGTATAGTGATCTCCCCCATTCGGTTTCATTTGATATAAATAAATTGTATTTATTTTCCCTTTCTTCAGTAGGTCCACCACCATTAATTATATTTTTCATTTAACTCTGATTCCAGGCTTATTATCAACGCTACAAATTACCTGAAAATTGTCTTCTTAATATTTTAAATTACCATCAATGAAACAATCGTATATTCTACACTTCTTTGTTTTCTCAATGAACTGCAATGCTTTTAAAAACTACAAATGATATTGATTATTCATATTTTATAATTCGACAATTATTATCCTTCACTTATCTTTTGTTTGATAACAATACATATGCCCTAGTTAAACAATTATGAACAATATATATATATATACAATCGCACTCTTTCACGTCCTCAGAATCGTACTTTTAAATACTACAACTGAATACCACAACCCACCATAATCAATTTTCCAACATTTGAACGTCTTCATTTCTCTTTCTTTAATCGTATAAATGAATGGGCCAACCAGAGGTTCTCCTTCTCCATCTCCAGTGGTTCGACGCTCTTAGTCTCTATAAACTTAAATAAAATAATAAATCTATACACCCACAAACATTTGACATCTATATGAATGTGATTTTAACATTAATTTCTATAAATAGTGAGGTCATTTACCCCCCAAAGTATCAGGAGGTCAGATTGGGTTATAGGTTGATTGTGTTATCAACTGAAATCTACGCTCATGATATTCAGTCATGGCAGTGAGAGAAATGAATGTGAGCGTTTTCCTGATTAGGCAACGTATTTTTTGCAACTGTTACTTTCTTTTACATTGTTTCTCGCACTTTCTTCCTATGGTTAGCATAGCAATACAACCGTGATGGTTCAATCCTTTCACAGGAAATCTAAAAGCATTAGACCTTCAGAATACTAAACAACAGATACTATCCCTGCAGAAGGGATAGTTTTGGTCTTCATTTCAGAGGGAGAACTGGTATGCTGCCAGTAGTATTTGCATCCAAAGAGAGGAATCTTTATTCATGTACAACTATTCCGTCAGATTGCGAACCACAAATTCTCTTTGAATGCCTTGTAACTTGTCAATTTGCAGATCTATTTATGTTCAGTTTGTCACAAACCTATGCACATAGATATCATTGTATATATAAAAACAAGGTAACAATTAGGACTAAACCAAGGGTTTTCTATTGCACTCTGCATCTCTGGTGTTTATTTTTTTTTTTGTTTTTTTTTATTTTAAACGTCTCTCCGAATTGAACTGGCAAGTAGAAGCGTTGGGTGGCTCTAGTCTGTTATTAAGGAATAGTTTCCAAATATTAACTCATTATAACTTCTGTTGCTCCATCATCAGAGGTTTGTCTGCAGAAGCAATACTCAGCAATTATAGAAAATGTTTACTGTTTCTTAGATACGTATTAGTTTATATGAACCTCAACGGAACACGTTTAAGAATAATTGTCGCATACTCGTAGGCAGCTATGTTAATAATCAACTCATCTAATTGCCTGTCAAAACTTAATGGCTTCATAAAAATGGTAATGGTATATTTTATAGGCACGATGCCATGGCAGGCGTGCAGGTGAAAGAGCAATTAAACTATTAAAAAATAAACGGCCAACGTTTTTTGATTCTCATCCCATAATTGAACAACAAAAAGAATATTCATTTCGTAGAAGATACAGCTAATATCTGCAACAGCCTGTTTTCTGTGCTGTGATTGATTATTAATTTCTAGTTTTCATTATGCGTGAAAAACCGCAAAAACTGCTATACTGCTATATTTGAGTGTGAGTACTTCCCTCAATAAGCAAGATGAATCTCCTGATGTATTTATAACTATAAAAACATTGCACGGGGAAAATTTCAGAGACTATATCAGCACAACCTAAATCTATTTAAATACTTTCTTTACTTGGTGGGAATGGAAATAGTTAGAGAGCGCTAATTCATTGCTCATAATCAAGAACAAAATATCGGATATTCAATGATTTAAACCTGGTATCAGATGCAGGTTCTTGCTACAAAAAATTTCATTATGAGAAAACAGTTCAAGGTACTGAAACAAAGCCTGTTGTATAGTAAATACGACTACACCAAGACTTCAGTTCCTGGAGATAGAAGAACAAATTCATGGATCACCTGACGGTTCAGGTAGGATTAAAAACTATTGTAGATAGTATTTTGCTTATTAAACCTAATACTATAAAATTATAGTTGATAGTTAGTATGGCATCTGCAGCTGGTTTCTAGCAATTTAGTATTCATGCTGTTGCGTTTTGTTTCTTCGCTACGTTGTGATGGGTTATCGTGTGTTCTATCCCGCTATTACTTTATTATTACCATGGCTGAAAGCGTTATATTCAGAAGTAACGTAAATATAACATTTTTTATCATTTTTTATGTTCATTTATAACTTTCTTTGAGGGTGAAGAGAGTACGATTTTGTGTCTGACACTAAAGGATTATTAATTGCAGAGTCACGTTTGTAAAAATCTTTTTTTAAGGTAAAATACTATTAATTTTTTCATATATCATTTTTACGTGTTATATACGACATTCTGACTGACATAGCAGAAATTCTCCAGTAATCAAAATATTTCTGTACCTTCTTGCTATACGAGATCACTCTATGGAGTGCATCAGTTTTATTTCTTAGTCTAAAATAGTCTTTCTACCCATTTCTCATTAAAATAAGACTTTTCTGAATTAGATCTTTGCACTCACAGAAGTTTCTTCAATTCTTCTCTCGTTTAGAAACGGTGTGCAAGAGCTGCTCCATTAAAAAATCACCCTACTTTTGAATGACGGAGGAGACGTAGGTCGAATGATACCCAAACTCTCACTCAGCTTCATGATCAGCCTAGACCTGATGGCTGGAGTGCGATTTTAGTAAGTGATTTTCCCAGTTAATCATCGAAGTGTTCAATTCAGCAGAAAGTTTCCACGCAGGTGTTCTAGGAAGAGGCACTTTTTGGTGCGAGATTTGTTTTATTTTCACCACTATCGCTTAGCAACGTCTACTTGTGGCAGCACAGATAGAACATTCTTCCAAGCAACTAACCAAGGGCATTAAGTATATCTCAACAAGCAACAAAGAACATTATTAGATTGTTCGTGGTTTAATTAATTTGATAAATAAATAGTCCACGATACAGTTCAGTTTAAACTTGCATTTATTTTCATAAACACGACGTCAAAGATACTGTTTACATGCATACATACAATCCAGTGATTGTATACAACACTCCTTCCACAGACAATACAGTACTTGGCCGTCGTAAATTGAGTCGGTAAAAACTGTTTCTCTGTCTCGGATGTTAGCTTTATATAAACTCCATCGAAATTTCTAGAACGCTTCAAAAGCTTCCGCTTCTCGAACATTAACAATACTTAAACAATTGAAACATATTAAAAACAATCATAATTAATACATAATCATTTACCATCATTACAAAATTGTCATAAATGGAAATTAAAGATTCGTAAACACAAAATTATCCACAGAAATCATTTTAAAACTGTAGAAAATTGTCCTTGAGACATCGTAACTTGGAATTACTAAAACTTAAGCAATTCTGTTCTTACACATATTAAATGGCCTTTAAATAATTTCTTGTCATAAAACAAAGTCTATATACATTGATTTAAAGGAAATTTCAAAACAAACCTACCAGGTCATATTCAGCCAAACTCTAGCTTACTGTAAGTGCTTCATAAAATACCATTCCATTTAAGTTTAGGTTTGAGGGTTGTTACAACATCCCAAGGGAAACATAACAGAGTGGTTACTTACAATAAATTAAACAAGATGAATCGTGAATCGATTTTTTATCGCATCTGTAGCTCGTTTTTCAATACCAAAGCTGTAATAATGATGCTTTCTAAAACTGGTATAGCTTCTAGTGTTTTAGTGGCAATTTTTTTTTTTTTTTCATGACAGCCAAGAAGCAATGCTTCACTAACTTAACATCAATCATATTTATGTATTTTTTGAGGAGAATCTAACTAATAAGTAGCTTGAAGGTGTTTATACTCAGTATCCATTATTTTTGTTTCACTGTTCTGTATTTTCATCTGTAAATATAACCTTTCAAAAATTGTCGCGTTAAATAACTATGCTTAGTGAACGGCAAGTTTCTAAAGTTTAATTACCCCATTTAACAAAATGTTCAGAACATTCAAAATCGTAGCTCTAACTTTAAATATCCTTTACCGTATTGCCTAAAAAAATTTCTTTGCAGTACACATGACGATATATCAGCATACATCTTTATCTTTGTTTCTTCCAAAAATTATGTATAATTTCGGTAATGTCACTACATTTCGCTTGAGTGTCTTCCTACGCTCTAATTGGGAAAGACAAACGTTTTGTTTTTAAATGATTTGTAGTCTTTTTTCGATTTAAAACTTTACAACTGATATAACTCGTTTTTCGAAAAGTCTCCACGAAATCTTTGAAAAAAAATACGGTTTAGCCAAGTGAAATAATAATTTGTGCTACATACATAGTAGTATGTCAATCTGATAATACACCCTCTTTGCTAACACTTGTAATGTGCACCATACCAATGTAGCTCTCCATTATGTTGGCTACGTAGATCGTGGATACTGATCAAGGCGTTTCATGCCCTGAAGCGTTAGGCAGCCAACAGAGCAGATCGTATGCGCATCGCATACTCATCAGATAAGCAGGCGCCCTCTATTCCCAGCGGTCACATTTAGAACATCAAAAGTATTTTCCCCAAATCCTTTTCGTATGTAAATTTCTAACCAGAGTGAAACGGAGTAATGGGAAGCGTACCGCTTGCTATGCGTGGAGCTCGTGCATCAGTCACCCAAGGGAAGGGGGCAGATTGGAAGTTGTGCTCCTTTTTCACCTTCAAACTTTCTCCCCTCCGTCCCCTCACACCAGGTACCGTCTCCTCAACCCTACCAACTCACACACCCCAATCGCTCACTTCCTGTCATCACTAGCCCGTATTTTTAATCATTCTCAGTTTTTTCAGGTTGGTATTTTTTCCAGCTGCTCTCATATAAATTCAGTTTAATGGAGGACTCGTTAATTGAAGCACAGGGGCCGAGCGTATGTTCCCTGCGTAGTGGACTGCTGCTGCCATCTGTTGAGTTCGTCTTCAGCTACGTGCTTGCCTCGAGCGCTGCTTTCCCTCATCGCCAGGTTTCTTATGTATCGAATCTTGAGCTCTGTGTCAGAGATATTACCAACTTGTAATAAAAATGTCATGAATATCTCTTACAGTCAATGCAGAAAGCAGTGCGTCATAGATGTTGTGAAGTTATTAAATTACAGGCCACCAGTACTTGCACTCTTGTTAGTTACGTCGTTCCTGCAGTACCAGCAACTGCCAAATACACTTGCTTCATAAAACACTCAGGAATTAAATGCATACACACACTTCCCCTAAATTTTTTTATAAAAATAGTTATTTTTAACTACGGTCATTCGTAATTGATCTTTTTTTTTTTACAATAGGGTCTATAATATCAAGCATTTAATCACATGATTTTCATTAAATTAAACATTAATACTTTGATAAAGTTTCCATTGATAATATAATAATATAAATTTTGTATAATATCTCTCCAAATTAAAAAAAAATGACAACAAAAAAATTTCTTTCTGAAGATTTATTTAATGAAACAATTATGTTGCCATTCAAATATGTTCTATTCCATCTTGTAACGTCCCAGGTGAATTATGACCAAAGTTTTAAATATGGTTACCATTTCTTAATTTTTTTTTCTTCTTCTGCAACAGCTGAAAGTATTATTGATATTTCATGATAATTTGACTTAATTCAAGTTGTGATTTCTCGATTTGTTTAAACATTAGTAACTACATTTCGAGTAGATATCACATAAAAATATAATACAAACAATATTTATTATTTATCGTATTTCGTGCGTTGAGGTTTTTGCAGAGTTTTTATGAGTATTTCGAGTTTTATTTTTTACCGGTCTGTGTAACGTGTAAATTTGTATTACTAGCTCTATCCAGCAGTTTACACACAATAAAAACCGTATATCTGCTTTATTTTACATGTATCGGAGAATGTATTGTAGTTGTTCTCCAGTATCAATGGGAAAACTGTTTACCAAAATTTGCAAGAAAGACAGAATGTGGTTTATCACAACCGTTTTAGCTTTCTTTACCTTCTGAATAATAATAAGAAGAGTACTCTTATAGATTCGTTCATTTTTAAGTATGGCAGTCCATCTGGCACACTATCATAAATTATGAAACCTATAACTTAGAAATTTGTAGTCGGAAACTATTTAATTCTTTTTATACTTAACACAACCATTACATAAAATTTATAAATATTATGAGGGCGGAAAAAAATAACTGGTTTAGTGCAGGGGGAAGTTGTTGAAGAACATTTTTCCCTACAGATCCTTTTTTTAAAGTATGAAAAGCTCGAAAACCACTACTCTCAATAACGTTTGTAATTTTTTTTTTATATTCCATCGTATGTGTAAGCTCTTGGCGAAATTCGAAACAGAAAATATAATTTGCCTATTATTTTCGAATCCACTGAAATGAAAATAATTTAAAAATTTACTATGATTTAGAGCCTGTTAAAGTTTATGAGACGACTGTAGCGATCATTCTGAAGTTAATGGTTTTTACAAATAACTATATTAATTATTTCTACAAATTTGATACTTCACCATAAACTATTTTTAGACAAAAAGTCTCATGTTTCATTTAAAGACGAAATTAATCTATCGGAGAATGAATCTGTAGTGAAAATACTTTTTAAATTTTCAAATTTTTTCCCAGACCCTCAAGACTTTTTACTAAGTATTTTTATTGTGTGTTTGACTTGGATATACCATTTGAATGGAAGTTTCTAAAAAGTATTTGATACTTTTTAAATATTCAAAATTTTCCCCAGGCCCACATGACTTTTTACCATTGATTTTTATTTTGTCTCTTTGACTTGGATATACCATTTGAATGGAAGTTTCTAAAAAGTATTTTAAAATCACTTGTAATTGATATTTAAATTATATTTGAATTGTCTTTTGCTTTTTAGTGGATTCAATTTAATACGCAGTCAATGTATATACCTCAAAACTCACACTTGACAATGTTAGTTTCTGTATGTAAGTATGCATTTTATGAACAAAACCAGTAGAATAAATATTCAGTTATCTGATTGTAAGACTGAACTTTTAGAAAACCCAAGCAATTGTGTTATATGTAATCTGTTTGAATCAAAGGATCAAACAAAACAATCTAAGAATAAGAAATGAAATTTTCGTATTTGCCTGTAAATAAACGCGTGATTAAGAAGGACTTGCGCACCGTGTTTTTGTAAAAGTATCCGGCATAACATAAGAATATATTAAATAAATACAATTTGAAGTACTCCGTGAGAGCAAACCCCCTCTCTTTTTTATGTCGTTAAGATCTGTGTCTCAAATCAATTCTCTTTAAAAGGAAAGAAAGCTTTGGAGAAAAAAGTGATTTATTTTACAGCCGTTGAGGAAAGAGTGAAATGCGTGAGCGTATATGCCACCTCTCTGCTCGTCATAAATAACTATATAAAGTGAAGATTGCGATGCGGTTTGATGAAGGCTATGTAAACCAACAATTCTCCTAAAACTGACAGGATTCACAGCCGGACATGACAACTAGTGTCTGTTCACATGACTCAAATTAATGTCACATTTTTGTCAGTGATAATTAAGAAAATTTTTGTGAGAATTAAGTTTATTCCGGTGTATGGCTGACAAAAATTCTTCTCGGGTATTCTACTGGATACGTTCTTCTGTCCACAGCGTTTCGGCAGTAGCCACCGCTGCCTTCATCAGGTGAGACGTTATAGCGAAGCTACCACTGCAACAACACAGCACCGACCTGATGAAGGCAACGGAGGTTGCTGCCGAAACATTGTGGACGGAATAACTTATCCGGCAGAATACACGAGAAGAATTTTCGTTATAACATTTTTGTCAATATACGAATGCAGGCGATGTATAAGTTCATAAACTGTGTATTCAAAGGAATATAACACCCTGACGATAGGGTGCATTAGGGCTGGATGTCAATATGTGTCAGTAGTAACCAGGTGCTTCTGCTGTGACGTCGTTAATCGTCAGGTATAATCCCACGCCACAAACAATACTTTCTAATTTCTTAGCCAACATCGTCATTTGTGTGAGTTGTGGATGCGTACTAGAAATTAGAGCCATCTCTTACAGTATATGAAATCAAGTGTCTTTTACATAAAACCATTTCTTACACAGCTTTGTGTGATTCTTATTCCATTAAATATTCAGTACCTTGGTTATTTACAGATGCATTTGTGTGTGAATAATTCTCTATTTGGTGCGTGTGTGTGTATGTGTGTGTGTTGGGGGGGGGGGGGGTGTAATTTCGAACCTTTGCTGTCATCCCTCTCTATCTTGCGCTAACCTTTTCAACTCAACAGTTACTGAATAACAACGAGATTTCGTGAAACAAACAAGCCATATGCCATATTTGACGTAATATTTGAATATAAAATACTTCTGAATTTCAGACACTTAGCGAAAAAAATTTTTAAATAAGTAAATTCATCATTGCGGAGAATAAATTTCATTCTTTGGATTTGTTAGACACGTCTAGCAAAAAGACACTAATTACTATGCTTGTAAAGATGGGAAAGAATAAATTTTATATACAAGGTATATAAGAATTTTAGTAGAGATTTTATATAATCATAGCAATTTGAAGTGGAACGAAATATGTTAGTTTAAATGTTAAAGTAAGTTATGAAACTTTTACACATCGAAATAATAATTCAAACATAAAGTGAAACAAAATAAGGTAAGGAATTAGTACACAATATACTTTACGACACTGAAATTGCTAAACTTATAATGCCAGAAAGAGCAAGGTAATTGACAATATTTCCTCTAATTTTCCGTCCCTATGATACGTGGACAATTTCATAAAGTTTACAAAAAAATCAATAAAAAATTCTCCAGAACTAATTCCAATCTGATTACGAGGACAATAAAAGTCTAAATTTGTTTAATTTCCGCAGTGATCTCGAAATCTTCATCGGCTATTGGCATGTTTCTCCAGCTTGAAAATTCCGAGGCTTTTGAATCTGACTGGAGCGTCTTGCTGTGCAGAAATGGTCTTTAAACACAAATAAGTACCGAATTTTTAATTTATTTAGAGACAATAATTTTAAATTCGTTCTCAGTCACAAGACATCACGACAAAAGCGTGTCTCCGCAGGTAAATATTTTATTAATTTATTAGAGTATGATACTGAAGGTGGTTGAAGCTATAAGTGCCGGTCCCGAATTTAAACCTACAGAAGTTTTTTTTATGTATAGAAATTTAAATACCCGAATCTCATTTTTGGGGTACAATATATTTCTCCTCTTAATGAAATCTGAAGCACCTTAATTTATTTTTCGTCCCCATCCTTCATAAAATAGGTTTCTTAGTTGTAAGACTGGAGGTTTTATCTGCGTCGTATAGACGAGTAAGTCCGTTTGTGATACACGATATTTTGGCAGCTATAAACCATGCTTCCATTGTTAAATGACAATAGGTAGTTTACAATGGTGCCAGAGCCTATCACCGCTGAAACGTCGCGTTTCACAAATGGACTAGTTACCCTGGAGAATTTTATCTCATTTAGTTGTTGTGCCTGTTAGTCAGTATTTATACGTACGGATTAATAACCTAGAGATTTCTTTTCATATTAGCACAACATTCATCACGCTACACATCATCACAGCGTGTTAGCTTTTGGCTAACACCAGCTGTGGAGCAGAATTAACGGATCAGGAACCATCTGACGGCAAAGTCCACTCGTAAAGAAATAATTCCGTGATGGCAGCGGCGTCGGTTCGTTGCAAAGGAGTAGAGGAGGAAAAAAATTGAATGCTGGGAGCAGCTCCGCGCACCCCCGCTGGGCTGCAACATCTGGAGGCGCGGCGCCACGGTGGCTCTTCTAATTTTGTTAATTAGTTTCTGCGCCGGACGTGCGATCCAGCAGCCGCCACCCTCGCCGTGGTTGTCGTTAATTAGGGAGTCCGCTAGCCAGCGAGCCAGCCGCCGGCTGCAGCACGCGGGTGTCGGCGTCGAAGCGCGCACAGTGCGTCGCCGCGACACGCTACGCCGCGCTTTATTAACGCAGAGGAGGCAGTGTCACCCTCCATCCAGCCCCAAATACTCTGTCTACAGACGAACCAACATACTTCACAAGAAACTGCTTTACATCTATGTCCGTTTGGGCCAATTAGGACCACGTTAAGTCTTTGTATGGTTTGAATTTGCTTTGGATGTGTGCCCATATGTGTTACATCTAGTGTTGTTAGCCTTATAGGGGACCTACATTTTAATATGTAATCCGAGCCACGGAAGCATTCTGATGTATTTAAAATTATAAATCAAGCTGTGCCAGAGATGAAGGTTGGATTAAGGTCCTTTGTAAATCCACGCCGCGTCAGGGGTTCGAACCGTGGATACTCGATCTCCACTGAGCCACCATACCGATCAATAATGAATGAGTTCGAATCAATGTATTACCTGTTCACTGGAAACATATTTCACTATCTTTCGTGCAGTAGTATCGACCGATTGGTGGTTCTTACTGAGAACTATCTCTACTTGTAGGTATTAATCTGTGACTCACCATGTCTCTTTATTCCAGCATCACACAAAAAATAACCCATAAACTTTTATGGTATTGACACAATTTGATTGTCTAAGATCTAACTTAAAACCAGCGTGTAGGTTGTTAGCCTGCATATATATTAAAATAGAGTTGGAAATATTTTTTGTGCTATTCTTTGTATTTAGTATTACAAATTTATCTTACAAAAAGTCACCTTAACAATAACTTATTTTTCTTCCAAGGATTCACATGTTTCTGAATGATAAATTTCCTCCTGACAAGAATCGTTTTATGAAAGCATGTTTCTTTCACATTTCTAACCCGATGTTTCCTGCGTTAACATTTTAAATAAGGCTGGTATTATATAATTTGTAATACAGTAAGAATTATAGGTTATTGTTTTCCTGAAAGATATAATTTCATTGGTCCCATGAAATTTACTTTACACGGGACATAGAATAAAATCAATTTAAAACGTTTACAAATTGACTGTTGTAGGTGGGCTCAAGTTATTGAAAATAATTGTAGCTGTCATGTTATTTATTCAATTTCCCATACTCAAAGTTTATTAATTTATATCACTAATTTACGTATGTGGATTTTGTGATTGTACAATAACTTTTAGCCTATCATTAAATGTGTTTTCAATCTTATATGCTCACATGTTGGGTGCCATAGTGCTTCAGATTGTTTACAATTTTCAGTTTTTGCAAACAGTGTACTACATTCTGATAAATGCACGCACTGAGTTTTTTTTTTTTTACTGTTTCAAAATAATTGAGTAAAGATCTTAGTAATACTTATAATTTATAAGTTGCTATCATACTTTTTATTGTATGGTCGTTTTTTATAAACGGGAACACGTTAATCCTTCGTTTGGCTGGAATTTTGCGTTTCGGTGTGTAGACATTTATATTATCGTTGTAGGGTTGTTAGGCCAGGAGGGGACTTACAGTTTATCGTTGAATCCAAATCACGAAGTGTTCTGACATACTTCACATTATCCAGCAAGCTATGCCACAGGTGAAGGACGGGTTAAGGGCCAATGAAAATTCCCGCTGATACAGGGATTCGAACATGGGAACAGACACCTTAACTACTGAGCCACCAGACAGCAGCAATGCTTTTTATTAATGTAGATTATTAAGTTTACTTCTGACTGTTCAACGTACAAGGGTTCATTTTGAGTAGCTGGTGCATCCCTCTGTTTCCAGAAGATGCTATAGTAAATTACTTCTCGTATGTTGTGCGACAAGAACTCGGTCTGTCGTGCTGGGCTTGAATACGTAACAACTTAGTATCCGATACGGTGATATTTTCAAGTCAATTACGTTAATAAAGTATCAACAACCGACAGGATCATTTGGTTTTGTGCCATGTAACCTGCATAGAGCTTATAAAATTTTACTCGTTGTTTCTAGTGTATGATATCTGGTGTATGTAAGTGGAGTTTAATCAATGAATAAATAACCTTCATCGACGAGATTATGCTAAAGAAAATTTGAATTTAGAGTAATTAAGTTACATTTTTGAATTTAAAATCCTCTGACTACTAGAACGTACAAGTAATTAAGAAAACTCTGTCGGTTTGTCTCACAACCTATTTATCCAGGTTTCAATGTGAGTAGGAAATACACATATGACAGTATAAATTCTCCATACGTCAATGTGGTTCGATTTTAACTATTTACTTGATACAAGAAAAAAGAGGAACGTGTTTGCGTGTAATAGAAAACGGTAAATCGGCTGAACAAGTTGCTTTATTTTGAGGTTGAACTTATAAAATGAAGCCAACAATAATCATCTGGAATTAAGTTAGCAACAGTGGTCTCACAATGAATGAAACACAGGTGGTAATGTACTGTTCGATCCTGCCTCGTGAACACATAGGTACCACGTGACTTGGCTATAATTATTATGTAATGTAGTGAACCCTATCCACGAAGAATCACAAGCTCAGGTGACAGCTGGTGACAGTAGCTATGAACAGGATCGTCAATAACAAACAGGGGTGACAAAACATGCTCATGATACAGAGGAACATTAACGCACCAGCAGGAGGTTTCAAAGCTGCTAGAAATGACCCAAAATCCATTCTAGGAAAAAATATTATCAGCCGAATAGAGTGTACATAACCGAAGACACTAGTAGCTTGTATGAAAAGGAAATCGGAGAAGGCTGGCTGCCTTCAACCTGTATCATTCAGTAAGTGTAAAGACTCCTGTGCTTGTAATGACAAGGTTTTTACTGGCTGCGCAGCCACTTAAACCTAGCCCGGTAATCCTGCCGGGTGTAGTTTAACGTGAAATCCGAATCATGGGAGAGTTCTGGCGTACTACACATTACACAGCAAGCTGTGTCAGAAGTGAAGGTCGGGTTAAGGGTATATGGAAATCCCAACAGAGACTGAAATTCTACTCAGGGACTATTGGAGCTCAAGTCAGACGCCGTAACTACAGGGGCACCAGACCGCTGATCAGTCGGCAAAAAGATGCATTGCCAATCAACCGAATGCTAAGGATTTATCCGAGATACAACATAAGTGGGAAGAAATATTTGGAGGATAAAAACAAACGACTCGGAATTGGACAGTTTTTCATGTGTTATACATATCAAAAATAAACTCTGCATGTGAGCCCAGTAATCCATTATGTTTGATTTTGTTAGCATTCTTTAAATGTGAGACATCCGCCAGTGTGGTTTTCCTGTGTTGCGGCGGTTCGGCTCGGCTCTCAAAGCACATGACACACCAATGGCATATGAGAAACTTGTCTCCTATTCAAGAAAATAATTCAATACTGGAGCGTGTGCCTGTTGAGATGATTGTGATTCTCGGCGGCTGCCAGCCATCTGCACACTGTGACGTCGCCTGTCAAACTTTTAATTACGGCCTCGTTGGCGGCCGCTGATCGAGGGGAAGCTCGGCGGGACGCCTGTCAGCGCCTCTTCTATGTTTTCATTAAAAAACAAGTCATTAGCGGCCGTAGACGCTAATGACTAGGGGCTACCGAGTGGCAGCTCTCGGATCCACTGGCGCAATAATTTGCTAATACGTGAACGTGAACATGAACTGAAGAGAACGTTACCTCTGATTCCCCATATATCTGTCTAAATATATATCGACGACTAGGCGCGTTGTTAGTGTGTGGCTGGCTTCAAGCCACAGATGATTACAACCCATTTGTGAGACGTAGAGCAATACGTTTCTAATTCCGTAAATAAAAAATAATTAAATAGATATATGTTTCTTTATGTGTCTCATTTTTCTGTATCCAAATGACCATTAAAATTCCAAAATTTAACTGTAGTCCTTATTTCACCTACAATTGTTGACTTCTTTGTTTCGCAAAGAGAAAACAAAAGTATAACTTTGAAACAATACACAACCTGCATGCATTAATTAGTAGATAACCTCACTTTGATTAATAAAATTAATCATTTTAACCTCGAGGGATTTAACGTAATTTCGTTTTAAGTGAGGCTTTTAATATGGGTAAGCAGAAATTCATTTTTTACAACAATTCATTTAAGTGTGTTGTGTGAATAGTGGCTTGTTAATTGACAGCTGCTGGTGTTACAACACTGCAGGGAGTGTAAATCCTGACAGTGTTGGCCGACGTGGTATTAGAGGTGACGGATCCCGTTTGCAGTCATCAAACTGTGACATTAGAGGACTTTTGGTCCAGTTGCTGAGCTGGCAGCAAATGCAGTTATAAATTGACTCATAACACAAGCATTATCCCATTAAAAAGTAGACCTTGGCCACATGGTTTACCTGTCTCCTGGTCGTGTTCCGATAAACACGGATAGTCTTCTTCATACCCTACTTCCCGATCTTCTCACACAGATTGGAGTTTATTAACTTTGGCAAATCAGGACAGATTTATGATCAAAAACAATCGTACTTTCATCACAGAAATCTTCTGATTCACTGTAATCCTTACATTAATGTTAGCAGCGCTATATGCTCCAAGAAAGCTTCCAGTTATTCTGTCATTAAACCTATTTCGCTAGTACCCTCTGCGACACAAGTATTATATGATTCTTCAACAGTATTTTAATATTACTTCTCTTGGAGAGAAGCTATGTTATATCAGACTCAAATTAAATCCTGCATAAATAAAACAGATCCATGCGGATTATACGATATATTTTTCACGGTCGTTATATCGATGGGCACGATACAAGTAGATGTAACCGTAAGGTATCACTCGTAGCTAACAATTTCAATTTATGTTTTAGCACAATGCTCCATTATGTTTATTAACTGCTTCAGTAACTTTGTGTCAGGCTGTCAACAAAAGAAATGTTATAAAAATATACAATTTATCCCAAAATTGCAGTTTCTTCATAGTAAAACAGGTTTACAGTACTAAGATTAACACATTGACAAGACTATGTGTCTCTAGGCATATAAGAATAAAAAGACTATGAAGCACGCGATACTCAAGTTTAAATACATAAAGAGTTTTCTATTTGAAAGCAGATGAACAAATCTCTTGCGTTTCATATGTAGAGAAATGATTAGTGGCAAAATCAGCTTGTTAACAATGCACTACGTTACTCTTATCGAACATGTTCGAGTGACTCGACATTTCACGACCGATCGACCACTTCACCAACTGCCTTACAAGTGGACTGAAATTATTCATAAATATCTCACGATGGCATCACAGCTACAATGATAGTGTGGAAGCTTTCTCACAAGCTCAATCGATGTAGTGTCGTGCAGTGAATATTTTAAAACATAGTCATATCCAGAAAATAACATATGTTACAAAAATGACAGAGCTGTAAACATACTAGGGGACTCATTACAGGAGATACATGGTAAGCTGTCTTTGGAGCGAAAAAGAATTGGAACTAATGCGGAGTGAATAGTCCTCCAGCAGCAAAAGCCCATCTCGCATTTTTTATAAGCCCTATTGCTACAATTCTACGGTAATAGGTGAAAATACAATAACTATTTTAAATTTTGCCAGCTAATTACAAACATGAATTAATCAATCGTAACTAAACACAAGAAAAATATGGCAAAATTTACAGATAATTTTGTGGGCCAATCTCCGGGTTATAATACAGTACTATTTCCAGTTATTCCAGCATTTCTGACTCTTCTTTTTAAATGAAAAAGGAGTCTTCGTCCGTCTTTTTATGGTTCCACATCTTCTGAGAAGACAGAACTCTTTTAATTCATTCATTTACACTTCTGTCACATCGATTGAGGCCTTTAATTTAGAAATTTTTATCCGCGCACTACTTAAGTTCTTATTAATCTTCACATGGTTGCAAGGTAATTGGGGAAAAAAAGTAAAGGGTCAAAATAATTGACGGAGGTTTAATGGAACTCTGAAGAAAAATCTTTTCTTCGGACAATTTTTTTTGTATCAAATTAATCTTGGCAACCAGGCGATTTTCATAAAGTTTGGAATTTGTTCTTTTGTATAAGCCTTTGGCGAAACACTGATTCTGAAAAAAATTTCCCCACTCATCTAGGATCCTATAGTTTGGAGGAAAACTGTAGCTATCTCTCTATACCTTATGGATTTTGTAAAATAAGTAAATTGGAAACTCTGACGAATCATATACCTTAGCAGACAATTTCTTTCGACGAATGTTATATGCATCATTCCGTACGGACATATGTAACTACTATTTTCAGTATTTAATGTATTTACCTTTTGGAAAATTTTCATCTACGCACAGCTACTTTTTCAACTGATGGTTTGTGTATATTTTGTTATTAGTCACGTTTCGCATTCATACGGAATTGCTGGTATCGATATTGTTTTGTAAAGCTTTTAACAATGTATCCTTTGCTACCATCGTCTGTAGAGTGCAATAAATTGTTCCGTTCATTATGTTTAGTCTTCATGTTTTCTGTTGAGTGCCATATTTCTTAACATTGGTTTTAAAGCACCAGTATTTATTACATGTTTGATCTTGATATGCATTCAGCGTAATATTATATTACTTTTGTTTTGTGTGTAATATCTACAAGTTACATCAAGATGAAATTCAATGCTTGTTGCTTATTGTAAATTGTCCTCTTTAGCACCAATAATAACTTGATTATCTGTTTAAGGCGTAGTCAGTACACAATGAGGATTTTAAGGTATACAATATGAAATGATAGTTTTATCACCATTCTAAAGGAATATTCTTTACATTATTATTAAACATTACGGGTCACAAACTATTTTTTTAAAATTACTTTTCTGTGCTAACAATTGTTATACATAGCCGCTATTATGAGTCTTAGGACAGCTCTTTCAGTTTCTGTATTAAGAAGCTTATACTATTCTGATCGTAAAGTTGGATTCAGTGAAGATTATAATGGTGTATTCGTTGTATTCCTTAACGTTTCTCAATTGTTTGTTTGAGGTTAAGTATTAGTCATAGAGCTCCTTCATTTTCAGAGTCATGCTTATTTACCCACGATCATATCTTCTGCTATTTTACTTGGTCATCTCGTAACAATTTTTCAATACACTTAATGCAGTATTTAGTAGGATATTGTCCACAGTTGATAATGTCCACAGTTGTAATGATCTTCTTTTTTGAAACTTCACGGCACCTTTCCGTGTTTTCACTAATTTGGTATACATTTACGTTTATAGAATTTGTTTAAAAATCATTGTGTTATTTTATCGGTAGGTAAATTCAAATATGACCTGCGTTAATATTACCACTTCCACGAGTGACATTGTAATCTCATTCTATCTTTATTTATTTTTTTGACGTTTGGATATTACGACTGCTGACTATGGTCTAATATTCGGGTACTCGACTCTTAAGATGCTTCAATACTTTTTACCCTATTGGTATGTGATAAATATGTATATCAGCTGTCATGCTGACTATATATAGTATTTTGTATCGCCATGTAGTAAAACATTTGATATATTCCAAACTTTCAGATTTTCATTAACGTAATACTTCTCTGCAAGCTAGATTCTTTTAATTCTACTTTTATTTCTTTATTTCACACGCTTACCTTTCGGTTCATTCGTGTTTACCAATAATATTAGTGATATTATTCCAGTTTTCTTCAGTGTCATTTTTTAGATAATTCGTCAATAGCTACTTGTGTAAATTCAAATAAGATTGCTCGTCACATTTCAATCGTAAATCATGTGTTATATTTTTTTTAACGTCAGTAATAAATTTGTAAATGAAAATGCCGTGTCTTAACAACTGTTATTTTATTCTTATAATCCCAGACGCGTTTCGTCCTTGCCGACTGGAGCATTTTCAGTACATAAATGTACATACATTGTGTTGTTCAGAAATTTGCATTATTTGTATACATGAAAGAATATTTTAAAAAGTGTACTCTACTTAAACTTTTGATACAAAAATCACATGTTTCTCAGAAAATAGATCTAGTTGCAATTTTTCATAGAATACAACATCTTTCTGCCATTCTTTATTGCTTCTTCCTTTTTTTTTCTTTTTTTTGGACAATGTCACTATTTCACGGATTTAAATGGTCACACTTCTAAATCTTGTTTTTCTTAAACACAGCTAGTGGCTATATTGTTTATTTTATAACAAAACGAGATTTAGAAGTGTGATAATTTATAACGCTTTTACAGGTTACTCGAAAAACTATTTATTTTGAGATGTTATGTGTCATCAGTTGGTATTTTAGCTTTCAAGAACTTATTTCGTATGTTCCATAGAAAGTTCTGAAGATGGGAGAAATATCTAATCGTTTTCCTATAGTTCTAGAAGTGATGGTTGCGGGGCTGATGACTGTTGTTTGATGATCTGGTGCGGGCGTGTTATTTTTTGTTGTGGTCCCCCGGGCGCGGAGTTGTTGTGTTGTTTGGCCGCCTCGCGCCTGCCGGTCCCGAGTCAATTCCGGGCGGCCCCTGCTGGCGCGCCTTTACGACACACTCAGGACACATCGCAGTGGCGGCTTGCAGCCCTGCAGGCACCAAACAACTCGGCTCAAACAACAAGTAGCTCTGCGCGCACTGCAGTCAATGTATGCACTTGTATTTAGTCTTCACACACAAACATGCGCCGATAGTGGTACATACACTCAGTTACGAAGTAACTTAACTTGCTGTTTTGCACATATCGTTACAATTCTTTTTCAAATTTGAGGGTAACTAGCACCAAACCTCACAGTAAGTAAGCCTACTCATTCGAATAGGATGTACCCGCTTTTCACAGCTTGATTTTGGATGTCTTCGTTTTATATTCCAAATCTTCATTGTTGCCATTAGTTTTGATGTATATTGAAAATTACTATTTTAAGGTTTTGTTTTTATATAGCAATGATGACAATAGAAGAAAATGTGGCTGACTTTTTAACTTAATACGTAGATACATTGACTGTAATATATTTATTAAATACGAATCGAACGTTAATCAAAGTGAACCACTGGAGGTAAGGTACTTACTTCAGAATCAAGCGTTAGAGCACTAGGAAAACAAAAAAACGACAGCACTTGTTAACAATATAATTATTTTTAGTTTTTGCTAATTTTTTTTCCCAGTTCCAGTACAATAATTGATGTCATGAGATTATTTTTGAAGAATATACTAAAAACAAAGTAATTTATTGTAACCTACGCTTCATTTAATGTATATTCATAATATATCTTTTAAAATGTTTGATTTGGACATTCTCAAAGAGACACCTGTTTAGGAAACAGAAAAATTTGGATTTGGGTATAACGGTAGAATGTGCGGATGACTTATCAAGAATATTATTTTCGTGCCACAATTTGTCTTAAGTCAGTGCCCTCTAATCCGGTGCAGCATTATACTGTCACCCTTCCATGCTTTGCGGGGAGCATTGCAGGGTTATTACATTATAGGTGGAGGGTGAACAGGTGAATGCTGTGCTTTGTTTCAAATACGGCGCTATTATCTTGGTCAAAATGAAACCAGTATTTTTGTACACATACCAGTCTGTTGGAATAGTACAGAATTTTTGATAAATTTTCCGTCGAAATTTATTTTATGAAATCCTATAAAAGTTATTAAAGAACTAAACACCTCTGACTTGTTTCTTAGCGGAAAAAATTACTATTCGGTAAATATTCAGTGTTCATATCGGTCGTCGTTAATCGTTGCAAATATGTAGCTAGATATTTTTTTATTTTCATCTGGTGTAGCAACGTATTCTAGAATGTTATCTGTTCAAAGATTTGAGTAATTTTTAGTTATCTGGGATATCTTTGTAGCATATTCTTTTATTAGAATCTTTATATCAGCACGCAGATATCAATCTTCACCTTTTTTGGTTGTTCAATTCAACATCCTTATGATGCAAGATTGACTTCGTGGAAGCAAGGCATTCATTAAGAATGAATGGTTTGACATAAAATTTATTTTTTTGGCCTAGACAAATTTCATCCCAATAATCAACTGTAACAAAGTAAATTAACATTCTCCTAATATGAGAAATACGTCTAACTTCATTGCGTTTTCAATCAGTTCCTCTTCTGATCGTATATTTGTATGTTGTTTTTATCTGGTGAGAGTGGGGAATGGGAAGGAGTTTAATGAGATCGACGGAGTAGTAATTAATGCTATACCTTGTTCACAAATGTTTCAGAGACTTACATCGATCCTTCAATTGTTTAAATCCTAGTGACAACAGATTAAATGATTCCCATAGTAAAAGCTTCTGACATTGCTCTCATGGCAATAGCTGAATCCACGATGGGCTGATAAGTGTTTTACGAGTTTATTGTCGTAAAATTATAGTACCTTACAGTTCGAATGGCAATGTTAGATGACTGTATAAAATGAAAAATTTCTAACACATGGATTGTAATTGCTAGATTTAAGAAACATTAATTAGCAATAGTTATTATTAGTATACTGGCACTTACGAACTGCTACAGCTAATTATCATTGAATTAAGAATACTAGCTAATTGTTATCACGAAGCCATCGTTACTATATTTAAAATATTTAAAAAGTACGTTGGATTCTTAGCATTTATAAACTTTATATAAACAATGTTTAACGTATATTATACAATAGACGGTAAAATGTGAAAAACATTATTTTCATATTTTGTTTTAAGATGTAATGAGAAAATTTCAAATGTTATGTTGGAATTTCCGATGAATTTTAGCACATTCTGAGATAGAGACAAAGCTTTTTTAAAGTATATTGTAAACATAATAGATGTTATTTGCACCAATGTATATATTTACGAATGTGTCATATATTTTTTAACTAACAATAACAATGCTTCTTGTTATGTGTCATGAAGTATGCAGCATTGTTTATAAGAATTATTTCCATTTCTTAAACACTAGCCGAAACGGGTAAAGATATCTACTTTTGTAATTCTAACTTGTTTCTTAAAACTGAGTTTTAGGGTTTTGCTATTTTTCTGAGTATCTATGATAATTTTTATATATTTTTTATATCTGTATCGTAATACGCAATCGTGAATTTGAATTATTGTATGTAGAGCTTCTTTTGTGTGATATTAAAATCACAGTGAAATATGGTCGAGGCTTGGTTAGAATAAAGTTTGCGAGTGCATCAAACGTAACAGATAGGCAGGCGCGCTGTGAGAGCGTTGGTTTTGCGGTATCCATCAAGGCGGTAATGCGGGTGGCAAACTGTCAGGCGCACACGCTGCTACACTCGGCGCTCTTGCTTGGCAAGAAGTCGCGGCCCACTTCAACTTTTATCGCCATAAAAGAAGATAAATGCCAGCGCCACAGAGCACCTCCCCCACTCAGACCACCCTCCCCTCGCCGACACTCGACCGGCGCATTGTCAACATACGACTTCCGAAATTAATCGCGCGCCCAATGGATCTGTCTAATGCAGTGTAAACAACTTACGGAAAGAAAATTGCTCCGCGCCGTAATACCCCTTTTTCGGCGGCCTAGAGCTCGGCTCAGCAGTGCCATCTGTCGTCATATCGAAGAGCGAATTCCCTAAGCGCATTATCTCGCTCTAAAAAAATATTTGACCTTCAAGAATATTCTTGCGTGTAAACTCATATTACATCATGAGGTTCTTCTCTAAAGTGGTAAATTTTCTTTGCACATCTTCTCAAACTATACTGAGCGTTGCGAGATACCCAGTTATCGATATAAAATTATAATTATAGTATTTACGTTAGTTGTAGTTCTTCCTTATACCGAAGATTATTATCTTGGGTGAATATTTGTGTTTATTTCCCGATTTTATATTGAACTTAGCTTTATACTACTTGAAAGAGAAATTATTCTTCTTCTAAATCTTCGCAGTTCGCCTGTTTCGTTCTCTCAATTCAGATTACATTTAATAGTAATTAATGGATATATTCTTCCGTCGTACAAATCTTGATACTCAATCTGCGACGTATTATCAAAATGCTGGGGGCATTACATATCCTAACTACTCATACGTGACTATTACGTATTCCTCAATGAATAATCCTATTCAGTTACCTCCGATCATGAACCACGAGTACTATTCAAACACGAAGCAAACCTGTTATTTTTTTATAATTGCAAAACAAAATGTTTATCTTTGTATGCCACAGAGAGAATTGAGACACATTCTGCATCAGCCTTCGCCCTGGCCGATATCTGATGCTTTTCTCGCGTCATATTTTCCAAGATGAATCTTGTAATTCTTTTTTGTTTACCTTCACCCGAAATAAACTTTTATATCTTTCAACACTAGTACATATTTTCTCACCAATGATTATATATTCGATATATTTCTCATTAAATAATTAATTGAACTCAATTAAATTTTAATTCACACTTTCCTATAACTTCACAAACTCCTTGAAACATAATTAATTCATAATCTTTTCTCCATCAATAATAGAATACCTTCTACAATACAATATATTCATTCTTCTGATTATTATATTCTTTTATTGTTTCCAAGCCACGTCTTCTTGGCAGTTTCCAATTTTCAGCCTCCCCGGCTACATCACCTCGACGTTGCCCTGTGTAACCCTGTTCAAACTACCCTTTTTCATTCTTCGCCCGTGGATATTCTTTGGATCCACTCACTTTTCCATTCCTTTCTCAGAGACTTTTCACAGAAACTGATAAAACAACAATTAATATTACAAGTTTACAATTTTTAATATAAAACTATAACAAAATTATTTTAGGTTCAATAAAACAAATTTTGCTATTACTATTACTATTAATTGTTAACCAATTCTTTTAACGAATGTGCTGTAACAACAATTATTCCAACTGATCCTTTTTAATTAGAGTTCTGTACCTTGAATACATATAAGAAATCAACTATATACGCAAAGCTTCGTTCTGAAAGCATAATAATTGTCTGATTAGGATGGAAAAAATAACTATACGTTTAAAAAACATTTTTCATGTTTACAGATTTATTGTACGTTGAAGAGCTATTCCGGCAAATGGAAATTTCTAATCTGGTTTCTTTAATCTTGATAGAGAATGAAATTGAATACGAAACAAAGATTAATGAAAGTCAGGATGAAGGAATTCTGTTGCAGAAATAACTCTGATAAAAGTGTGGGGTAAATTAATAACTTTTTAAAATAAAAGTAGTTGAAAACAGATAATAATTTATTATTTCTACTCACAGATTTTCAGACAGTTGCAAAAAAAAATTTGCTCTCATACGATTAAAATGTTTTTGGAATTTACAACACAGTAATATATTGGTGGTGGAAAGATATTGGTGAGAAAATTAAGAGAGGTGCTTGGAAGGGTAAGGTTGACCAAGACCACAAGCTGGCACTTGATTTCAGGCATAAGGGTGTGGGAGAATTCTCTTCCGTAGGAAAGGGTGTGAGGGACTGAAATGAATTGCCAAGAGAAGTAATGAATAATTTATCAGAAACACTGAAGTCATTTAAAGTAAAAATTAGTAGAGGGCAAAAGTAGGTTGGAAGAGGAAAGGAAAAAACGGGGTGTATAGGGAGATTGCCACCGGAGCGGGCGCTCCATCGCAATTTTATCAATTATTATTATAAGTGGTCTGTTTATAAATTCATAGGCATATGTTTTTATTAAACCTGCAGAGGCGTTACCACTCACCCACCAAGCTCGATGACGTTCGATCATACAATATGAACATCTTTTTTTTACACATATGACTGAAAATTGTTTAAGAATTGCAGCGTTCAGATGTCAGCCAGCATATCAACAAGTAGTTTATACAGTCGTGGGAACTTTGTCACGTGACATGCGTCAGCAATCTCTTTTCTGTTTGAAGCCACGTCATCGCGGTTAAAGTTATGATAGCACCTGGCTAAAGGCTCATTAATTCTCATACTCTCCCATCTGTATTCCTTCGGAATCACTCGGTTTCTAAGCGTGATGTGTAATCTCTGCGGATTGTTCCGTCACCTATTTCTTTCCATTATTTTTTCTGTAAAGTGATAGTTCTGTGATATGATCCCATATCATTCCCTTTAATGATCGTCCAGTTTCACACAATGTCCTTAACTAAAGGGAATTTATTACAAACCTGGTTGTGTACATTGTCATTCTTATCTTTAAACTGCACTATACTGCAACCCATTAACCTTGGACCACAGATACTTTACCCACGTTCAACTTTACTAAAATGTGATCTACCTTGTCCGTTTCCAGCTGATTTGATTTTTCCTCGCTGTCATCAGTCTTTCGGCTGGTTTAATGTAATCCTCCATCCCTTCATATCTCCTCCTAACCTCTTCATCTCTACATACCCATAACAACACACATCCTCAATTATCTGCTACATATATTCTAATCTCTGTCTTCCTCTAAAATTCTTACCTTCGACTGTTCCCTCTGCTAACAAATTAACCTATCGAGCATGTCTTAAAATATGACTTACCATCCTGTCTCTTCTTTCTGTAAGCTTCTTCCACAAACTTCTTTCCTCCCCCATCATTTCCAAAGCTCGTTCATTTCGTACTTTGTCTGTCCAATTAATGTTCACCATCCTTCTATAGCACTACATTTAAAATCCTTTAATTTTTCTTCTTTTAGTATTCCTAAAGTCCATACTTCGCTATAATAAAGTGCTGTGCTCCAGACATAGAGTTTTAAAGTCCTAGATCAATATTTGAAACTGAAATAATTCTGTTTTTCACGAAAGCTCTTTTTGGTAATGCTTTTCTTGTTTTTGACATACTCCCGCTTCGGCCATCAGTTGTAATTTTACTTCTCAAGTAGCTGAATTCACTTACGTATCCTGTGGCATCCGATTCTATTTTTATATTTATCTACAGTTATTGGTACCATTTCTGCTACATTTCATCACTTTTGTCTTGCTTTGAATTATAGTCAGACCAAAATTTTCCTTCAGTATTTTTTTCATGAAATTCAGTAACTTCTCAATAACCTCAACCTATTGATTTGATATTGCATTCTTTATGATTATTACTATACGCTCCATGTTACATAACGTGTAGGGAGAGATCTCATTGAATGCTATTGCCTTTTATCTGATACACAATTATTTTTGAAGCATTAAATTTGGCGGCTGTTGTGCTTAGGTTTTAATTAATAAACTCTGCACCAGAATCACAACTGACATTCCGTGGAACATAAAATACGAGACAAATTAAGTCATTGGTGATATGCAGTTGCGTCACTATCTGGATATAGTTCCGACAGAATTCTCCGAATGTTGTTACAAATATTTCTAGAATGCTGAATCCGAGTAGTTAAAGAAGACGTTTAATGCTATTGAATACACAGCAACTGCAGTTCTTGTAGCGATCTGCGTCATGTGGAAATACTAATAAAATATTATACCTAGTCCACTAAGCGTAACCAACGCAGTCCTTCCATTCACAGGCTTCAGAAAAGTCGAACTATGTGTGACACTCCGCTAAAAAAGGTGGCAAATGTAATTAGTGCAGACTGATATTAGGGATTACGTCCCATAACAATGGCTGCTTTGGAGATTCCCTACAGCGTGGTCGCTCTTACAAAGATGCGTCACGGCAGCATGTGAGACAATAGCACTGATAAATCGTGGCTGACGCAACACGAAACGGAAACAGGCCACGCCAACTGGTTCGATAAGATTAATGTGGAGGGAGGACAACAGCTGCCTCGAAGAACAAAATACGAGTTCAAACAAATTTCCAGTTGACCCCATAATTCGATAACAATTTGGTATTTGTTGTTCTAGATCATTTTGGTTATTACAACACCTGCACGAATAAATAACTGATTTTAAGAGGCAGTCGTCATTTGGCTTAAACGAGGCTCCAAACGTTAACATTAACTTTCTTGTAGGCTTAAAATCTCGAGTTAACAATCAAACCAGTACTAAGTATCACCGGGTTCACATGCTTCAAATAATGTTTGATATAACTGACTCTTTTTCCAGTTTTGCTAAATTTAGACGGGACACCAAGAATGAGCAATGCTGTTTTAGTCAAATTATACGCAGGTGTCACTGAGCGTGGTCGGTGAGCGGTTAACGCTCCGGGCTCGCATTCGGGAGGACGCCGGTTCGAATCCCCGTCCGGGCATCCAGGTTTGGCTTTTTCACGGTTTCCCCAAATCACTCCAGGTGAATGCCGAGATGCTTCCTTCAAAAGGCCACGGCCGAATTCCTTCCCGTTCCATGTCCTCGGTCCCATTCCCCCTCTAATAACCTTGACAAGACGTAAAGCCATCAGTAAAAAAAAAAAAATAACACAGCTGTTACGTGATTTGTTCTGACACTACACGCCGTTGGATCCTGCAACTTTAATAACACTTCATTAGAAGCGAGAAAGGACGCGGGGGTTGGGGGCAGGATTAGGAAGAAATTCGGCCATCGCCTTTTAGAAGAAACCATCTCGGAATTCACCTGGAGTGATATGGGGAAACCATGGAAAACTCACTTATAGATGGCCGGCTGGGGAATCAAATCCGCGTCCTTGCTAATGCAAGGCTATTTCTTTATTACACGCCAACTATACCCGGAAATAACACTTCATATCTGGTCTATTGTCTTAGACGACTGATTCGTTTCTAGGATTTCCCGGGAGTAAAGCAATTACATCGGGAGGCCATGTTGAGTGACACCGGTATGCCCTCACCTTTCCTGTATAACTGAGTGACCAAAGAATCACGCTCTAATTATGTATCATCAGTAAATTGATAAAGGCAAGTAACATTTCATGTCTCCTCCTTCAGATGATTTTGTTCATTACCTTGATTTTTCAGCGGAACTTATTTTTCTCTACAAGCTTCTAGGAACTGAATGACGCTACAAATTCGTTAAATTATCACATATATTCAAATAAGTCCCTATGATTCAGTTTATTAAAATATAAGTTTAAATAATGTGGAATGGTTACACAGGGACAGATGTTATATATAACATATATTAAAAATATTTCTCATATTTCATTTAAGTTCAGAGGCCGTAACCATTAGCGCCCTGTGAAAAAAATTTCTTTTAATAAATTGTATGTCAAAATGATTGAACACTGGTCAACTCATGACATAATCTAGACCATAAATGAAAAACTGTAAATCAGTGTGTCAGAATGCGATACATTTACAAAAAAATCATCAGTAATTCGTTTGGTTTTATTAACAAGAATAGTTTGACAATCTCCGTTTTTATTATTAACATCTGTATACGCTTAATTCAGGTTTGGTATCTTGAGTACAGCAGACAGTGTTTGCTTTAAGCAATTGCGAACAAGTGTAACTGTTTTAAAATGTGTGTCAAAAACAATAAAAAAAAAGAAACGGAGTGAATAATTCTAGCGATACGCAAACTACCTATTCAATTAGAAATTCCGTTCCTAAAGTTAAACCGTTTTACTTAACGTTTGAGGATACGAATTACAGTTATATGTTTATTTAGCTTATATAATTGCACACTTATAGTGCACCTTTTTTTAATAGCTGTAAGTACAATCTTTTCAATCACTGTGTTAGTGACTCAAAAACGTTTACTAAGAAATCGAAAGATCAAGAGAATCTCGTAATTACGTATCAACTTGTGGAGTGTTATTTTTATTGTTTCACATAATCACAGTCACAAATTAGAGAAATTTAGACATCTCAATTGTGACCAAATGGATTACGTAGTCCTTACTTGGTTTTAATGTGGTTGAGGGCAGTTCACGTGGTAGATCACGGTTCCTAGTTTAATTCTCATCTACCAGTTTCGTTTCTTATTAGGGAAAAATTACATTATATTTGTTAGAAAATGTTAAACATTTAATTAATTTTACAACATTTATCTCAACACTTGTGTACGTGATCCCAGTGATCTGCGGCTAATTTAATGGGATTACAGAGGAAAATCTGACCACACTTGGTCATCAAGTCCGCCGAATACGATAAGAAAAATTATTATCAAGTAATTTTAAAGTAATTTAAATCGACTACAGATGATGATGATGACGAAAAAAAAAAAACAAATACTCTCTTGTAAATATAAATGGAAACACATGTATTTAATTTTGATTTTAAAAAATATTATGGTTTTATATTTTCCCCGCAGGAATATCAAGAAAATATAGTACGGTGATGACATGGTCGAATTTATCGTCACAATGAACTCAATAACGTCTCTCTGATAGCAGGATATACAGACCACTAAATTGGAGTATACGATAACATGATGCTTGGTTGTCAGTGACATAAGTTGTTGAAGCTTTATGGAACGGAAAAGGAACAATTACATATGTAACAAGCTCTCATGCTTTCTCAGTCTTGTAAGTTATTTCACGGGCGTTGCACAACATTTAAATGGCATTAAGTATCTCATGTCAGTAAGATGAATGTTAAGATACACCAAATTCCAAAGATGTGTTATTTTATAATTAGAGCGACGATGATACTCAGCTCTGTTTTGAAACGTATGTTGCAAGAACCTCAGTGTTTAGCATAGCTGGAACTCTAAAATTCACAGTTATGATTGGGAAACATTTCAGTTAATATTATGTCTACACTGACAGAAAAGTTTCACTCAAGAATGTTGAGGATTTATTTGTTACCAGTCAGCGTTTTAGTTCGTTTTAATTTGTTTATTTTGTGTTGATAAATATGGCGTTAACACCCATACCTCAATTTAAGCCTGACGTATTTTACAGTTAGCTCTTTGGCGTGTAGAACGTCTTATTTGATACTAACAAATTAACAAATAAATTAATATTTTACTCAGTTTAAAATCATTCAGTGGTTTGTCTCTCTTTTTGTCTCCCTTTATACAAAATTATAATCTGATGGGATGAAATTGTGCTATACATGAGTGGAGTGAATATTCCTTTTTGTGTAGTCTTTGGTATCCTTCTTACAAACACTGGCTTTCGGGTCGAGATAGCGGAGCACGCAGCTAGCACGGAACTCCGCAATGCAGCGGCACAATGAAATGTAAAGGCCATTACGGCTGTCAATGGCTCGTGCGTGTATTTTGTGAATGTAATTTCAACGGAAAATCAGAATGCATTGGTATTTATTGGAGGCCTTAATTGCGTTCAGAACATGCACAATAGTTTTGGTGCGGGGTAATACAAGCGATACGATACAAATGGTGGGCTATTTCGTCACGCTGACTTTGATATCGGTGGGGTTTCGGAGGCAACGTGGCCAGTCTGATAGAAATCAATTCTGAAAAAGATGTGAAATCTTTATAATACATGAAACCTGTATGCATTGTACGTCTGATCGGTATCCGAAATAAAAATTAATATCCCGACAATTCTCTAATGTCATGTTCGACTTTCTATTCGTTGTTGAATTTCATATAACACTACTTCAGTTAATCAAACTTAGTAAACCGGTTTTTAGATGTGTCACAACATTACTTTTTTGTGTGTGTTTATGATGAAGTCAACAGCTAACTTAAAGAGGGATGAATCCACATTATCACTCAAAATAAGAAATTGACCTCTGTTGTCCACAATACTATTATACATAAGGTTTTACTTTAAAAATACTATTTCAGTGTCATATTCATGCCACAATACCAGGAAACAGTGTGTTGCATTTGCCACCACACAAGTGGTTTAGTAACGAGAAACATTTAAACATACACTTTTTAACCTATTTAAATAAAAAAAATTTAGTGACTAGGGTATATCTCCAAAGTGGTCCCATATAAATTACATTGAGAAACCACCCCTTCTACACCCTTAAACCCCTTAATTCTTTACAAACCCACATTTCTTATCCGATTTCTATAGAACTTTGGACATGTATAGTCAAAAATAAAGAGAAAAATAATGTTAAATTCTGGTTTGAAAAAACTGAACCCCTCTTCACCTATCCACCCACTTAATTTTTGTCAGTGTTTTTTTTAGACAAAGCTACATTTATCTGATCTCCATTAAAATTGGCATATACATATTATTTTTTATGGACAAAAAATAAATAAAAGAAACCACCCCGTCCCCCTTTAAAATCCTTAATTTTATTCGAACCTACATTTCTTATCTGATTTCAATTGAACTTTGTAATGAAAACTTTAAAATAAAGAGAAAAATGCTGTCAACATTTGGTCTGCCGAAGCTCAACCCCTCTCCCTCCTATCATCCCTTAATTTTTGTCAATGTTATTTATAGTCGATCAATTACCATCAAAGTTGGCTTATACGTGTAATTTTTCACGGAAAAGCTTTCTGAACAAAAAATAAAAACCCACCCCTCCCCCCTTTACACCACTTAATTTTATACAAACTTACATTGCTTATCTGATTTTGATTGAACTTTTCACATGTATGCTTTAAAATAAAGCGAAAAATCCTGTCAACATTTGGTCTGCCAAAGCCCAACCCCTCTCCCTCCTTCCACCGCCTTTTTTTGTCAATGTTCTTTATAAAAAGTAACAGTCGACACCATTTAACCGATTACAATGAATGTTCGCCATTATACATTTTTTCACGAAGAAGGTTTCTTAACAGAAAAAAATAACAAAAAACACCCCTCTCTCCCCATTAAATCGCTTAATTTTTATACAAACCCACAGTTTTAAACCTGTTTAGATAGAACTTATCACAGTTTTATTGTAAAACAAAGAGAAAAAAATTCAACTTTTGGATTGCAAAAACTGAACGCCTCTCCCAGTTTCCACCCCCTTGATTATCGTTAAATTTCTTTTTAAAAAGCTACAGTTGACTTCATTTGACCGATCTTTATGAATGTTGACATATATATACATTTTTTTTTATTTTACGGAGACGATTTCTGACAAGAAAAAACTATTCTAGCTCCCCTTTTACACCCATTAATTTTTGTAAAAACCTACAATTTAATCCAATTTTGGTGGAAATTCGCATGCGTATTCACAAAAACGCAAACCCTATCCCCCTTTCTACCCCTTTAATTATTGCCAATGTTCTTTGTATAAAGCTACAGTTTCTATCTGATTTTGAAGGAATTATGTACATGTATACTTCAAAACAAACAGAAAAATTCTGTTTACTTTAGGTTTAGAGAAGCCCCCTTAATCTACATAAAGCTACAGTTTCCTTCCGATTCTGAAGGAAATTTTCATACGTATACTTCAAAATATACAGAACAATCGTGTTTAAATTTGGTTTCAGAACCCCAACCCCTCTTCTCTTCTACCCCCACCCTTCCTAATTTCCAATGTTCTTTATAGATACCCACAGTTTTTATCAGATTTCGATGGAAAACTGCACACGTGTATTTAAAAACAAAGAGAGGCATAGTGTCTACATTCTGTTTACAAAACTTAACCGCTCACTCCCTTACTACATTTAATTTTTGCAAATGTTCTTTACACAAAGCTACAATTTTTATCTACTTTCGGTGGAACTTGGCATATGTATACTTTAAAACAAAAATAAAAATACTGTCCACACCATCTTCGCCATAGGCTCAAGTCATGTAGGGTTCCCCTTAATAGGTCAGGTGTGCACTACACACGTGAATCGGCTACACGGGTGGCAGGGGCCATGTGGAGTGCACTTGGTGGTTTTTTAGGCTGAGGGAGGAAGACCCGAAACACGAAATACAGTTACGGGCAACCCAATCAGATACAACACCGGAATGTAGGAGGACCGTAAAAGAATCTCGATAGTTAAAAGTTCTGGTAATTAACTGTAGAAGCGTTTGTAACAAACAACCGGAACTTGATAGCATTATTTGTAGCACAGAGGCGGATATCGTAATCGGTACAGAAAGTTGGCTAAAACCGGAAATAAGTTCCGCCGAAATTTTTAAAGATAGCATGAATGTTTTTCGTAAAGACAGATTACATTCTCATGGAGGTGGGGTATTTATAGCTGTGAGTAAATCTCTCCCATGTAATGAAATCGAAATCGATACGATCTGTGAAATCATATGGATTAAATTCAAAGTTGCTGGGTCAAAACTCATCATAGGCGCCTTCTACCGTCCACCCGATTCCGACATAGCTATCGCCGAGGAGTTAAGAAATAATGTAAACAGTATAGCTAGCCGTTTTCAGGATCATGCTATGATTCTAGGAGGCGACTTCAATCTGCCTTATATTGACTGGCGTAATTACGTTCACATTACAGGTAGCAGGGATAAGGCAGCTTCTGAAGTAATTCTGGAATTGTTCTCAAATAATCATCTCGAGCAGCTAGTTAATGAACCTACGCGGTGTCATTACGGTAGCGAAAATATTTTAGATCTGCTGGTTACCAACAGGCCAGAATTATTCACCGAAATTTCAACGACCACAGGTATAAGCGATCACAAAGCGGTAATTGCAACTATCAGACTAATGACTAAGCGAAAAAGGAGAAAACGGCGGATTGTATACAAATTCAGTAAGGCCTCTAAGGAGTGTTTTAGAACCTACCTGAGGAATAATTACCATAACTTCAAGTCAAAAAATGGCACCGTTGAAGAGATGTGGCATCGATTTATACGAATAGTCAGGGAAGGTATGGATATACATATACCGAAGCGGATAATAAATGGGGAGGATGATCCACCGTGGTACACATGCGAAGTCAAACGATTACTCAAAAAACAAAGGAGGATACACGCACGCTCAAGAAGGAAGGGGTGTCGCAGTGATTTAGAAACCTTAGCTGAGTTAAGAGGACGTATTAAGAATGTAATGCGTGAGGCCTTCAACGATTTTCATTCCAACTCTCTCTCTAAGAGTCTCACAGAAAACCCAAAGAAATTCTGGTCGTATGTACGAAAAGTCAATTGTACCAATAGCAATATACCAGCACTAATTCGTGAAAGTTCAGAGGTTAATGAAAGCCGCGATAAAGCTAACGTACTAAATACTGTATTCAAAAATTCATTTACTGATGAAAATAAGGATAGTGTTCCCGTTTTCCCACGCCGTGTCGAGTTGGTGATGGAATCATTACGGATAGATACTGCAGGTATCATAAAGCAATTAGAGCTCCTGAAGTGGGGGAAAGCACCGGGCCCAGATGGAATTCCAGTAAGAATATTTTCAGAATATGCGGCGGAAATCGGGCCATTTCTGTCTGATATATTCAGTAAATCATTAGAAGAGCGAAAAGTACCTTCAGACTGGAAAATCGCGCAAGTAACTCCGATTTTCAAGAAAGGTGATCGAAGTGATCCTGGAAATTATCGTCCAATATTTATAACATCTATTTGTAGTAGAGTTATGGAGCATATTATATGCTCGAACATTATGAAATTTCTAGACGATAATAATTTGCTTCCAACAAATCAACACGGATTTCGGAAGAAAAGATCATGTGAAACACAGCTGGCCCTATTTATACACGACGTAATGAAAGTTATTGATGTAGGTTCACAAGTAGATGCCATTTTTTTAGATTTTCAGAAAGCCTTTGACTCTGTGCCACACAACCGCCTTTTAGCGAAGCTACTAGCGTACGGTATATCGGATCAGCTTTGTGAATGGATAAAGGATTTTCTAAATGGTAGCTCGCAGTATGTCGTCGTTGAAGGAGAAATTTCTTCTAGTCTAGATGTTACATCGGGGGTACCTCAAGGAAGTGTAATAGGACCACTTCTTTTCTTAATTTTTATAAACGATCTCGGAGACAAAGTGAAAAACCTTTTTAGATTGTTTGCTGATGACGCGGTTATTTATAGGTAAGTAAGGAATTTGGCCGATTGCTTAGAAATTCAGCGTGATCTGGGTATTATTTTGGCATGGTGCGCTGAGTGGCAACTTACGGTAAACTGTAAAAAGTGCAAGACAATGAGCATAACTAACAAAAAGAATCCAATTGTTCAGAAATACGAGTTAAACAATTCAGTTATTTATATGGTCGATTCTATTAAATATTTGGGAGTAACAGTACAAAGGAACATGAAATGGGACTTACACATTAATTCGTTGGTAGGTAGAGCTAATTCTAGGCTGCGATTCATAGGTCGAATATTGAAAAATTGTAATGAACAAACAAAGGAGATAGAGTACAAATCTCTTGTGCGTCCACATTTGGACTATTGTTGTGCCATTTGGGATCCGTTTCGTAAGGGGTTGATCGAAAGTATAGAGAAAGTACAGAGAAGAGCCGCTCGATTCGTGACCGCTTGCTACATTCCTTATGAAAGCGTCACAGAACTGATTAGTAGACTAGGCTGGGAGTCTCTGGTAGATAGACGACGCACGTTTCGTTTAAACTTATTGATAAACATGCGTACTCCCACTTTCACTCACGAGTGTAGTGAAATACTTCGTCCACCAACCTATTTGAGCCGGAATGACAGGATAGATAAGATTAGAGAAATAAGGTGCCGGACTGATTCTTATATGAATTCATTTTTCCCTCGTACCATTAGGGATTGGAATGCACAACAAAGAGATTAGCTTTGGTGCTGAGCACCCTCTGCCACCCACAATTTTGTGAATTGCAGAGTATATATGTAGATGTAGATGTAGATGTAGACCTTTACAAAAACCAAACTACTCTTCGCCTCTACACCCCTTAATTGTTTCTTATACATACCTACAGTTTTTATCTGATATCAACAGAAACTTACACAGATATACTTTAAATCAATCAATTAAGGTATAGGGTTATTTTAAAATTTTTAGTGTGTGTTTTTTGAATGCTGTTTTTTTTTTTTAAACAATTATTTTATCAGTTATTGCAGTATGGATGCATAATTTGCAGATTGGGATGTAAAGAAGCCAAAAATTAATTATAAAATAAGGTTGCGTGGTAGGTATGAAGGTAAATGCTGTGCACAACAGACCGACAACAGATTTTGATGCTTGATTGACATGCACTAACGATCTTACAAAAGGGCAGATCGCATAATGGATACTGTGATTAGAATAAGATACTACTCAAATTTCATAATAAGTATAACAAGAGAAAATCAGAATATTTTGTAAAGTTGTATTGCATTGCATTTGCTATAATCCTGATGTTTACTTACACTGTCACTTGTAGGCAACTGCTCGACTAAAGATTAATGACTGCCGAATACTTTTTACAAATCCGCTGTCGATTTATTTCGTTGAACTTCTTTAGCAGATGACACGAGACTGTGATACTAACAACCGATATTAACCGTTTTGCATAGAGCGGTGAACGTTCCTAGAAAAACAGTATGTATCCTACTGACATTGTTTACTTTTTTAGAGTTATAGGGTGATTAAAAAAAGTGGACAAAAAGACGTTAGATCTGTCATACAATAAGGATCAAAAATCGTATAGGAACAGAGGGTCGCAAACGCCAGTAGAGAGCGCTAGAGCCACGAGAGAGCGTTGCGATACAAATACGGACCCTTGGCTTTTTTGTTGTGGGGATTTTTAAAAGAACATGTGAATGAAACACCTGTCGAAACGCCGCAAGACTTGGTAGGAAGAATCGTTCCGGCAGCCGGATATGTTGGAGATACACCTGGTATCTTTGATAAGGTGCGCCGTTCCATGCAACGGAGATGCCGGGCTTGTCTCGACGCATCTGGCTAAAACTTTTAGCATCTGCTGTAGGCTCAACATTTGGCTTTCATTAGTCGCATGTAAGTGAGTAATATCAATAAAATGATCTGTAATAGTTTTGTTTCGTCTCTTTGTGTCAGTATTATTTTAGACGCCCTGTAGCGGCTCCGGATCGCAGTTGCGACCCTCTGTTCCTATGCGATTTTCGATTCTTATTGTATGACTGATCTACATTGTCATTTTGTCCACGTTATTTTGAATCACCCTGTAAATATGGCCTTTATTCTCTGACACAATTTCACCAGCTCCAATTTATTTATACTTTTACAACTATTGTATCAGCTTTCCTCATGTAATTGTCGTCAATTATTGTTAGGGCAACACCGTACGAAGGCAACACTTAATTAAAATCTCCCATGACCGAAGTCGGACTCGAGCCTCGAAGCCTTACCATGGGAGGCCTGCAGAAATGGCGATCGCTGCTAACTTTTTTTTTACTTACTGCTTTATGCCTCGTCGACGTCGAGGTCATTAGAGGCGGGATAGAACTGGAGGAAAGGAACGGGAAGGAATTCGGCCATTACCTTTTCTAGGCAGCATCCTGACATTCGCGTGTAGTGATTTGAGGAAACCATGGAAAACCCAAATCTGGATGCCCGGACGGGGTTTCGAACCGGCGACCTCCCGAATGCGAGGCAGAACGTAAACCACTCACCCACCACGCTTGATCCGCTGTTAATATATCAGTCGTTCTATAAGCAATAATATCCAATTGGGCCTTCACCATCAATTCTACCTTTAGATTTCAAGAGAAGTATATTTTGTATGGTTGAAGGAAAATTCAGCAAGATTACTCGCAATTAATTACTCTTATTGTCCAAGGTAAAGTGAATATCGTCATAAGTGAATCGTATTTTCGCGATTCGAATGTTTTTTTCCAGACAATTTACTAGAAAGAGATTCGGACAACCAGTGCTTGTGTGAAGCAGGCAGCAGGCAATTGAAAGGCAGAAAATTCCCACATCCTTTGCATTAGCTTGCTGGTGTATCAAGAAACCGAAACGAAGCTGAGCGATCGAAAGAGATCACAGTGGTGCCACATGCGGTGGTACTCAGTTGTATTTTTACACACCCTGTCATTTTAATCATATTTGTAGTAACATCAATATCATGTCATTATTTAAAGCAAAATTTGTAATGTTTCGGTGGAGATATCAATCTGTTGCAGTCATTTCGGTACGTTGAAACAATGACGTTCGCATTGCTCTTTTCTTCGTCGAAGAGAAGTATTGAATTATGGAGATATTTTAATACTTAGCTTTCCACGAATCAATAGTTTTCTTGCTTTTTAAATTCCCTGCACAGACACCGACAGCACTGTGTGGTGGAGGATGAGCGATCCAGCCTCTGCCCGGTCATTCCTATTTCGGTTTTCATGATTCTCGAAATCACTTCAGCTGAATTCGGATAAAGTAGCTTCATAAAGGCCATGACCGAATCATTAACAACTTCCGACGAGATCTAACGATTTTTGTATACAAGGCTCTCAGCAACAACAAAAGATCTTTTTATAGATATGTGGAATCATTTTGTAATGCATCGAGTACTTTATGATTTTGTTTAGTGTGAAACAAAATCTTATGTTTTAACAGTCTCGTAAAATACGTATATTAACTTAACAATGCACACCTGTACGAGTCTTAAAGCTGAAGTTATATTCAACCAAAGCACAAACGCACAAAGTTACCACACTCTACTCCAAATTTTTTAGCATCATGGAAGCATTATAAAGTAATTCAAACATTAGGGTTAACTTTTCTTCTATTGTAATACTCCCCTCTATCCTCATACGAGGAGAGTATAAACTTTTATTTTTGTTTTTTGCAATTGTAGTGTTTTGTATGAATTGTTTTTTATGTTGCTATTGTGTGATAATAGAGTGTTATATGGTAATTGTATCCCACTACCTTCAATCAATAATGTGGACAATTTCTTTTTTCACAGTAAATTCATTACATATGTTGGTCTCGTATCTTTAAAACGTGCCCATTCATACATTCCCAATAAGCCGACCTGCAGGAAAGCGTCTATCGGTTTTCTGGCGTTGTTTAGTGTACCTCATTAAACTTGAATGATATTAACTGAACTGTTCACACAGGAATTGTACACAGATAAAATAATAGCACAAGGAAACTTTTAAGCATTAACCAGATGAGAGTCGTGCAAACCCTGCCTAGGCTCTCTCGGTTTGTCGCTGCAGAGGACCGAGCCTGCACGCAAGCTCGGTAGGCTCGGTCTGTTATTCCCGTGCTGCGTGACGACGAAGCCACAGTGGTACTCGCTCCGTACAATCGCAACAACCACAAACTGCATGGCTGTCTTAAAATCGCTAAATCGAAGAATGAAGTAACTGAAAAATTGAAGACTGGAGAGATATATCTTCTTCTTTTTATTTTCTGTGTGTTATTGTGTCATTTTATATGGTTGTATACGTTTGCTTTCGGAAAATGCGGAAACTTAAAGACCAGTCAAAACTATATGTTAATGAGAAAGTTAAAATTGGCAGACTGCAGCACATTTCAACAATTCTGTGGTGATATTCCGGCGTTTCATAAAAAGTGGAACAATCGTTCTCCTGAATGATCATTTGGTTACTAACGATCACTTATTAAAGTGATATCACTTATGAAATTAAAGTGAGTTTACAAGCATATTTACAAAAGTTTAAATTAAACTGTTGTAAAATATGTGCGTGTTTTTGTATAAGTAAAGTACTTTAATAAGTTATTTGTGTGCTCTTGATCTTTTTCTAATGTTTATTTTTTGCAAACATTCCATATCTCCGAAATGAATGGAAATCGGACACAAGTTTATATTAACTTTTCAACCAAATATTGCTGTTAATACCACCTCCTTCAATATTTACTGTACCTCCTGTATCACCCTGTGTAAGAAACTGGAATTGTGAAGTAGATATGTAAGAGTTTCTTTGCTTGGTTAATGTAGTATTATTTGAAACTGGCGGGAGTCGTCCCGCCTTGCCGTCGCCGCTCGCTGGAGTGTTTTTATAGCGGAAGCGCCGCTGGAGAGCGTCCAGGCGCTCCCTTCCTGTTGCTTGGCGCCGACGCCGACTTCCCTCCTTTGCAATAGGCAGCGAACAGCGCCCGCCAAAATTTCATTGCCTCTCCCCCCCTGCTGGGTGCCGCAGTGCCGTTTCCTCATTTTTCTCCCGACACTCCCCCTGTTTTACGTGTAAGTCGAACCGTTTCCTTCGGAAAAGGGAACGTTCATACTGGGCCGTGATTTACGACTGTTTCGCAGTTGAGACACTTGTGTGACAGATGGTCTGCTATTTTTCAAAACCGTCTGAAAAAATGATTTTTACCTTACTGAAATTATAAGACTGTACAAACGATTAGTTTATTTACAGGCAACGGTTCGTGTGGTCGTAATGACCTCACGACAGGGTTTTTATTAGATGTGTAATCCGTCACTATATTAGCAGCCTAGTCCGGTAATCCTAATGGTTTAGGAAACCTGCGGTTTAAGGTGGTATTCAAAACGCGGAGGCGTTATAGCTTATTTTACATTATACAGCAAGTTGTACGGGAGATGAATTCGAATTAAGGACCTTTGAAAATCTCCGCCAAGACAATGAATCGTCCCGTCAATCTTCCTAGCTCCAGTAAAACGCCTTAACAACTGAACCATCAAACGGCTCTACTCGAAGACAAATGGTACGTTTACTTTAGATGAATTGGCAATATTCTCAGCGTGGTCAAATTACAGATATTGACGTTCACGATGTGTGAGTACGTTTGTATCCTAAATACAACAACAGAATGCCAAGATTCAGTTTAAACACTTGATAATATGCTACTGCGATAAAAAAAATTTGTAAATAAACTTACGTGCTTGGCAGATTTTTTTTCACATTAACATCATCTTGGTAGCATTGGCGTAATGTTACATTTTTATTTTACTAGAACAAAATGTTTGAATAGTTGATTAATAAATCAAGGACACATGTGTGTACACTCACCGAAAATGAAATTAATTTGTACGTAAAAATTGTTAAAAATAAGAAAAAATAAACTATCCATAAGGAAATCAGCATAAGAAAATTTAACATAATCTACATACAAAAACACCCACCAGGAAGTATATACGACATCAACAAGACGTTATCATGGCTAACTGTATAACACCACATTATCAGCAGAAGTATCTTCAGTCAGTTAACACAAACGTAGTCAGGTCTTAGTATAAGTTATAATTCGTTTTCTGCACATTAAATTTGCAGTAAGAACGAACTATTCAGCGCCATCTTATATTATAGGAAAGCTAGTCATATATCACACTAAAATTCAAATCAGTGTCAGCTCAGAAAACTACTAGGGCCTCCATCATAGAAAACCAGTTCCCAGTAAACAACTATAAACAATGAGTAAAAACGACCGAATGCGAAAATATGGTCTCTCTTCAAAAATTTTTTACAGGATTTTTGTTACTGTCTAATCAGGTGTACTCAACAATTTACTTCCGTCCTAATGGTTCTAAGATGCTGTTTAAACGATTGCTTTGACGCATGATTCTAATATTGCCGTAGTGTATCCCTTTACTGGTTGTTGGGTTGGTAAAGTTCCTCCTTTAGTTGTTAACTTAATAGGCTTCGATGCCGATTTTAACTTCTACACACACTACATCCCAAAAGCTATTTCCATAACCGCATCCCAAAAAAATGTATACCATATGCTACCAATTTTTCTCCTGGCATCAGACTAAAACTAAAGAAACTACTAAATCCTTGGCCTAATATTATTACATTTAATTACCTTCAATAATTACTAGAAGCTTAATGAACATCTAAACGTAATTAGGCCACAAAATTTGCGCTGACATATTTTTGTAGTTTATATGATACTTTGTGAATATTGATTAAAATCATTTGCTTGGCCGCGTCAGACCATAGTATTTAATATTGCGGCTGGCAACGGTCCGTAAGTAGTTGATTACAGGTTAATTAATTCGGTCGCCAGGTGAGTATAGTTACCCTCAAGTGGTGTAAGCATTATTCTCCGCCAAATATCGAAAAAGCATCCATGTCCAAGCGAGATTTGACTTGCCTGTAGTTTAGTGAGAACATGTATCATCTCAACGGTTACATGGCTTAACGGTTATCTGTATCATGATTTAGCTGTAGGTCTTACTCTTGCAGTTTTATATTCTGGGAAAGTTTTTTTACCTTGTTGTGTCATATCGAGTGATGTTTTTAGTTTTTAACTGATTTTTTCACTGGTCCTTGCTTCTAACCAACATCGTGATAGTTACGGATGGGAAACTGCCGGAGTCAAGTTATAGGCATTAACTATGCAATGGCAATCTAATCGAATCATTCTTGCTTAAGGCTGGATTGATTACGGGAAACTCTGTAAATTCGATATCTGGATCACTACTCCACGTTTCGAAACCTTGTAAAACCGAATTACAAGCCAAACCGTTACCGCTTACCCTCCATGCTTGGTATTTTAACAGTTTTTAACGACTTCAGGAAAAGAGGAGGTTATCAATTCATCTGTATTTTTTTATGTGTGTTCAACGATATCTTCGCCAATCGTGAACGGATTTAAAAAATAATTAGTGAATAGGGTATACCTTCAACGTGGCCCATATAAATTTCATTGAGAAACCACCCCCTCTACCTCTCTCCACCCCTCAATTTCTTCGAAAACCAAATTTTTTATCCAATTTTGACGAAACTTTACACATGAATAATCGAAAATAAAGAGAAAAACACTGTCAACATTTGGTTTTTGGAAACTCAACCGCTCTCCCCCTTTCAACTCCCATAATTTTTGTCAATGTTCTTTATCCAATGCTACAGTCGACACCGTTTAACCGATCTCCATGAAAGTTGGCATATACATGTATTTTTCATGGATAAGGTTTCTGACAAAAAAATCCCAAAATCACCACCTCTCCCCCATTTCACCCCTTAGTTTTTATACAAACCCACAGTTTTTATCTGGTTTAGATGAAACATTGCACACTTTTACTTGAAAACAAAGAGAAAAAGACTGTAAACTTTAAAACCCAAACCCTCTGCCCCTTTCCACCCCTTAATTTTGTCAATGTTCTCTTTAAAAGTCAACAGTCGATACAATATGAACGGTATCCATGAAAGTTGGCATATATATGGAGACGTTTTCTGACCAAAAAATTACAAAAAGCAACCTCTCTCTCCCTTTAAACCACTTAATTTTTGTACAAACCCACATTGTAATACGATTTTAATGGCATCTTGCAGGTGTATAATTTAAAACAAAGAGAAAAAAATAGTCCACATTACTATTACAAAAACACAATTACTGTACCCCTTTCAACCACCTTAAATACTGTCAATGTACTTTATACATAGCTACAGTTTCTATCAGAATTTAAAAGAAGTATGCAAACGTATACTTTAAAACAAATAGAAAAATACTGTCTATATTCGGTTCAGAGAAACCAAACCCCTCTCCTCCTTTCCATCTCCTTAATTTTTGTTAATGTTCTTTATACAAAGCTACAGTTTTTAATCAATTGTGAAGGAACTGTTCACACGTATACTTTAGAACGTACCGAATAATCTATATATTAATGCACTAAGCGAAAACTTATGTTACATTTTTAAGAATATTACGCTCACGGAGAAGTGTGAGATTTGGCATAGTTAAAGATTATATGGAGAAGAAGTGAAGGAAGCTAAATTCTATATATAATATGCGTTACAAATACATTAAATTAAGTAAAATAAAACGCTCACTCGCCTACTTAGTTCGCTCAGATGGCTGGTAGATGGCGCAGCTAGCTGCCTTACTTTGTCTTCTTTGGTGAAACAAAACAGTCGAAATTAATCTCTGAACTTATATAGAAGCAAGAAGCAACATTTCGAGGGCTGGTAGATAGCGCAGCTAGTGGCCAGAATATTGGGCGAACGGAGGAACTTAAAGAAATACAGAAAGCTAAAATTATATATAATATATTTTACAAACCTTGGAATCGATATAAGCAGTCAGAGATAATCGATTGCTTCAGTTGTAAACAAATGGGCAGTTTGTCTCCGGTTTGCGACATGGGCTGCGCAGAACGAATTTCCCGTAAACTTTTTACTCTTGGTCCAGGCCGAATTTCAACCTAACCATGATCACTATGACAAAACGAACCTATTTAGGTTGATATGATCCCTGTACCGATAATTTGTGTGTCATTTTTACAATGCTGCTAACATTTCGCGGTTGCGGAGCATCCCATATTTCGGCATTTTTAATTTAATTCGTGGTGACATTTCCGGAAAAGGAGAGTGCAAAACGTGAAGAGGACACTGGAAACAGTTAATCCAAATTTCAAAAGGTCAGTAACGGTTTTTCACTGGTGGAGAATATCCCACCCCACCCAAAAATATAATAAGCATAGTTAATACATGTTACAAATAGATTATTAAAATAAAAACTTAATTTGCGAACGTGTGTGTGTGCATGAAATAGAATCGGAGTCAACGTTCTTACGTGAATTCCCCGCATTGAGACACTCTGTGTTCTTTGGTAAAACGAAAGACTCGGGTAAAGTAGAGATTAATGTTTGAAGTTATGAAAGGAATACTTTGAAGGAATGTAGCGGTTCTGCACAGAATTGATTATTTAAAATGTTAAACTTAAGGGTCTTTTGATTTTTTACTTTCAGTAATTTCATTAGAGAGAGAGAGAGACAAGAAATAAGGAATACTTATTTGCGTGAAATTCAAAATGATAATAGACTAAATTTAAATAGCGAACACACAAAATTACGAAATTATTTTGATAGATACATTTAAATGCGCATGTTTCATAAAGCTATAGCATTTTTCCGGCCTTAAGTCGAAATGAATATTTTGAATTCAAATGAACCATCGATAAATACATTTCATCATTTGCTATGGTTATATTAGAAGCTAAAATTTAGCATGCAGATAATTACTAGATTATTACTCTTTCATGAAAGAAACTAAATAATGAATTACTGGTCGAATTTCGATCGCTGGGCGATCACTAGTTCTGTTTAAATTTGGTTCGTAGAAGCCCAATCCCTCTTCCCTTCTATTACCTTCACCCCTTTTTAATTTCCAATGTTCTTTGTAGAAACCCACAATTTTTATCAGATTTAGATGGAACACTGCACATAAATACTTAAAAACAAAATATAGTGTCAACATTCTGGTTACAAAACCCAATGCCTCACTCACTTACCCCATTTAATTTTTGCAAATGTTCTTTACACGAATCTACAACTTAATACCCGAATGTTACATGTTTCTATTATGGAGTAAGAGCTTTAACAGATTTTTTGATTAGTTTGAAACACAGCCTGGACCAAAATGTAAATTGACATTTCTTATGACAGCATCCAATTCACCCCGTTTTGGAAATTGTTGTGGTACATCGAGCCAGAATTTTTTGAAAGCCAGCGCGTTTACCACTGTGCTATCAGGAATTTAAAATACAAAACAAACTATAATCGACTAAAAATTAAATAATTGTTTCATAAAAATAAGAACTGCCTTTCAAAAACGAATTCGTAATACACTAAAAGATTTAAAATAATCTTATAGATCTAAACTGACAATATTTTACGTTACCATTATTAATTTTTTTCATTAATCAAAGTGGAAAAACAAAATAAAAACATAAGGAATGACAAAAATACATAAAGACATCTTGTTACTACTAATCTCTGATTAATCAAGAAACATGTTTGATCAAAACTGAAACATACAGATTATACTAACTGTAAAGCGTTCACTGCATGATGCAGCCGACCAACTGATAAAGTAGCGCCAGAGATATGCCTGGACGACCAACGATGCCGAGACACACATTAAAATACCAACTAATTTGTCTACCTGAACTGTCTCCCGCAAAAACAATATCCGCCTCACTATATATAAGTTGTCAAATATTCGAAATTTTCGTTCATGATCCCCGTGTCGCCTCTAACGGCAAATAAAGTTGAACAATTTGTTCCTTGCGATGTGACAGGTGACATCAACTCCAAAAATAACTGATTAACGTAAAAAATGTTAATAATGTTAACGTCAACTATTGTGCATTTAGATTTATTTTCTTCTATGCAAGGTATAAAGTTATTTTAAAATGTTTAGTGTGTTTTTTTAAGCCGATCTCTATTTTTTGAAATAATTACTTATTTTATTGAAAAACAATGAACTGCTTTCTTTACATTCAGCACACCGATAAATGTATATACTATTACGTTATATAATTTTGTTTTATATGGGCAGTTTTCCATGAGCCACACTATTTATATGCTGTAACTAATTAGGCTTAACATGTTTTAGTTGGCTTTTGATAAACCATATCGCCAAATAAACTACAGGTGTACCTTTCGCCGGCCTTTCAAATACGAACATCAGGAAAAAATTTACCTCAGATTTGGTTGGAAATGTTTTGAAAATAGATTAACAACATATGTCAGTTTAGTAGATGAAATCGAAAAACGTGCTATGATTTATTCCCTCGCATTTGTAGCAGCAAAAAATGTTTCATTGACCACATGTAAACTTGGATGAATGTCACTTAGTATTTAAATATTTCATAACCAACTTTCTGTATTGGTAGAGTTGACGCTTGAAGATCTGCTTATGATTCTTCGATGCTACTAAGCATTTTAGGGAATTGGTATGTGATCATAAGTGTGTTTGAAAATAATTTTTAATGGAAATTGTACTTTAATAACAATACAACAATATAAAACTCTACGTAATATAGCAAAAACAATCGGATTTTTTTTTTATTAAATCAAAAGACAAGACGATATTACGATTATGCAAAAACAGCTAGTCACGATGCAGTAGTTTATCCCAAATAGGACTTTGGTATAACAGAAATACTTTTCCTTTGATATTAGTATAATGTGGTCGGGTGACTAGCCCAGTGAGTAAGGTGGTCACGCACAGTATTTCGGTGTTCGAATTCTCTGATGCCGTTTTCAACAGAAAATAGTGACAGAGAACCCGATCGACGAAAGGCGTGTAAACATTTTGTTCATTCGCCTACTCACTCGAGAACATTATATTAATTCTCAACGCTGACAAAAACTTATTTTTTTCCTATAGCTTTAACCCTCGTCGACATCGAGGTTATTAGAGACGGGAAAGGGCTGGGGGAAAGGAACGGGAAGGTATTTCGTCATGGAATGTTCAAAGAAAAACCTGACATTAACCTGGATTGACTTGGGAAAATCATGGAAAACTCAAATCACGATTTCCCGGCCGGGATTCAAACCAGTGTCTTCCCGAATGCAAGCCCCAAACGTTACTGCTCACCCACCATCCCCGGTCAAGAAAAACTTCGTTCTTATGCTTTAATATTACCGTCGTAAACTCTATACAAAGAACACTCTGTTGCAACAGCTATATTACGTTCCAATTGTCAACGAAAACACTTTTATTCATTCAGATGGAGCAGTAATTATAAACCAGGCATTTTATCGACAAAACTGATCTAAAACACGCTTCAGAACTAGAGCATTTACGTTCATTGTAACGATAATGTCTTAATTATTTTGGGTAAAATATTTTTTGTGTGTAGACAGTGTTAACGATAGTATTCCGAATTGAGCTTAACTGCTGTGTGTTTACTGTAACGTTTCCGGCGTGGGGGCGAGAGGTCAGATTTATGAATCTGCGGGTCGACTTAGTTGTCAGAGTTTACAAACGACCTGGCAGGCAGGCTGCGACCCCTAATGGAGGCGGGTTGCTGTGACCAGCCACCAATAAATCTAGACTTTAGCTGCGGCGCGCAAACAATCTCCGCGCCGCCTCCTTCCGACGCTGTCGCCGCTCCAATAATTAATACCGCCGCGCCGCGCCTGGCCCGGCCGGGCGGGGCAGGGCACCAAGTGTTTTCCCCGGCCGCAATTTGCCTGCGTGTGTGCACACTCACAGCAGCCACTAATCACCGCATTGTGGCGTTGACGAGCCGTTGATTAACGGCCGCTCCGCCATTCTTCTGACGCGCCCGACACATTCCTGCCCTGCCGCACCCCGCCTCAATGGTAAACTCTCGGCTCAACGGAAAAAGGCGACACAGACAGAAATCGGGGAGGGGGTGAGATTAATTGTGCGAGGCGTCCACTGTCGAAGCGTTGGCGATCGGCTACAGGGTTCCTGACGTGAGGAAATTTTATCCCTGACCGGTACGGCTGTTCTGCCGTCTCGAAGTAGTCTACGCAACAAGCCGGTCACTGTTAATGCTGCCTCCAGAAATGCTCTTGCTAAGGGAACCTTACTTCAGGCGCACCGAGTAATATATAATTCTGCTAGCAACAGGATGAACATTTTTAGGGGTTAAATTCAGCAAATCTATGGACAGTATTAGTACGTCCACATGCACCTACTAGGAATAAATCAATAACAAATAGCTGACTAGATCTTAAGTATATTTGTTGAAATATCTATTACTTTGGGTGAAATCCAAATAATGAAATTTTTCATGTTGTTATGTCTCTGAAATGCAAGAGAGGAGATTCAAACTAGCTGCAAGTTTGGAATCTGGGAGTATAATTTTCCTGTTTGTAATAAGCATTTCATTTCAGGTTGGGTGTGAGGAAATTTATAGTTATAATTATAAGTTAATAATTATAATTTCATAGAATGCACATACACCTGTCGTGGTGGTAAAACACTTTACCATAGCAGCTGAAGTCTGGAAGTCGGCGATGACTGAAGATCGACCACGGCATGTGAGAACCTGCGCCTCACAAGACAGCTGCTATCATGCTTAGTCCACGCAGTGCCCACGTCACCAGACACAGCATCTGACTCAGAACGCGAGCTATAGTAACATCAGAAGGAGAAGCCGAGAAACAGAATGAGCTCGATGCCTATTCAAGTCCCATGTAAACCTTTTCGTCGTGCAGCCACGCCTTCCATCCTCTCGGAGGTACATGTAGGGATGAAAATCCAAGAATTTTTGTAAAGTCTTCTATGGTATTCATTTCGATAGTAATGTAGTAAGGCGTTCTGAGGTCACGTGATATTTGCTGACACTATTCGCTATTGCACGTCCTGCGCGCACCCGCGTGGCACTTCGACATTCGGCTCAGTGCGTATACCTTCGTAGTAAAACGTTTGTGTGTATAGACTTGAATATTTCAGCCAGGCGCAATAACGTGTTGTTGACCACAATCTCAAAGGGACCCACTCAAGGCTAAAAAATCAGGGGCTCAGCCCACCGCACCCTCTTTGCTGGCAGGCTCTCGTGGCGACAGTATATCCCATGGTATCTAAGGATCAGCGTGCAGCCCGTCGACTCGCTCTATGGATGCCAGCACGGAACTCACTATCCGCACTGTGCAAAATGCTATTTGTTCATTGCATACTCTTATTAAAATAAGATGAGTAATTATCTTGGCATCACAGCCTTTGTTTCAACCTTGCGTATGTTATAAAATTATATAAAGAAAAAAAAAATATATCCCAATATTTTATGTATAATTAATCTAATACACGTTCATTAATACAGCAAAATCCGTCAAGGAATGAGGCTCCAAGCGCCACGTTGCATGTTCTATCAGAGAGAATTTTAACTGCACCGATAATGTGCGAAAAGAAAGTGTTTTGGAGATAATGGGGGAGGAGACAAGGTTGTTGAAGTGCCTTACAGAAAGAAGATACAGAATAGTAGGTCTCATTTTAAGAATTGCGGGATTGGTTAATTTGTTATTGAAATGAACAGTTGAAGGAAGACGTAAGTTGTAGGGGGTATGGTGTGATGAAGAAGTTAGCGCAAGATTGGAAGGGATGGAGGATTGCATCAAACAAGTCGAGAGACTGACAACAGCAAAAAAAAAGAGAATAGGATGACTATAGCAATGACCATTGACTATGTTTTAACTTACACAACAATAAAATATAAACTGTGAGCTTTCATGTGCAGTTTTGTTTAGGATTCGGTTTATTCGTTGAAAAGCAAGGTGGAAGGCAAAATATATTGAAACCTAACATGAAAATATATGTATTTAATGATCATCTGGGTTTCTCGCTGAGATACATTACACAACATAATATTAAAGGAATGTATTCCAACCTCGGAAGCATAATCGTTGGCGTATTCTCGTCGAGTACCAAGATGTCCCATTAGAGCCCGGAGCAAATTGGCATCAATGTTCAATTAGTATCGTACCGTGTCGAAAGTTTTGAAGAAAAAAATATAAAGATACATTTAAGAAATCAGTAAGGGAAAAAAGTCACAGGTCGCTATCACCCTGCCTACCTATCATTTCACATAGTTATTAAATCATCATAAACCGTCTGATTTAAGATTCTAGTGTCTAGTACTACCGACTGTACAAAGGAATAGGAAACTTCTTAACGAAGGCACCTTAATTTCGTCTTTTACACATAATTGTTACAATGACTCCTTTATAGCTACGGCACGGAGTTAATTAGTTTTCTCACATTATGAAAAAGTTGTTGCAATTAGTCTCACCAATTTCCCTTAGGAATTTTATCTGTTGAAAATATATTTACTATAAAATGGCAATGCAAAATTTTATTTTAAATTATATGTACTTAAATTTAAACTACAAGTGCTTTTGTAATATGTTTGACGATGGAAACAAATGTGGAAAGTAACACTGATAGCAAATCACGTTTCTGTGCAACTGTCTGTTTTCGTTATTTCATCTATTCTAGAAGACGGTATCATCAAGCGAAATAGAGGAAAAGAAAACCTACTCCTGCTGCCCTTCTGACAATTAAAAGTTCAAACTGATCTAATAGTACATAATATTCTGTTCACGAAATTTGTACATACATGAGACACTTTATATGTTAAACAAGCTCAAAATCACACACTAACATAGTACCTTTTTAAAATTCCGGTTCACTTAGTTCACTTGTTTGAAATAGTCGCCTACGTCATAAACAAAATAATGGAAGACAAATTTAGCTCAACAGAAGCAAAGATAAATCAGAAGTTAACATAAAACATAAACATAAAAATAGGGAACAAATTATGGTCAAGTGGTATTAAAACTTTGTTATTTGGAAATCAATTATTAATTATAATATATGAATGAGAAAAAACTTTGACAGGAGTATTAGAAAGAATAAATTCTGATTATAGGTATGCATGCGTATAGAGAAAAATTTTCGGATCGTTGTAGTACAAAATGAATAAGGAAATGAAGTTTGAATGATAGCGTGGAGCAATTCTGTAAAAATTATAAATACAAATAATGTGCATTTAGAAAAATACGATATTGTGTGTTTGTTATAGAGGAGAGCAAGATACGTAGAAACAAAAAACGAGAAACCCCTATCTGAGGAGGTAGAGTTTAGTTGTATACGCCGGGAGTAGCCAGCAAAGGATACCAAGCATGGCGAGTTTTTGTAAACCAGTCCACAGATATAAAATGAAAAGATATAGATTTTACGACTAAGCACTTTCCTTTACATCTAGAGTAAAGATAAGTTCGTATTTCGTCACGTAATAATGGGGTTTCTATTTGTTGATCATCTGGTTTTAGAGTTTGGAGATACGATAAACAACTCCGTCGCTTCAAAGGCACTGCGGTCGATAGGTCGGTTGTATAAGATGCTACTCAGTAAAGTGAGGCAGTTTCGAAATATAAAATCATTTCCTAGAGCTTCAAAATTTACGACGAATCTCAACAGCCACTGCAAACTTAAACAGCAGTAAAGAAGAACGCGGGGAGGGAACAGTGCCACGTAAGTACTCATTTCTTTAGGACGAGCTAATGTCGTTGCGAAAGCGTTGAGAATAAAAACTCCGCGGCCTACGTCGTAAACAAAGTTCTACAGTCGGTTGCCGAAGACAAAGAAAGAAACGAGCGCAGAGGAAGGGGTCGGAGGGCCAAGTTTGGACGGACTACTTGCTGCCATATAACTGCCCGCGCCGGCGCTTCTCAAGTGCGCCTTCTTCTTGCGGCAGGAGTAATGGCTCGGAGATAACTGCCAAAGAGCCGTCGGGCCGTGTGTAGCAACCGTCGCAAGCAAATTTGTCGGAAGAAGCGGGACGTTGACCACTGCCCAGAGGCGATTCGCGCTCGGCTCACCGGGTTTCGTCACCTCCGTTTGAGAAACCTGAAATAATGGAAGTTGCTATATTTCCGTATTTACTGGTTTCTCAAATCAGCCAAGGAGACTACTACACTGGTTTCACGAATGATATACGACGAATATCAAGATTAGTGTTTTGTATCAGGACGTAAAAGTAACCGGCTCGGTTGTAGCAATTGTTTATTTTCCAAATGAAATAGATAATAAGAAAAACATTCACAACGTATTACGAAACAATTAGAAATTACGAAATGTTGGCCGAAGAGAATCAAAAATGATCGGAAAGCTCCTTAGTGTAAAAATAAACACAGTTTATCCATATCTCTGTGATATGTCGAGATGCTATCTAGCGATAATGCGATCACTGCTTATCCACGGCAGCGCAGCCTGGTAGCTAGGCTCTGAACTATGTCATCCTGTAGCAATAATTGTGTATAAGTCAACTGAAATGTAATGCGTAGCTTACACTGAATGTCGCATTCACGTGATCTTGATTATTCGTAATTTTGCCATTTACGGATTGAATTCCGAAAAATTCCTTTCTTAATTAACGGAGTTACCAAAGCAGAAAACTTTACCTTTTAAAATAGTACCACATTGAACAATTTGGATTAATTATTAAGGGAGAAAGATAGCTCGTCACAAAAAAACACGTTTTAGCTATAATGTATATGATACTACAGTTTTTGTAAAAAATAGGGAATAACTAATTATTCTCGAAATCGAATTATTGATGCTAAATGAGCGTCGTCTGAAAAATTCTGAGGCTATCGTCACACTATGTTACAGAAATTTAGTTATTATCTCTGTACATAAAAATATAACTTTCACATATAATTTTGTAGTTTAAATAATTAAATTTTTTGTATCATGTTCGCCGTTTGTAGGCAATTCGTTTTGTGCATGCGCTGAGTAATACAACCAACGCTATTGCCTTACAAATCGGGTTATACTTCTTTCTAAATCTTTTTGATTTATTCTTCGAAGCATCATCAGCGTTTTTTCTGTCACTGTCACCGTTTGTTCTTTGAATGCGCTATAAATTCAAATTATTGTGTAGAATTACATTATGCCTACATTTTTTAGTATCTCTCATTTATACGTAAAATATTTTCAGAACCTTCAGAAATGATGTATGTACGTCATTAAAATATCCTTTGTCGAAGCCTCTGATCATACTATTTAGTAACTAATCTATACGGCAAAAATAGTACCCGAACGCAGCCATAACAAACCATTATGAAAAGTCACTTGCATAGTTTACTCTATCGTCTTGGAACTGATGACAGAGTGTGTAAATATTTACACGAAGGTTCTCAAAAATTTAGGTAGAATATAAAATTATATCACTGTTTTAAGGACGTTGTTTGAAGTGCTGCTTTTCCTTTCTCGGAAATAAAATTTGGCGTAATGTATTCTCCCAAAAGATTTTATTGGCACATTACAATTTCATAACTATTTTGTGAACTTGGAAGCATAAAACAATCTCACAAGTGACACAGAACTAACATAAGCACAACAGTTTACGGCATGTTAAGCATTTATTTTATCCTTTGTCGAAGCCTCCGACCATACTATTTAATAACTGAGCATTCTGAACGGGCAAAAATAGTATCGGAACGCAGCCATAACAAACCATTATGAAAAGTCTCTGGCATAGTTTACTGAATCGTCTTGGGATTGAAAAGTTCACGCGTTTCTGAACGCAATCACTAAACATTCAAACTCTACTCACATTGCGCTTGACGTGTTTGCTTTGTTTGAACTTTGAGATTACTTTCGATTCACTCGATATTTTTTTGTCAATAAACAATGAGTTCCTCACATGTTTTAATTATAAACTATGTACTCTGTGAAACTGTACATAATGAACAAGTGTTTGTTGAATCTGTCTAAAAGTAATTAAGAAGAGTGTTTAAACATAAAAATAAAAGTACTCTTTTTCTATAGCTACGGTTATTACAATATCAACCATAACATTTTTAATGTTAGAAAAAAGTGTACCTACCCTAATTATAGTGTTTAAGTTTAACAGTTTCAGCCGCGAATAGACTTTGCAATAACATAATTCAATATACGACGCAACCAGAACTTTTATCAACTGCTAGTGGGATGTTCATTTCCTGTATTTACGACGATTCATTGAGTAAATCTCTGTGGTTTGGATTCCACAGTGAACTATAGGGCCACTGTACCTGGTAGGATTAACAGTGGCTATGACAGAGGCGCTCAGCGCAACCAAAAAGAAATTCTTGTTACTAAATCTTTATGATCACATATAACTTTTTAACTGTGAGTACCGCTTAGCGGATCAAGATTCTTAGATTGCTTGGACGAATAGCGGTTCAATTATAGTTGTAGACGGAGAGTGTCCACAGAGAAGGAGAACCTCAAACAAGATACTGACCCAAAGCACCCAATGTACAATCACATCATGGCTCCACCACGCCTCTGAACACGGAGAAGTTTCTTAAAAAGAGGTAGGGCACAAGACAGAACTCCAGAAGAAAGAAGACTATCCTTAGCGGAGGAGGTGCTTCCCACACCTTCAAACTTTAGGGCACAAGAAGAACTGGCTTCTGGGTGGAATCTGGCGTACGAGAAATCGAAGACTTTTAATAGACTTAGAACAGGATTATCAAGGTGCAGGAGCAATATGAAATACCACGGATGACGACAAGTATGACTGGGGCTACATTCAGACACCAGAACATCTCCTCGAGTGCAGAGACATGGGCTTCACGTGCCAAGCTGAAGACCTATTCTAAACCAATGACAAAGCGATCGAAGCAGCTAGTTTCTGGGAAAATACAATTTGAAGCAATCCGGACACGGAAAGTAAAGTAGTAAGTTATAGTTGTGCGAGCACTGGTATGTGCTTAAGAAATGATCGAACTCAGTGATGTATAGTTAAAGTCGATTTCGAAACGAATGCAGCTATACCAGAAAATGAAACATCTTCTCCCAGTGTCATATCATGTGACACAGATGACTTTGGATTCCTGATTAAAAAAAAATTATCCAAATTTTTTATGGTAAATAACTAGAATCTGGAAAATGATACTTTCATTAATTTTGAAATTAATAAATATTGCTTCAGAAAAATTCAACATTTTCGAGTTTGTCAGTGGAGATAATTAAGTAAAAGAAATATCCATAACAGTTTAAAGGTATTGCAATTCCATTATCGTTACACGGTTAATGCTAGAGCTGACCAAGATGAAACCATTCTTTATAGGCAGTTGTCTTATATGGGGTTACCTTCCTAATTTGCATATTACGTTTAAACAAGCCGCACAGCTAGTCGATGCCTACAACTGTTTCACCCAGAAGCAGTATGTCTCGGAGATCGGACGCGACTGCTTAAGTTTATTTGCATAATAATGCGTAAAAATAGGTATGCCGAATCGCGCCTTATCTGCGGCCATTCCGCGGATGCAAATCAGTTGTGTGGCGAGAGTTTCTGGCAAGCCGTTTCCATTACCGCGGACTTCCATGACCGACGACCGTAACAATGCGCGCCGTCCAGCCGAACCCTAATCTCTGAAGCAATATTCATGGCCGGGGCAGGCAAGAGAGCCAGTTTTAAGGACGACTCGCCGTTTCTTATCGAGCAGGCCGCCGCCGCAGCCAAATAAATTTCTGGTTTCGCTCGAGCTTGCCGAACGTCCCCCTCTCCTCCCCGGCCCTCGTCTGAATTACGATGGCCAGTCCAATGGACTCCAATACTACGTGTGCACATGTCGGTACTAATTGCCGCGAACCACGCAGACACGATGCGCTATCTGCCGGTAATTAGAGCATCTACAGGCCCGTGATGAACGGCCTCCGTTATTACGAGCAGGCACGAACTCCCAACCACTGACTCCTACCGTCTCGTTCCCGGTGACTGCGCACCCAAGCAATACCACTGCTCCAGGAGAATATCCTCTTAAGGACAACAACACCGTCTGATGAGAAATCCTGGTATTACCAGAGTTGGCCCGTACAGTGATTCTGTTTTTGTTTAAAAAAAAATCGTTTATTGCTTCATTTTCACAAGAATCAATTGTTAGTCCGTCGGTGTCATACTCCGTGTGAAATTCAATAACAACTTCAGTTCTTTATTCTCTTTTAATGTGACGTTCTGAATCATTATTACCGAGCGTGGTGGTGTAACGGATAGCGTTCTGGCCTCACATTCGGGAGTACGGCGGTTCGAATCCCCGTCCGGGCATCCAGATTTGGGTTTTCTATGGTTTCCCAAATCACTCCAGGCAAATGCCGGGATGCTTCCTTAAAAAGGCCATGGCCGAATTCCTTCCCATTCCTTGCCCCCATCCTTTCCCGTCTCTAAAGACCTTGCTGTTGAGAGACGTAAAGCAGTTAAAAAAATGAATCATTATTCACTTGGTAAATGAATTAAGATACTTAAAATCATATTCTTGAAAGTGCCTTGAGAAAGTTGTGTGAAGTCTTGACTGCGAGGTTCCAAAGTCTGCACTAATATTATAACTGCGAAAGTAACTCTGTCTCCCTGTCTATTTGTAGCGCTTACAAGACTATACGGCAAAACCAAACTTGATGAATTTTGATAAGGAAATATTGCACATCATTAGGAAGAACATAGGATACTTTTTTCTGGATAAATAAAATAATTTGTCATGAAATTTTTATTACTAACCAAACGGTGACAGACAGACGGATAGCGTGTGGAAGTCTCTGTAATGTTATATCAGTGGCTCAGGCTTTTTTTCTCTCGCAGTCAGTTTGAGTATGACCTGTTTGGTTTGTTATAAAATGATTCTCTTCATGATTCAGGTACAGTCGTAGAATGCAAAGGTGATGGCTTCCCCACCATATTATCCTGACTAGTAGTTTTTGGGGTACCTTTTGGTAGCTTATAGCTTTCTATGACGAATTCTAGCAACAAAATTTTAATACCACGCGAACGAAGTTGCAAGTAACAGCTAGTAGCTAATAAAGTTAGTATTAATACCACAAATGTTTCCGATGTGGTAAGATGAGGTATACTAAGTACGAATTCTTTGAAACTCAGAAAGATGTTTAACAAGGAAGTGATCTATTATATTGTATCCCACAACTTCGTTTATATACGCTGTTAACTTACGGATCATACTGGTAATTTCACAGTTAACACATAATGCAATGCCGTTTGTACGCTTAAATCACGATTAAGATTTCTACTGTGAGAATTAAGTAAATCTGAATACTTGCAACGATAAATTCTAATTTGTGAATACCTGTACCTAAACATTTCAGCTATCCGACTTGTCTTCAAAATATGACATACCTAATTTTCCTGCCGCAAATAAACGCTGTACATTATTTAAAACCTTATCAAAATTCAACTAGTTGTATCTGCGTTAATCCTGTTCATCCCAACAGACAGACAGACACAAATTTTAGAAACAGTTAATACCTTTTCTTTACGCCACTGTATGACGCATTTCTGTGAGCCGCGACAGCAACGGATGTCTCTTAGCATTTGTGGAATACTTGCCTCTGCGTCGACTAATTAAAGCGGTCAAATAGTTAAACCAATCTGGCAAACAGACACTGAAATCTCGAATCTTCTAATCATGTTCTGATTTGAGAAGAAAATGAGCATGCAACCCACATGAAGCTTGATACTTGAAACACCATTTTTGAAAACTAAAATAAAAAATCGAAGATACGAAGGCAGTGTGAAAGACCGTAAGCAGGGAGGTGACAAATTCGAATATATCTACGGAAGGAACAATATAAGAAGTAGTATAGGACTTTAATAGTCCTGACAGATCCTGTGGTTGAGCTACTAACATTCGTGCCTGTAATTTGGAGGACACGTATTGGTCACCGCTTCGTCCATTTCGGTTTTCGATGCTTTCGGAAAATCACTTCAGGCGCAAACCCAATGTAACGGCGTTGCCAAATTCGTTTATCGCCACACCGCAAGAAGTTTCTTTAGTCAAGTCGGTATTCTGGTGTGGAGTAACAAAACTACGCAAATAAATGTATTAAGCACATACTTTTAGCAAATTCTTACCTACGTAATTGAAACAAGCATGGTTGTGTTATCTTTTTAATAAATATTGTACCGTGTTTAATGAAGACAAAAACACCAAATTTTTTGGAAAATTTAAAATACTGGGCGCTTGATCCAGGAGGAAAAAAAAAAAAAAAAAAAAAAATCTAGCTGTATTGTTTTCGTAGGACACCTAAATCACTCGTAAAAAAATTCTACATCTGATTTATAAAATTAACTATTTCTTGGGCGTTTTGCGAATTAATCGAAGACAATAATAAAAACTATAAAATCAAATCAATGTTTAATCCGAACTAAGTCACACAGACACGTCGCCACAGCAACAACCAGTAACAACAAAGAAGCAGCATCATATGTGGCATCAAATAAGAATTTTAAGCTCATAATATTAAATTTATTAAATACTGGTTTTTATTACTGACTGAATAATCCCGCCTGTGCAAAAAGGTTTAAGGACAATGCTGTGCCAAGGTACTGGTGTGAGCTCCTTGTTCCAGGTCATCAGCATCTATGCTGATTTTTTATTATTATTTGATGGCTTTAATTAACTGGAAATATTTTAGTAAAATATCTGGAGTTAAAAGTGCTAAATTTATTAATATGTACAGGTAGGTTGTATATAACGACAGTTGTGTACTGCGTTTATGGAAACAAAAAAGTCTGTTAATATGTACGAAATCGAAAGGAGCTTAATTTTATTAATATTTGGTTTTGAAATCGCTAATCAGAATCCAACCATTATTCTGCACATTCTGATTTAATCAAGTATTCCCTGTTTTTGTAAAAGGCTTGAAATCAACTCTGACTTCATAAATATAATGCATTATGTTTACAAACATTGTGTGACAACATTATTGAGAACCATGAGTAGTTTAATTTGCAGCAATTCTGTCAGTTAAACTCACATAGAAGTACTAGTAAAAGACGATACCATTAAATGTCATTACAATAAGTACTTTCTATTTGTCTGTGAACGACCAGTATGCACATTTGTTTTTGGTCTAATTTAAATTACTGGTAAATTTGAACATTAAACGTTCTTGCATTACTGTTTAACTTCGTGTATGTGTCATAATATGGAAGTGTTGGTAATTTCTTTTATTTGTTTACAAATTGTGCTAACAGAAGAAACTACGTTAGGATAGAGTGATAAGTAGCTAGTTAATCAACTAACGTGAATGGTTCTTAAAATTAAAATACAATATAAGTTTGCAGATTAACAATTACTGATGGAAATACCGTTTTGAGATAATATGGTGTGTAAACATGTAAGAATATAGGAGAAATAGACATAGAAAATGCAAGGACATTGATGAAAGCTGCATGTTAAAGGAAAATTAACTTTTTATGCTTATGGCTGTTAGAGGAAAGAAAAAATTGGCGTCAAGGAACTACAAGGAATTTGACCATGCTGTTTTTGAAGGAAGCATCCCAGTATTCACCCGGAATGCTTTAAGGGAAACATGGAAAACCTATATCTGAATGCCAGGACGTAAAAGAAACTCGATGATGTTCCAGTTCGAGCTATACATGAATCTATATAAAGTGGAAAAAATTTAATCAGACGACAGTGAATAGATAAACATCATTTAAGTTAAGCTTTTATCAAAATGTACTCAAAACTGCTATGTAAAACTACACAGTTATTGAAAAAAGTTTGGATTATAAAAATAAAAATAGAAAAGTACTGTCCATAACGACAATTACGTAAATGGGAAACTAAATCCTGCTGCAAGTTATTGAAGACTTTTTTGCTGTAGTGAACAGAAGATCCACAACTGCAGGTGGCTTGTGAAAGTAATAGTAGGTATCAGGCAACAGCAAACATAGACGGAAATCGTGAAGGAGATCAACAATGTACAAATGATTATCCGGGGAACCAAGATAATACAACAATGTACAAGTTGGGATAAGGAAAAATAGACATGACCAGCAGGAAAAATATGGGCAGGCTGAATGTATTATTTCATAACTAACATATCATTAAGCAACGCAGGTTACAAATTAAAACAACATTTGGCGGTGTAATACCGTTATTCCGTTATTGGTTATCATTGTTCATGAACAAATCTCAGACACCAGTACAGAATCTTTAACAACAGAATAAAGAATTATCAAGATGTTTTGTACCAAATGCTTAGTGAAATGTTTCATGGCTTTGCGCCTCTTTTTTCGAAGAGTATTTCGTTGTAATGGTTTCTAGAAATAATGAAATGCTAATTACTGAACGGGCGTTTTGTGAAAGGACAGAGACTGAAAAAGTATATCACTTGCAAGTTTCCACGCGTATAATCTCGCTGTAATATCCTTAAACGATAACAGGTGTATAGATTATTGGTAATTTCAAAATATGTCTGATCACTAAACAAGTTTAGTTTGTGCGATTGAAGCATCACTCAAAATATTTCTCTTAAATCAACTTTGATCGTTAGGATTTAATGTTTCGTACATTTCATCAATTCCAATTGTAGTTATAACATTAAGTTCCACTTACGTAATTTTTGTCCTCTATTCTTGGCGTCGACGATGTCGCGTTGTTTAATGTTGTGTATAACTTTTCTGTACGAACTATTGTGTTTAAATTACCTTGATATCAGCAACACTGACAAAAATTTTGGGTTCTACCTGTGCTTACATAACTCCTCTCGTATCAGTATGTGTAGCGTATTTATTTTTTATTGCCGTCTAATGAGTGCCTGAGGTAGATAGACGCGGTTAAAAAGGTGTATCAACTGTATGTTTCATTAATTGTACTAACACGTATTTATACTAACACGTATTACTAACAAGAATGCCCCAGAAAAAAAATCAAACTAAGATAAAAGTATTTCAATCTGGATATAAAGGAGATAAAACTTCACGAAGTTCGATTCACTTAATAAAGTTAGATTGTAATAGTGTATCAGATAGTTAACTATTATTTTTACTTGCTTTGTAAATTTATTTTAGCATGCAGACATGTAATGATGTGGTTGGTGCCCGATGAGTATTTATACTGCTACGTACAATTATGTTGCCAAACGATTCGCAGTAACAAACTCTTCTTCCTCCTTTCTTTTTTGTTATAAACGCAATATATTTATCATGTTGGTACGTTCTGTGTTACTTAGTTCTAGTTTACCGATCACTTTTCTATAATAGCAAATGTATGAACATAAGGAATAAATAATTGGGTGCATCGTCAAACCAAGAAATAGAAAGCCAGAATTGCACATAATGTTGGAACTAAGTATTAAGTTTTTTCGTCTTTGGGTCCCATGATTTTTCCAAATAACTCATGAATTACAAAAGTATAACACTTGTACCAACCTATGCCGTGTCTCAAGTGTGTCATACAAAAGTGAATTTGAGGCTGCTATTACACTCTTCCTAAGGGTAAAGTTTATTTGAAACAGATAGCTCTGACCCATTATGACAGATGAGGAGGTGATGCAAGGGTACTGATTTATTCCTACCACTTGCACAGCGAAGTGATCATGTGCTGCAAAAAGTTTTCATTGGCAAATTTTTTCGTAATAAAGATGTTTTGTGGCTTTCCGTGGAGTTAACGAGAAGTAGATTTCAGAGACTGAACACGCACCTGCCACGAGCTAATAACCCGACTAGGCTTTATTTTATCATTGTTAATAACTCAGTTAAGCTGTTCCTTACCGTGCGCTGAGCATCCGTTTGGAACTGTGCGGAGCAGCCTCCTGCATAGTTTTGAGGTTTGTTTGTCTGTTTTGGTCCCGCAGTGGCTCCCTCTCGACGTCTCTCGGCGGCCGCGGCCGCTGGAGCCTCGTGGACAAACACTTGACGACGGCCGATATTGCCCTCCGCAGATTTATCCACTTCCTCCCTCCTCTCTCACTTTGCATACTTTAACATGTAAATATCAGACTAGTGTGCTTACTGCTATAATTACGCTTTCGCGATAGCGTAGCCACTTGCGTTACGTTAATTGCGTAGCTCGCCTACCTACGTTTTGCATAAGTGTACAATTAACGTCGCATGATAACTCAATTTTGAGTGGAGCATTGCAACTTTTATAGCAGCAAAATATATTTGCATACAAAAACAACTGTACTTTCAGTTTTAAATTGCCTGAGTATTTCTTCTGCAACAGCGTCTAAATTCATTAATGTTGCCATTTATTTAAAGTTTGTAATAAAATGCATTCCTATTTCTACAGTATTCAGCTCAAGTTGAAATAAACAGGAAAGTGTGAGAGTAGTAACTAAGATGCAAAATATGCTCTCTCAAAATTATTTATAAAATTAAAGTAATTCTGGATAGTTAGTTGACAGCATTAGCTCCTAACATCAGCAAGTTTTGCAGGAAGTTCTTCAGAGTATGGCTACCACTAACTTCTTTGATTTATGAATAACGTGTTTACTATCTCAGTTGATAATCCGCGCCCAACCCGATATCGGTTTTCTTTGTTTCCTGAAATCACTCTAGGCAAATGTCGGGATTGTTTCCTGAAACGGCCATGGCCTAATTTCTACTGGTTCCTATCGCCCATACCTTTCCCTCCTTTAATGACATCAATGTCGACGAGGTCACAAGCAGAAAAAAGTTAGTTGATAACATTAACATTAAACTACTAAACTTTTCCACCCTGGCAACCACTCATAACTGGAGTAAGCATAGCCATAGGAATTAAATATTAGTTTCTGATAGAAATCATTTATAAAAATGTCAAGAAAAGGCAGGTGTCATTCTTTGTGACAGTTGTTAAACTACAGCTGCACATTTTGAAGAACGTTATAACTGTTCTAAGCAGTTCGCTTATTTACATTTACAAGAAGTATGATGAACGTTTTCAATAGTGATTGCAACTATCATTAAAAATCAGCAACAGTTATAATGGGAGAAAAATACAGGAAATTCTAAACTTATTAGGCGTTGTATTATTGTTAAGATAGGTACGATTTTGACAAGAGGATGCGAGTATTTGTCATTATTCAGCAATATTGAAAAAACTTTAAAATTTTATTAAACTTACCATTGTTCTTAATATCCACCAAAAGAAACTAACGGATGTCTTCATAACGATCCATCACAGACCATCAGCTTAAATAAGAGACTATTTAGTAAATTGTCCTTGCGGCTGTTTAATAACCAGATTAAGGAATGTATGAATACTTATCTCACAGTTAATGGTTCCTAAAATACATATTCATGACATAAGGAAATAAATCTTATCGTTGATGAGATTATTTGTAATCTTCAGATAAAAATATGGCATGGTAACAATATAATTTCACCTGCGTATCTGAGTGCATACGTGTTAAGGACGTAAAACAAACATCTCCAACTATCTCCAAATCGTCTAAGATTCTTCTAAATCCTTTGTTTATTTTCTCGTATAAGTCGCAGTTTTGAGGCTCTTTCCCAACGACTACCATGGTGAGTAAGAAAACTGTGTTCTGTATCAATAAGCTTTTATTTCATGCCTGTAACATATCCCCATTGTCAATTATGAAGGTGAATTCACACAACCAGTGTTGGGGTACTTTATCTTGAAACGTTTCATAGGTGTGGGTGTTTAAAGTAAACGGAAATTTTTTTTGTTCAGTTGCCTTTACGTCTGTTTTCGGACGTTGATAAAAAAAATTTCATAACTTTGGCAACTTCTTCACAGTGTAAATGATTGCAACACCATAAATTGAACGCTTCAGGTTCTTCACGCGAGCCGTTTTGGTGGCAGAAGGTATTTCTCTGCTGAAAGTCCATCTCCTATGTAGTGGAGGGCATTTCTTCTGCTCCAAAGCACGTGGTGATGCCATTTTAAGAGCGAAAAAGTTTAGTTTCTTGCCGATGCGATGCCTCAACAGTTTAACAGACAACGTTCACACGTATTAGGTGACGAAGAAATTAAAATATTTTATCTCCCTTATATGTCCAAATAAGTAGGCATACTAAAAACGATACTGAATAACTAATTTCATTTGTGGAAGTTATGTTGACACATGTAAAACTGTAGCAATGAAATGGATTAGCGAAGTTAGGTGTATCTTCATTATCAAAATTCAGTCTTTTAGTGGAGGAAGTTCAATAACAATGGCGATATACAAATCTATATTTATAAAAAGAATCCGTGTATATTGTTTCTAGAAAAACTAAAAATCTACTGCGCAGATTTCGATGAGATTTTCACCGTTTTAAAGATTAGAATCTGAATTGAATGGTTTGGTATGTTTTATGCTTTAGCGTAACATAGTGCCAAAGCAGTAAGATAAATTTGAACGTATAGCGTAAAACGCCAGATTGAAATACCAACTAGATGCATAAGTCACGCTTCTAAAAAAAAAAAAAAAAAGAAAAAAAAAAAAGAAGCTATATTATCGCACGTAACGTTTCCTACCTTAAATTTTGTTTTTAGTCTTTAAAACCCACAGATGGCCGTATTAAATGCAATGAGGAAAAATTTGTAAATTAATTTTAATATTGCAATGGAAAAAAACCTTCAGAGAATTTCTTTTCTTCTTGAAACTAGGATCTCAGGCGGCGCGGCTACAATCTCTGATGTTGGAAATAAAATTATATTCACTGTTAATAGTAAGTAATGCATATCTGATGGGTTTATCATGAAAGTGAAGTTTTTATAACCTTCCGAGTTGGCATTTCCAGTATTTTATAATTTATTGTTGAACGATTTTGTCTTTTCCACAATTCCTGAAAAATGTATTGTTTCTATTGGTACACAAATCGCTGTGGTTATTGTAATGAAAATTGGTATACATTGTAGTGTACCCGCGAGTAGGGATTGCCACCAGTTAATATTACTCTCTATCATTAAAATTTTGTATATAATAACACTTTGTGAAATCTTGCCTGGGCGCCATGGAAGGAGTCCTTCCAGAATTTGCAATAAACATTTAGAAATATAATTATTTGCTTTTTGAATTATAAAGAAATTTTTTATTAATTTTTAGATACTCAACTTGCATTTTTGAAGATGATATGAATTAACTAACACACATTACAAGAAAATCGATATGATACAAAAAAATTGATTAAATAAACAATGAAATGACAGTTCATGTACGAGGCGTATTCCAAAAGTAAGGTCCGGGGTACAAGATGTCACAGATGATAGGCCTGAATGACGTTTCCCACCTGCAGCGCCATCTACCAACTCCTGGTAAATATGCAGTATTGTTGGCGTGCCGCAGTAGCCGTATATCTATTGTTGAGAGCAGTTCGAAATGGCCGGGACAATCGTAGCTCCCGCCAGTTGTGAAGTGCGCGGTGTGATTAGATTTTTGTTGGCAAAAGGATCGTCAGCTGCGGACATCCATCGCGAATTGTGTGTAGTGTATGGACCAAACATAATGAGTGAGAAACAAGTTCGACACTGGTGTCGAGAATTTCAAAGTGGTCGCACAGATGTGCACGATCAACAGCGGAGTGGCAGGCCCAGTATTCGGACCGACGACATCGTCGAGCAAGTTAACCAAAAACTGCGAAGTGATCGGCGTTTGACGATTAGTGGTCTGGCTATGGAATTCCCAAATGTTGCTAGAACCTCAATTTACAGGATTGTCACTGAAGAGCTTGGATATCGGAAGCTTTGTGCGTGGTGGGTGCCAAAACTGCTCACCGCTCAGCACAAAGAGCAACGAATGCATAGCGCACGACAATTTTTGGAGCGCTATAGACAAGATGGAGACAGTTTGTTTTCCCAAATTGTTACGGGAGACGAGACGTGGATAGCGTACACCAACGCAGAATCAAAACAACAATCAATGCAGTGGCGCCATTCCGGTTCACCCAAACCAAAAAAGTGTAAGCAATCGCCGTACACGAATCGCAAAATGATGGCTTCCGTGTTTTGGGACGAAAAGGGCATCCTTTTGATCGAATTCATGGACCGTGGGACAACCATTACAGCTGACGTGTAATGTGCAATGCTCACCAAACTGAGACGTGCCATCCAAAATCGACGCCGCGGGAAACTGTCGTCTGGCATCATCCTCCTGCACGACAACGCACGCCCGCATACCGCTTCCAAAACCAAAGAGAAGATTCAAGAGTTTCGTTGGGAAATCCTAGACCACCCTGCTTACAGTCCAGATCTTGCACCAAGCGACTATTTTCTCTTCCTGCATTTGAAACGGTGGCTTGGTGGACAACGATTTCAAACCGATGAAGAACTCAAGACGAGCGTTACCAATTGGTTCACGTCCCAGGCGGCAGACTTTTATGCCGAGGGGTTAAAGAAACTGGTACAGCGTTACAGAAAGTGTATAGATATGAACGGCGATTATGTGGAAAAGTGAACTAGATATGTAGTTACATACTGACGTTAATAAAAACCTTGTATCCTGAACGATGTTTTTATTATGATCAAAGGACCTTACTTTTGGAATACGCCTCGTACAAACTCCGACTAACTCAAAATAAATTCAGAGAGCACAAGTCTTTACAGGTTTTCGATTTTAGGTACAATGCACCACAGTCTGATTCATTTTGTTCTTGCGGATAAAATTTACCTAATTACCATCTAGGTGATGTTTATGTTGAAGTCGGCGCTGTCCGATCTTCTGGAATTTCTGTGCTCAACACACACAAAATAAAATGTAATCGATAACACCGGACGAATACTTGCTCTGGCACACATTCGATGATTAAACTTTCGGGTGGCGTCTCTGTGGTCCAGCTGCAATCGTCTCCTCAAAACGTGGGTTTTCGCATTAAAATAAACAACAAAATTTGTCTGAACTTATCATCAATTAATAGTGTTAAAATTCCATGCACGCATGCATACAACCGCTCTGTACCAGGCTCACCCCCGCACTGTCGTTCCCCTCTCAGTCAGGTACCGCTAACCCTTTCTTTGTCCCAAGCACACCTGCAAGCGGCCACAAGGGAAGCATGATTTTGGGGCTTTCTCCCCGTGCATACCGCACAAAGACGCACCTAACAGCGTCCAGTATGCAGGCGAAACAAAATTTTCCGCGTGGCGCTCAGTCATGCTTTACCAAACAGATATGAAGCGTCCCAAAAAAAGACCGCTTCATTACCCCCACTGTTAGTTGTTACGAAGTTGCGAAACACACTTCATAAAACATTCATTTACAACGTCTCCCGTATTATCCAGTCATTATGTTAGTTTGTTAATAAGTATGAAGGGTCTCAAACAGAGAACGATTCATTACCCCCGCTGTTCGTTTTTTTTTTAACGAAGTTGCCCGAGCACAGTTTGTAACCTATCCATGCACTGAATCACCCGTATTGTGAAGTCCTTATATATTATAACACTGAACATGTTATCCTCTGTTACAAAATTAATTTAATCTAAGATGAACTGCAAATCTGGTTCCAGTTATATTAATGAAGTAAACGGGTGGCAATCAGAATGTATTTAACGAACCGTCCAACCTACTCACCGAAATTCAAAACTGAGTTTACTGAACTAGCATTGGTCGCCAACAGCTCCACGACCCCAATACACCAACCTCGTTCTCAACGATGTGTAGCGGCTCACTCATCACATCATTCACACAACACTGCATTCACACATAAGATACATATGCATGCAATGATGCAACTTAATCAGAAATAACTGCAACTAATAGTCAAATATTTTATGAACCAGAAATTAATATCCTTATCTAAAACTCACTTTCCTAACTCCCATCTATTCATTAAAATCATTATTAGACAAATATGCTTTTGATTTTTAAAGTTATTACCATTTTAATCATTCATTTATGTTGAACATCTTATTCTACACATCTTTTAAATTTCTTAATACATCCCTTTCCTCCAGTAAACCACTATCTTACCCTAATTTTTTTTACCTATAAATGATTCATATTATTATCAGTACCAAAGGACTATTTATCAGCATTATTGTTCAACTTAGTATAATTAATTTTTAGATGAATATGAACGAAATACGTGACTCTCGTCTTTCTTAATCGTTTTAAGCTCAAGCTATTCCATAATGGCGCAGGTAGTGTACAAAATGTGGCAGCTATTGACCATAATATAGTGAGAGTTAATAAAAAAAATTGAAATACTTCCGATTTACAGATGCCCTTGAGTCTACTGGTCACCGTGGTTTGAAGACTCGCAAATAGCTAGCCTATTGTTATAGTAAGTTATCTAACGTCGCCGATGTTACATTATTTATTATTGATACATGAAAAAAAAAATTACACAAAATTACCCTGGACATGTTCCTGATAGCGTGGCTAGAAATATTGGAGGAATAAATCAACCACAACCCTACTTCTTTTCTGCTACGCCGGGAGTTAGTCATTCAAGAACGTATATAAAATTAAGCGATTGACATGAAATTTCATTCACAAGTGCAGAAAACTGACCTCTGTTATGAACTCCAGCATTTAACGTGTGGAAAATAAATCTATATCACACCTGGCAACGCCGGAAACTGCTAGTATCGAACAAGCACTTGTTAACCGCGTGCCGTAGCAACTAGCGTATCGTAGTTATGGACGGCAAGTACTGGAGGGTTCTAATCGTGAAAGTTGGGCGAGGCATTTCTGTCCTCTACCTGTGGCTCTCAAATGGAGATATGTGACTAGCTGCGGGTGGTTTGTGTGTACCTGAATCCTGCATTCTCGCTCCATACAGTTGTCCTGAGTTGTCCTCAGTTGTTGGTGAGGTCTGAAGAATCGGTCGTACAATCGTTCTTGATTTGTAAGAACCGCATACAGAGGAGTAACAACTCTGTGACTGCACTGCAGAAAGTCACCACCTATTTCGAAATTCAGAAACGCTACTGGTTGTAATTCTGTCCCACATAAGTTACAGTGCGATAACTCCATTTTAACAACTTTGACCTTTGCGAAAAATAAATTTCAATAGACCTTTTCCTTCATTATTGTCAAATTTTTATAAGTACGCGATTGCGCCTGAAACCAGTTTATTAAACCACGCACATTATGACTATTTGTTTTTAAATTAAACGTAATTAGTATCTTAGAGCATTATGTTTCCCTCAAATACCTTACACATACTTTTCTTTCGCGCTTAGCTGCTGTTTTGCCTTTTACCCCTGTTTGCCCCTTTCCCTTTGATTTTTTTACATGGTGTTCGTATTCCATTAGTCTCTAAGTTGCTCTCTGCATTTGCCTGCTACAATTAATTGATATAACCATAATTTAACTATGACAATATGTGTCAAATCACTTTCAGTAACCTACTGTGCACCGTATCAGCAGCCTTCCCATTTTATAGTTAAAAATTAAAAGCATTTTAAAAAAATATCTGATTTTTACAGAAGAAATCAGTGATGATAGAATGAATTCATTAAAAATTCACCTGCAATGTGACAAAGTTTTTTGTTTTTTAATATTACTTGAAGTTGCCAAAATTATTTTTATTTTTAATCCTTTGTCATAGAATAGTTAAGGCTTTTTATTACATACAATTCAGAATAAAAGCAATCTTTATGGACTTTAAAATTCCACAGTTTCCACCAATTAACGTAGGTATTTGTGTACGTATAATACATGATCCGGGATTAGAAGATGAATTTGCATAACACCGGCAACTACTTCTACCATTCAGAGATCTCTGTGAGCAAAAAACCGTATAAAGGTAATTACGAATTGTGGTCTGCCCAAGTGGTATGATGCTGCTTTAATTCCTCAATCTGTGCTACGTCACACGACATCTGAAGCAACGTCGTCAAAAACTTCGACAGTACGAAGCATTGTTGATACTCACACAATATTGTGTCATACGTACACCAGTGTACGATATGTCAATTGTGAAAATTACGAGAGAAGTGTTCGGAATACGCACCACGATACAAACTGTCATGTTTAAGTGATACAAAATTAGTGCATCGCATACACAGAAGTGTAAAAGTTTAATCACGCTTTACCAGACTTCGATGTGAATACAGGTGCAGCATCAAATATTACAGTAGTTTGAACTGTGAAAATTTTCATTCCTCGAGGTTCTTGTTCGAGCTAACGCTGAACTGTGACGTCAGTGTAAAGCTGGTCCTGAGGATATTTACACTACTCACAAGCTCAACCAAACTGTGAGGAGTGGGGGGAGGGGAAGGGGGGGATGCTGCACCGTTTTGATATTTTCTGGTTGCACAATTTAAAGCCATGAATTTCAAGGAGGACTTGTTGTGTGCATAAATTTACAGGATAATCCTTTATATCTATAGAGCCAAGGCTTGAGTTTCCTGCTCGCTGTATAAACTACTTTCGGTCGGATCCCACCTTAACACGGAAAACGATAATTGGTGACCATATGCGCTCAGGAGAAATAGAATTGAAAGACTCCTTTAGAAATTCAGTTTGATGTATATTAAGTGAATACAACTTGCCAATATGTGGTAAACAACTACATGCACCTGAGTGTTAACTGCTGCGACGTGACGACAGTATCAATAATGATAGTTTCATCAAGGATAGGAGACATAATATTTCTTAAGAACTTTTTTCACGCTATTTGTTTTAGTATAGTACCACAGACGTCGCCAATATATTTATTTATTTATATCTTATGGCCATAGCACATAATGGTTAATAATAGAATTTAATACCCGCTGGCAACCTCGTTTACGTGTCCACGTGGAATGTTAGATAAGATCTCTCGCTTGAACTGATTACGCCACAGTGAAAGCATCGACAGTGGGAAATACAAAGCCGCTCGTCCGCCCAAATCACGACTGCCGGAACTAACTAAATTGCACCACAAATTTTTGTGCATCGAAAAATGGATGCTATTTGTTGAAACCTTTGTCTTTAACATTTATCCGCTTTCTAACTTCAAATCAAAATTAAAATTAACCCAATTAATCTCCCACCTCCGTCGACCACGAGCTGTACGTTATTAGAAACCCTAACAAAGAAACGAGCGATAGTTCTTTCGTGAATCCCGTTCGTCCCAATAGACAGACAGAAAATTAAGTAAGTCGCAGCTGAAATATTTTTTGCTTATTATATAAAATAAACCGACAGGATCTGTATTGTATTGTATTGTACAGCTCATTATAACTGTTAAAGGGATTTATAAGTTACAGTGATTTTTAACTGTGACTGTCATGTCGAAACGATAGTGTCCGTATCTTTCACCAGATGGTAATATGTACGAAATCTATTACTACTATTACAATTACTCCGCGATTCACTAAAAGTGTTTGGCGAAGGGTGCATTGCACCTATCAGGAAAGGTAATGGTTTGGAAGGGATATACGGGATATGGCAGGTGGCGCCCATGGTCTATTGTGAGGAACCATCCCAGCATTCGCCTGGAGCGATCTAGGGAAACCATGGAAAACCTAGATCAGGATGGCCGGAGTGCTTTATCGGAAGCTACTCCTGTCCGGTAAATCCATTCTATTCCATTCCCTAATCGCTCGTGGAAAAAATGAGTAGAGAAATGAATCGGTTCTGGCCCTGATTTCTCTTATCTTATTTTCGGGGTCATTCCGAGATATGAATGTTGCTGGTAGCAATATTTGTTTGCTGTCATTCCGAAATACGTCAGTCGAGAATTTTTCAATTAGCTTCCGTCGAGAGCAACGCTTTCGGTGCTTCAGGTCTTCCCAACCTAACTCCTTCAACATCGCACTTACGCTTTCCCTCCAACTATATATACCTGTCACGAATCGGGCGGCTCTTCTTTGGACCATCTCTAAAGCCTCCATTAATCCCTTTTGATGGGGACCCCATACAGAGCAACAGTATTCCAAGCGAGGCCTCACTAGTGACTTGTACGCAATCGATTTAACTTCCGGAGTGCATTGTTTTAAATTACGACCTAGAAATCGAAGCATACGATTTGCTTTCCCAATTACATTCTCGATATGCTCATTCCACGACAAATTATTACAAATTGTTACCCCTAGGTATTTAGCGGAATCTTCCGTTCTAAGGACAGTGCCATTAATTGTATATTCAAAGCTAAATGGTGTCACCTTTTTACTTACACGCATAACTTGGCACTTTTTAGCGTTTAACTCCAACTGCCAATCTTTACACCACGCAATTATTTTCATAATATCGTCTTGTAACAAAGCGCAGTCATCCTGGGTTGTGATTTCACGATAAATAATAGCATCATCGGCAAATAATCTTTTCATTCCCCTTATTATGTCGCACAAATCATTAATGTATATGAGAAACAACAGAGGCCCTATCACGCTTCCTTGGGGAACCCCGGACCTCACTTCGGCGAGTGATGAACGCTCACCGTCAAGAACTACACACTGTGTTCTGTCCTTCAAAAAGTCTGCAACCCAATCACATATTTGTCTAGATATACCGTAACCGCGAAGTTTCCTAAGCAACCTAGTGTGAGGCACAGTGTCGAAAGTTTTTTGAAGTCTAATAAAACTAAATCAACCTGGGATTGCTCATCTATAATACGGCTCAAGTCGTGAATTAAGAGGGCAAGTTGTGTTTCGCAGCATCGGCCTTTTCTCAATCCATGTTTATTTGGGTTTAAAAGCTCATTTTCATCCAAAAACCGCATGACACTTGAATAAATGATGTGTTCTAAAATCCTGCAAAATATCGAGGTTAACGAGATCGGCCTATAATTTTGAGGATCATTAACATTCCCACTTTTGAACACTGGACTTACGATGGCGGTCTTCCATTCGGCTGGTATTTTTCCTTGATCCAAGGAGGCGGTATATAATTTCATCAAATACGGCGCAATTTCCTTTGCGTACCTAGAGTAGAATCTTGTAGGAATACCGTCTGGTCCTGGAGCCTTATTGGGATTTACATTCATAAGCAGTTTAGTTATTCCCTCGACATCGAGAACGAGATCATTCATAATTTTGTTGGTTCGATTGTTAAATATCGGAATCTCCTCCGATTTTTCTGTTGTGAAAGCTTTTTTAAATACATTATTCAAAATTTCTGCTTTCTCGACGCTAGTTTCTGATAATTCCCCATTTTCATTAATCAACGACGGCATGATCTTACGAGAGCCTCTTATTAATTTGACATATGACCAGAACTTTTTTGGATTAGTAATCAGATCTTCGGATAAATTTCTGGCTTGGAATTCTTTAAACGCATCACGCATTGCCTTACGCACGTCCGCTCGCAAGTGGACTAATTTAGCGCGATCAGATGAGTCCCCCGATTTCTTTACCGTCGCATGTAAACGCCTTTGCTTCCTGAGCAAACGTTTCACTTCCCTATTGAACCACGGGAAGTTCTTACTAACCTTAATAAACTTCTTGGGAACAAATTGATTTAAGCCGGTCCATATTATTTCTTTTAAATTAAACCAAAGTTCCTCAACATTTGTATTAAGCGTGTACGTTTCAAAATTTTTCGCCAAATGATCGACCATAAACGCATCATTTGCCTTATCGAAACAATATACGAGTTTTTCTTTATCATGCTTCAAATTCAGCCTAGATTTTAAAGTTACCACAATCGCCTCGTGATCACTTATACCGTCTTCTATACAAACTTTATCTACAATATCCGGATTGTTAGTAAGAAAAAGATCCAAAATGGACGAGGAATCTTTGACGCTCCGCGTTGGCTCTTCGACCATCTGTTCAAGAAAATTTTCCGCGAATGATTCCAGGAACGTTTCGGTTATTAACCTATCTCTTCCGCCTGACCTGAACGTAAATGTGTCCCAGTTAACAGAGGGTATATTAAAATCACCTCCCATGATCAATGTATGTCCCTGAAATTTCTGAGAAATACTATTAAGTGACTGTCTAAAATATTCCGCGTTATCTAATCCAGAGTCCTGAGGTCGGTAAAATGATCCTATTATGAACTTTTAACTTCTGCCAATTTTTACCTTCACCCATATTAACTCGCAACAATTTTCCGCTTCATTTACTACGGAGCAATTGATGGTTTTATTAACGGCCACGAACACACCTCCGCCCATTGAGGTAGTTCTGTCTTTCCGAAAAACATTGAATTGAGGAGCAAATACTTCGCTAGATTCTACCTCTGGCGTTAACCAGCTCTCGGTTCCTAGTATTATATCAACATCGTTAGTCGCAACTGCAGCGTGCAAATCGGCTACTTTCCCTCTAATACTCCGACAATTAAGGACCATTATCCTTAGCGGTTTAATATCTGCATCTGTAGAGTCTAAATTAGCATTTTTACTATTTGCACTCCGAAAGGAAACGGGTATTTGGAGCTGTAAATTTCGATTTATTCACGCCGTCACTTCCAGAACCAAGATCTAGATTAACGACGCGTCTTCTTCGTTGAACTGAGGGATCCTCGGGCCTCACGGTGTTCCTAAAAAATAATTCACATCATATTTTAGCAGCCACCTTGATCGCCATTCTCGGTGTGTAGTGGACGCCCGACCTGTCAAATGCGTCCCAGCTGGCAGCTATCATCGGTCGAAGATCGACTAAGCCCCAGTTGTTTCTGCGACACAGCTCCTGTAGACTACAATTCAAATTATAAATCTTCCACCATACGGTTTCCCCACAATCGATGCGCGGCACGACACTACAGATAGAAAACTGCAACTTTTGGGGGGGGGGGGGGAATCTGTGAAATTTGTGCAATTTCGAATGTTTCCCTAACGGAGAGAAATTATAGTAACCCTGAAAAATAATGTACTTTTATCGTAAATGTTTTAATTTAATACTATTCAAATAATTTTGCAAAAATTGTTATGCATAATAACTTTTTCTCACATAACACCTATAATGTAAAGTGTCTGACTACAAGAGCAGTTATAATTTTTTTACTCAAAATTCAACTACAGTTGTTCCCAAACAATTACTCTCAAAATATTAAAATAATATAATTTCTGCATTGATAATTAAGAATTTTTTCATTAGAAGTAAATAACCCTGAGATTCATCATAAATTCTCTACTGTCTGGTATTTGCTATACCATTTAATATTCTTACAGAGATTTTGAGATAACTCAAGGTAAAAGAACGGGTAGAGTAGTATTAAAAAGCAGATGTCTTCCTGTAAGTAATTATTGTACACGCGTTTTATCCCTTAAAAATTAGCACATTGCTTAAAATTTGTCTTCAGAAGTTTATCATACTGCCAATCTCCAAATTACAACTATTCATGTTGCGCAGGAAATTCCATATATTAATTTCAAGTAACATCCACTCTTAACAACCAAAATGTATTTGTCTAAAACACATTTAAAAAGCATCAGATAAACACCACTGATTAACGTTGGCTCATCATGCCTGCCTCATCTAATATTCATAAAAAATTATTCTGTAGTTCCTAAACTGAAAACAGTGTTAACCAGTTAAGTTTACAGGAAACAAAAAATGTAATCAGTTACTGAACACTTATATTTTCATTACTGTTATCAATGTTAGGCTCAAATTGAAAATATGCATTACATTAAGTGTTTGAAGCTTATGCAAATATGTATACAACATTTCAGAAAATGGTAGCCAATACTAATGTTTTTAAATACTCCCATCTTCTGTTAGGGCTATTAATTGCAAATTGAGATTTTAAATAAAATAAATTTGAGGATAAATTTTCAATACTTCTAAATTATCTGCAAATAAACGATACGGCTACAAGTCACAAATAGAAAAACAGGAGATGGTTTTCCCTTATTATTATTCTTTTACACAGACTTCTGGTTTTCTACAGCTCTATCTACAAATTAACACAATTACCAATGCCATGATAGAATGGGAAATATTTAGATATACTGCAAGAACTAATTACTTTCACTTCAGTGGTTTTAGACACAGATAATTGTGGTTCGGATTCCACATTAAAATATAGGTCCCAAAGAAAGGGAACTGGCCGTTCATTCCTCACACAATGGCCTAGTAGGCCTTCTTCAGGATGATTCAACCAGCCTTCAGGTCTGGACTAAGTTTTTAATATAATTATATATTCCTATATAAATTACAACTGTCAATACAAAAAAAAAAAATCCACAGAAATTGTATTATTTTTATCCAAACAGTTTCTGAATGAATATTATTTGTACAGGGATCTAATCAGTCTATCCTCTTTTGTATTAAATATTGCAGTTTTGGTGTGGTATAACTTTCTCATTTATATAAAATTTCAGTCGCTAAAATTTTAAGAAAGTATGGTGGAACATAAATGGGAAGGTGCTGAATAAAAGTGATGTGAGACAATGTCATTTTGAGTTTGAGGTATCCAAGACTGCAGGGTAGAGGAGGGAGGAGATATGCAAAGAAATGAGTACAGAAAACAGAGCCAGATGGATTAATTCTATAGCAGATGAACATTTGTGATAAGTATTGCATAGGGTAGGCCTGCGTTAATGTAAAAAGCCTGATTGACAGAAATGTAAAAATTATTACCATTTATATAACAGTAACCGAATAGAAACATATTTACAAAACAACAATGATGTATCTACAATCATGTCAGTAACTACCTAATGACGTACTGGTTATCTGACTGAACCTGGTAATCGAGAAGTTATGATGGATCCATACTGCTATGAAATACTCTGAAAATAGGATTAGTGGTACAATCATTTAATATTATGTTTTCATTACCACAATGTAGAAGAAATTAAGGATGGAAATAGCACGACTTATGAAAATAAATATTTAACAAATTTCCTTTCAGTCCAATAAACCTGTATTTAATGACAACAAGCAGTGATTTTATTAATTTTTTATTAAAATATCATAGTCAGTAACATTTGTTTCACAGGCAACTTGGTTTTGTCATCTTTAAACGACCAAGAAGGTCTTGACCTATGTTTCTTCTACGTTGATCCACAATTTTTATTACAAACTGGTAACTGCTGGTACAAAACTGACATTTTGGTCACTTTATAATTCAGAATTGACAGTATCCGTGCCAAACGAAATCACGCATGGCGTGACTGTGTAACGTCTTCCTTTCGCTTACTGCTACTTTCAGTTGAAACCGTGATATTGTCTCTGACCGTGATTATCCGCAGATCGCAATGTGTGCATTAAATGTTATCACGTGAACGTTACTCAGTCACGTCCATATTCAGTCAGTTACTTTCTGTCACTGTGACGTTCTGGTTACGTTGTGAATATAACTGCGACGTTATCCTTCTGTAAGCGTAGGGAAAAGTCGGGTAGCTCCGGGAGGTGGGTGGGTACCCCCGGACATTTAAAGTTCTAATAAACCAACCGCGCTGTGTAGGTAAAACTTTATTGTAAATATGCAACCTATAGTTAAAAAAATAAAAATGCAACTGAGTTGCGGCTAGGGCGCACAGTAGTGTGTATTTTGTTCCTGGCAGAAGTTTCTCGTCGCTCCTGTCAAAATTCGTCGGAGGTTATTGAATACGATGCGTCAAATAAATGCATGGTAACGCGCACTTGAAATATCCATAAGGCGAGATTTTAACATCTTCATCATATAAAAAAATATAGATAGGACGGGCAAAAAAGTAAAGGCAGTAAAACGGGTGAAGCGAAGAAATAAAACGTTGAAAACAAAGAAAAGTATCCAAAGTCTATCCGAAGCAAATCACGTAAAACAGACTGAATGCATCGTACGTGGAGAAACTTTTGAAGAAGATTGGTTTCAGTGCTATGGAGAAAACACAGGGTCCATGAAGATTCTTGAGATATCCATTATTAATGTGATTTTTTTAGGCCAAAAACCGATTAGGCCACCATTTATTACTGCGCCCGGGGCCACGCGGCAACTTTTGTGTTGCCAAAAAATTAAGGCGAAAGGTTTTTCAGTTTAATTCGTAAAAAAAAAATGGTATGATTACTAACTTCTAGTTAATGACTGCAGAAGTTCCCAGTTTAATTTTAAAATAAATTAAAGAAATAAAAAGATTACCACTCTCAATTTTTGAAGAGCAATGAAGAGCCACTGCAGCTACAGAGAAGACATATCAAAAGAAAACTAACGAATACATATGAAGTTTAAAGGAAATGTCTTGCGACAACAACCTTCACCACAACCTGCGTAACAACACTAGAAAGGCAGAAAATGCTGAGCGACGACGACAGTAATGAACATGACCAGCTCACTGGTTGTTACTACACGAGTGACTGTTTACTGCAGTCTGCTTTAGTGTGAGCGTCCAGTGTGGCGGTACGCGGCCAAGACAAACATTGCTTGACTACAATTTTTGCAGAACAGAGGCCTTCGAAGAACTCTCCGTGTAAAAGAAAAGGTTCCCAGAAGAAGACATGCACGCAGCCGCAGACATACCTCTACTCCGAGATAGAATACGACAGCTGGCGACATCCTTCAACAGGACAGCCCACTGGTAGCGACACTGGGCAAGTACTACATCCACCTAGACCGCCACAGAAGACCACTCCCAATTCTTGAACAATAATAATAATGAAAAAAAATGCAGCGCCAGAGAAGACTACCGGCAACGGAAATAGCTGTCTATATGTCGTGTGTAGATCTTACCCGGCAGAATACCCGAGAATGAATTTTTATCTGTGTAGATAAGTATAGATTAATTCGGAGCCTGTTAGATACGATTTCTTTGACAGGTTCTGTTCAGATAATATGTCGAGTGCTTACAATTTTTGGGATATGATACGTCGATAGCTAAGTAGGAAAGATTCCGCCATTCATTACCAGTGCGCTATATACTTGTACTTCTGCACAACCACTTCGTATTGTAGTTCTAAAATATAATCGATTCGATGTCACTGAATTTAACAGATCCAATAGTAACTCCCGAATACATTTAGAAAGTTGACAGTAATAAACTACACAAACAAAGTACATTTTTTTTAACATTAATATAAAATGCTGGTAGTTGTAAATGAGTTTTCAGAAGTTAACAACATTTTAGCCTTTTCCATTAATAATATTGGTGGTATTCATAACTTTAGTAATTATTTAACATCGAAATCTCAGTGCCCATTCAGGTAAGTAGCAAAGGACGTCCCTTGCATAGCGATTGTTTGTTAACAGTTTTGCAGTCAAGATATTTGTTTAGAGGATGTTCCAACTAATATTAAGAACGTAATTAGTTCCTTGGCAGACGTTTGCTTGACTATCCGTCGCACAGTCCTTCCCTTAGATGAGCTCGCAGCCCGGCAAACAAAACGCTTCCCCCGCCACCCTCGCCGAAGTCTGCGGTCGACAGGTACGTCAGGGCGTCCCTAATGGCCACGCTGCCGCAGCCCCCGTCCTGCCGATATCGACTGCGGCGGAGCCAATGTCAGGCGGCACGCGGCCCGCTGGCAAGGGTCGGCTTGTCAGTGGACGCTGCTGCTATTAGGGGTGAAATATTGCCGCCGCCTGGGTGTGGCCGCCCCTGCTTACTCATTTCCTGAGGACGGGGATGCTCGTTAGAAGGCTGCCCTGCGCTGTCAGCGGCTGCTGCCTCCGCCGCCGACACTGGACGGCTCCCACCGTAACGAAGGCCTTCGCGACAGGTGGCCACTGGAACCTGCTCGTTACTGCAGCATCACTATCTCTAATCATACAGTTCACACATCCAATGAGGACTGCAGAGGAAGAGTCTGTAAACAATACTTCAACTCTTTTACCTGTGTATTTAACCATACTTAAGGAATATTCGCCCATTATAAAAAGACTAGCTGCTACCCAAGACTTTGTACTCGTCAACTTAGAATTTTATTGCTAGAATTGGATATGGAAGTTGTAAGTTATCTAAAAGATGTCCCAGAAAGCACATAATCGCGATAATATATCTGCAAAGCCCTCTCCATACCATTCTTCTTAGGTCTGATTTACGCCTGCAAGGCTTATCAAAAAATAAGACAAAATGTAGTGATGCCAAAAACTTTTAGGTAGAACAGAAAATAATAGTCCTGCAAAGAGGAACTCTACATTGATAATATATAATAAGTTGTGTCTGTATACGGAAATTATAAACAGATCTTGCACAAACTGACTGCGAGAGAAGCAAATCCTGAGTGACCAACTGTAACATTACCGGGAGTTTCAAACGCTATCCGTATGGAATGTCACCGTTCGGTTAGTTTTCAAAGATTCATTTCAAAATATATTATCTACCACGAAAAAGCATCCATTGCCCTTTCTAATGATATTTAGTATTTTCTTGTCAAACATCATCGGGGTACGACGTGTAGATAACCTCCTCGTGGTGTACCCTGGACAACGGACTGCTGATGCAGGACGGCTGATAATCTACAAAATAGGCGACCGAACTAGATCCCGTATCTCTCACGGTCACACAAAGCAACATCAGAAGATGAAAACATATACCCTGCAGGAAACTAACATCACTCCTGAGGAATGTGCTGACCAACAGATATTTTAAGGTCACCGTCGGACATAAGACAAGTAAGTCATTTACAATAAAAAATGGATTACCTCAAGGGTCAGTACTAGCTTCATTGCTCTTCAACTTGTACACCAGTGACATGCCAGAAACAACCGGCAATAAATTCTGCTACGCTGACGACTTAGCTATCGGCGTCCAAACTGCCACATTAGAGGAAGGTGAGAGCATTCTCTCTAACGACTTAGAAACCTTGAACACATATTGTAGAAAGTGGAGACTTTGTCCGAACCCAATGAAAACAGAAGTATGCGCATTCCACTTGAGCAATAGAATAGCACATCAGCAGCTCAAAGTGAACTTCTGCCACCAGAGGGTGAAACATAATTTCCATCCTAAGTATCTTGGCATCAGCTTAGACCGCTCCTTAACATTCAAAAAACACCTCGAAAACACAAGTCAGAAACTGAAAACACGAAACAACATCATGAAGAAGCTAGCTGGTACTTCATGGGGTGCTGATGCGAACACACTACGAACAACCGCTCTCACCATGGTTTACCCTGTTGCTGAGTACTGTGCTCCAGTGTGGCAACGTAGTACTCATACTAGAAAAATCGACGTCCACCTGAATGAGTGTATGAGAGTAATAACTGGCACCCTAAAATCCACCCCAGTCCCCTGGTTGCACCTGATCAGCAAAATACCACCTCCAGAGATAAGACGCCAAGAAGCAACGGCACGTGAGTGGATAAAACTACACCATCCTGATCATCCACAGGATCTCCCAATCCACGAGGTTCTAAATAACTTACCACCCACTCGTCTTAAATCAAGAAATCCGGTATGGCAACATGTATTTGACTTTGATGTCATGGAAAAATGGCGACAAAGCTGGAACTCCACATCTGTAAAACATTCAGATATTAAAGATGCCACAACTGGACTTCCAGGATTCCATCTAAATAGAGACCAGTGGGTCAAACTAAATCGCCTAAGAACAGGCCATGCGAAATGCAACGCCATGCTGTATAAGTGGGGTCTTCAGGATTCTCCTGCATGTGACTGCGGTGCTCCTTCCCAGAATGTGGAGCATATTATCAGGGAATGCCCTCTACGGAAGTATGATGGACCATATGAAGATGTTTTTGGAGCTACAAGTTCCTTCTTAGAATGGCTGGAAGAATTAGACATCAGCTTGTGAACGCTACCAACGTTCTTGTCATTGTATATATTTATTATTGTATTAGTTGCTTGCCATACGACAAATAAATAAATAAATAAACATCATCAAGTTCGGTTTAATCATTTAGTCGTGAACATAATAAACAGACGGATAGACAGAGTTACTATCACATTTGTAATATTAGTGTAGATAATTTATAATTAAAGAAAGAAGATAGACAAACTAAGAAAAAAGAAAACCATTTCTATGTCTTGTGCGTGTCGGTTATTGACGATACATTCAAGAAGATATGTTGATTTTACTATCGTGCTAGATTTCTAAAGACAAATTTTTCTCTATTGGAACGAATTACGTTTAGATTCCTTAGAGTTTGAATATTTTATGTATTCTTTTGCAGTGTTGGTTTTACAAGTCTTTATGCTATGTAAGAAAACTTAAGAAAAGTACATGAAATTTCATTTAAAAAGAGTAATTGCAACTAACACTGCATTTGATAGAGATGCCGCCAAATATAATTTTGAAATTTTTATCTATCTGCCCGCGAATTACGCAAAAACCAATCAACGAATTCTGAAAAACATGCAAATAGTGGTACCTATGTCTGTAGTTAACATATAGGATACTTTTTATTTCGATAAGTTACGAATTTCTTGATGTTTCGGAGGCGTAAATCCATAATTTTCACTTTCTTGTCAATCTTTGCTCACATAAACTTACAACTACAGTACTGATACCTTTCATTCAGTAACATACAGGATAGTTTTTATTTTGATTAGAGCAAATAGTTCGATGATGGATGCATGATACCAAAACCGTTAACTTTTTATTTTTTGTTTCTCTGTGTACGTACTGAAATATTATTTGTTGGCTAGCAAAGGGAATATTATCATTAATATCAGCAATTCCCCAACGGTTGAGCGACAGTGAAATATTACTTGCTTTCTACATACTGAAATTATTTTAATAAGCTAAGGTTGCTTAACTTCATCATTTTAAGAATTGAAAAATCTATGAATTTACAAAGAAATATTGACATCTTTATATCTTCCAACAAATCAAAATAAACGAACTTTGTTTCACCATATGATCAAGATAACAAACGTGATTGCAGATTACTCATTATTTACATTAGAAGATCTTAGCAAATGATGATATTCTAGCACAGTAGGAGGGTATGAAATATGACACAGGGTTTATTGGGCGTTTTAAAACTGAGTTCTGGTGAAAAACTGTTGTGGCACAACCTATATTCCTTTACCGTTCATAGAAAGAAGGTGTGATCAGTGGTGTAGTATAATTGTATATAGCAATTGCAGTTATCTCGTTTCTGCGCTGATGCTGGCTGCGGTAGGTGGCAGTCCGTACAGCGTCGTTCCTGGCACTGTACTGTGAAGGCGTGTTGGGAGGACGTGTTGATCAGCTATCAGCAGTCAGGAGCTCATCAGACGCTGGCGGCAGGAACCCCTGGCCAACAGCCTGTAGTCGAAACCAAAAACTGAATACCTTTCCGGGTTCCGGGCCATCCACAGCAAGGCTCGTCCTTGCCCACTCTGGAACGGCGTCATCCAATAATTTTCTCCTGTAACCAAATCTCGAGATCAGATAGCCAGAATGCCGTGGTCTTATTTGTAATTCCATTTTCACTTCTCCACACACAGCAACTACACGCATCTCATTCGTTGCTGCTTTTCACCTCCATATTTCTATCACACGTCGCTGTAACTTTCCAAACTTCTTTAGAATACCCATGCTGCCACTAAGTGGCGATAAATGGTCTCTATTTATCATGTCTTTCATTGAAGCCTTCCCTGGGCTTCCAGAGGCTTAGCAGCGTACGTGATTCTCGGCTAACCTCCTTGAGACTAAGAAGATCTTTTGTTGGCTCTCAAGTAGGGGCTATCGGAGCCACTCACACTGGTGGTCAGCATCCTGTGATTGGAATTTCTGCAAGGTGATACCACGCAGATATTTCTTATGCATTGTTCGACATCTTTTTCTATCACATGCAACACCACATTATCAAGCAAAAACTTAACAACAAAATTCATCGAAACTACACTTACTGACAACTAATGTAATTAATTAACGTATCATAATTTTGTCCTAATGGGTTACATAGCCGATAAGAAAAACGTCAAAAAAATTTATGTCCTCAAAACTGTGTGTGGGTTTTAATGAGATGCTGCGCATTACGAGCTGATGTACTTAATAATACATTCTCAAGTAATCATCATCAGATATATGCAGCAAAGAAAAAGGTGGTTGTTAATTTTAACTTTGTAAACATACATGTATTTCTCTTCTCTGTAATATAAACGGAAACAGATCAGTCACTTGCGACGAAATAGAAAATATAGCCTTTTATACGCAATAATGGCATGCTTAAACCGTAAAAACTACAGTGATTCAATTTGGAATGTTGTATCATAAATTATATACGTAGAAATAAATCAATCAGTTCGTTTACGAGCCTCTTCTAATATTGCTTACAGAGAAGCTTAGTGAGTTATACTACAGTTGACCTTGGGTCTGCTACAATCCTATGATTTCTTGAAGTAATTGCAGTGTGCACAAACACACATAAACAATTTATATAGAATTAAAATTTAGAAGGAGAGAAAGATATTCAAGAAAGAGAAAATAACATATCTGCGCCTCCGCTTTTTCTTTCGCTGCCAATATTTCTTTGAAATTTTATTTCTCACTTAACAGCATAAATTTCAAATTCAACGTGGACAAAGTCACGAACACTGCTAGTTTTGAATAAAACTTTTTTCATTGAAAACTTAAAAACATCGCCAGTCCATGCTGTACTCAGTTGATTACTAAAAGTTTTACAGAACATAACCGGTATCTGTAACTCCAGTGCAGCTTACACAGAATTTTCATCAGAAGCAACGTATGTATCACCCTTTACTACACTATATTAATTTTGAATTGGAACATATAAATGAAACAAATCAACAGAAAACTGTTTTATAGAATGTTAACGTATTAACCTTAAATGAATTCGTTTTGCATATATTAAAATTAATTTGAATGTTCCTATTATTATTTATTCGTGCCAAATATGGACCACTTATAACTACTTCTTTCTTGATTGTTCACAATACATTTTAAGTCCGGTAATAATTTTTTCTTTCTCACCTGTGAGATGGGTTTCCAAGGTTTAGTTCTTTTTGGTGGAGGGGGCCAGGAGTTAATCATATTACAAAATTAGGAGTGATCTGCAACATCGGTGTCAGAAATCCCAGCGGAGTCCAAATCTTTTTGTACCTGAGCCACATGTTTAGGGTCTTTTTTTTTTTTCTTGCTGTCGTCAGTCTTTCGGCTGGTTTGATGCAATCCTCCATCCCTTCCTATCATCTGCGAACCTCTTCATCTCTAAATACCCCTTACAACCCGCGTCCTCAGTTATCTGCTTCGTATATTCTAATCTCTGTGTTACTCTACAGTTCTTATCTTCGACTGTTCCCTTTTCCAAAAAATTAACCAATCCAGCATGTCTCAAAATATGACCTACCTGCCTGTCTCTTCTTTCACAAACGTCTTTCCTCTCCCATCATTTCCAAAACTCGTTCATTTCTTACTTTGTCTGTCCACTTAATTTTCAGCATTCTTCTGTAGCAACACATTTCAAATGCTTCAAGTTTCTTTCTTTCCGGTATTCCTAAAGTCCATGTTTCGCTACCGTAAAGTGCTGTGCTCCACACATAGAGTTTTAAAAAGATCTTTCCAAGTCCTAGATCAATATTTGAAACTAAAAGATTTATCTCTTTTGTGAAGGCTCTTATTGCTAGTGCTATTCTCCTTTTAACATCATTCCTACTTCGGCCATCAGTTGTAATTTTGCTTCCCAAGCAGCAGAATTCACTTACTTCTCTTATTGCATCCGATCCTATTTTTATATTTAATCTACTAGTATCAGTATCATTTTTGCTACATTTCGTCACTTTAGGCTTGCTTTGATTTATATTCATTTCAAGATATTCCGTCAGTATTTTGTTCATGCCATTCCGTAACTTCTCAATACCCTCAGCCTGTTCTGCTTACAAGACAATGTCATCAGAAAATCGTAGCATACTGATTTTTTCTCCTTGAACACTTATGCCACAGATTTTTTTTTTACTTCCTGTATTGCTTCCTCTACATACAAGTTGAATATTAAAGGGGATAGACTACAACCTTTTCTCACAACCTTTTTAACTGATGCTTGTCTCCCATGATGCTCTACTTTTATTACAGCCACTTGATTCTTATATAATTTAGAAAGTAATATCAATCTCAATATTTTAGACATGACTTCTTTAAAATTTTGATCATCTTGTCCCACCTAACATTATCAAAAGCCATAAAAGTATCTTTGTTTTTCTTGATCCGCCCTTCAAGTATCAATCTTAAAGCTAGAATTACTTCCCTTGTACCGCGGTTTTTCCTAAACCCAAACTGATCTTCACCTACTACCCATTCCATTCTTCTGTATACAGGTAATTATTCTGGTCAGTAACTTTGACGCATGTGATGTTAGCCTAATGTTGCGATAATTCTCACATTTGTCAGCTTGTGCTTTCTTCGGAAGTGTGAAGATGTTTTTATTAAAATCAGTCCTGTCCTACAGCTTTTTATAAGTGAGAAGACCTTCTTGGTTGGCCTGTTGCTGTCAATTCTCAGAAGGTGCCCATAAAAGTTCAGACACCTCCGTCGCATGTTGGTGTTAGTCGTTTACAACAATTGGTACAATTCGCAGTTCGTTTTCAGTCGGTAGGTTCCATCCAGGAGCACTCTTGGATCATGAATTTTTCTTGGGATGGATTTTTTCAGTGTTTTCCAGACCATCCATCGTGCCTTTCCTGTTCATCAGCAAGGACTCCGCAGCATATAAGAACTGAGGTCTGACAACAGTTTTGCTATGACAGATTTTCCCATTCTTCGAATACACTTCTTGTTGCAATGATTTCATACCTGATATGCTGAGTTGAGTTTTGCACATCCATCTAAGATGGAAGTTCCATCTCTACCGTTGTTGTGGACCCATACTTTAAGGAACCGGAATCGCTCTACTTTTTCAATCTCGGCTTGTATGCCGACTCTCGAAGTACTTGGTCTTTCCGTACGATATCTGTACTCCTGTCTTCTCTACTATCTCGTGTAGTGTTTTAACAGCAATGGCAACATCTTTAGAGTCATTGGTTAGGATAGCGATGTCATCTGCGAAAGTCAGGCTCCTGATTTCGACCTTTCGTGTTCCGGTTCCAATGGTGACTGGTTTGATTCCAATTTTGTAGAGTGCAAGTTCCCATGTTCTGATGACTTGACCGTGCACCGGACTGAAAAGAATAAATGAGAGGTCATCTTCTTGTCTTCATCCAGTTGTGATCTTGAATCTGCAGGAAATTTCTCCTCCGAATTTCAGCTTGGAGGAGGTGTCTGTGAGAGTTTGTTCAATGGGGGTGCGTGTTTTATAATCTACACCACGCTCTCGCAGCAGTGCGAAGAGTGTTTGGCGGTCAATCGAATTGTAAGCCTTCTTGAAATCCACGGATATTAAGGCGACGTCCACACTTCTCATATGTTTTAATAGGAGAAATGTTTTTAGATTGAAGATCTGCTCGCTGCAAGGGTGTCTTCGCCGAAATCCCCCCTGATAATCATCAATCGTGTGGCCCCACTGATTCTCCACATTGTCCTGTAGAATCCTAGACAGAACTTCCTAAGCAACTGGTAACAGCGATATTCCCCGATAGTTGTTGACGTCACCCCTGTCTCCTTTTTTGAGCAGTGGGTGTATTAGTGCTGTCCTCCAGTCGTCAGGTATCCTTCTGGTGTCCGTGCAGTCAGTCAGCCCTTAAGGGCTTCCGCAATGGTGCCATCTTCTCCAGTTGCCTTGTTATTCTTGAGGTGTTTTATGGCTGCAGTGACTTGCTGCAAACTAGGTGGTTCAAATGGAAGATTGACAAGTATTGTATCTCCCACAAGTAATCTTTCCTAGGGCTCTTGGCACTTGAGTAATTGATCGAAGTAGTTTGACACAAGTTCGACGTTCCCATGTTCCTATTATTTATATCACTTGTAACGTTTTACTCTAAGGATATTATATATTTTAATCCAACAACCTCAGCCCAGTATTCTATCAATACCATACAAAGATAGTATCAGAGAATCGATTAAAGAACCAATGTACTGACAACACACAATACATTGAGACCACCGTGTATTACATAGGATAGTTGACACAATTTTTTTGAGGGCAGAAATGGCATACATCTTTTAAATTGTTTAGAAGTGATAAATAAAGAGACGATAGGGGCTAATTTATCTACTATTTTCATACTTCCTTCGTTTTAACCAAAATTACCGTCCATTATGCAGTAGGGGTTCACCAAAGATAACTTACGAATTGAGGGTTGATATTACAACATTTATTTACATTAAACATTCAGATATTCTCCGAAAAATCTTTCCTTTGGATCGTTCTGATCTAGTGTTCAGAGCTCATTGGCCAAAGCTAGGAAACCACTCAATTATAAGAGATCCTATTATTTGATTTATAATGTGTCATTTCTAGAAAAAACTGCTATAAAGTTTCCGAACATGTCTGGTATACTGGATTTATTGTAATTCTCACATTTAACAACAAAATAAAAAAAAATAAAAAAATTATAAATATGATTTATGAAAACAAACAAAATTTAAGAACTGAACAAAGAAGTTCCAATTAACGTCACTACGAGTGCGGCGGTTGTGCTGAAAAACATGAAAAAGGAACTGAACACCGGGAACAGAATGGTTCTCTTCTGCAAACAAGCATTTCGTCTCTCAGCCCGTGCTGCCAACCATGATATTTACTGTCATTCAGTTCACTGCAGGTTACTTCAGTTTTACAGATTGTTTATAACTGTACGCATATATGTTACTTCAAAAGTCAACTCTGAAATGCGACACTCATACAAACAGCTAGACATAAATTTAGCTCACTTACTATCCCACTGCCACGCTTATTTTTAAACCGGAAAGGTCCAGTTGTGTACTCAACCGCTGGATGAGAAGGTTTACGACCGATAGCTGTTAACTTCCTGCGTACACTGTACACTTCCACTGGCTTTGCCAACGTTAGCAACTGCATTTGTTTGACCAGCACTCAGACGGATACGGGTCAGCGCTGACACCCGTTGCAGTATTACGTGCTACCATTCAAGATAATTATTAGCAAGTAGTGATTTATTTGTCAGCAATGAATTTAACACCTATACCTAGTCCCTATTTTACAAATCCATGTAAGTACATTTAATAAGATTTTATACAGTAGTAGGTCAAATTTGGTTCAGCACTCATTTCGTTTATTGCGGTTGTGTCATTTTCACCTGCAGGGAAATACTACGTTGGTGTGTCTGCAGTTGATGAGAACAAGAAGAATTCAGACCAGTCGGGAAATTCACTTTTTCTTAAATTTCAGGGTGAGAATGTTTTGCTTTTATGAACTGCTAACCTGCAAATTGAAATAAGAACACATTGACGCCGGTGTGTAAGACCCACCATACTTGCTCCGGACACTACGAGAAGGCTGTACAAGCAATGATCAAACATACGGCACAGCGGACACACCAGGAACAGCAGTGCTGGCCGTTGAAGGGCGCTAGCTGCGCAGAGGTTGGGCACCGCCGCAGTCAGTGTCAGCCAGTTTGCCGTGGCATACGGAGCTCCATCTCAGTCTTTAACACTGGTAGCATGCCACGACAGCGTGTACGTGAACCGTATGTGCATTTGACGGACTTTGAGCGAGGGCGTATTGTGGGCATGTGGGAGGCCGGGTGGACGTACCGCCGAATTGCTCAACATGTGGGGCGCGAGGTCTCCACAGTACATCGATGTTGTCGCCAGTGGTCGGCGGAAGGTGCACGTGCCCGTCGACCTGGGTCCGGACAGCAGCGACGCACGGACGCACGCCAAGACCGTCGCATCCTACGCAGTGCCGTAGGGGACCGCACCGCCACTTCCCGGCAAATTAGGGACACTGTTGCTCCTGGGGTATCAGAGAGGACCATTCGCAACCGTCTCCATGAAGCTGGGCTACGGTCCCGCGCACCGATAGGTCGTCTTCCGCTCACGCCCCAACATCGTGCAGCCCACCTCCAGTGGAGTCGCGACAGGCGTGTATGGAGGGACGAGTGGAGACGTGTCGTCTTCAGTGATGACAGTCGGTTCTGCCTTGGTGCCAATGATGGTCGTATGCGTGTTTGGCGCCGTGCAGGTGAGCGCCACAATCAGGACTGTATACGACCGAGGCACACAGGGCCAACACCCGGCATCATGGTGTGGGGAGCGATCTCCTACACTGGCCGTACACCTCTGGTGATCCTCGAGGGGACACTGAACAGTGCACGGTACATTCAAACCGTCATCGAACCCATCGTTCTACCATTCCTAGACCGGCAAGGGAACATGCTGTTCCAACAGGACAATGCACGTCCACATGTATCCCGTGCCACCCAACGTGCTCTAGAAGGTGTAAGTCAACTACCCTGGCCAGCGAGATCTCCGGATCTGTCCCCCATTGAGCATGCTTGGGACTGGATGAACGTCGTCTCACGCGGTCTGCACGTCCAGCACGAACGCTGGTCCAGCTGAGGCGCCAGGTGGAAATGGCTTGGCATGCCGTTCCACAGGACTACATCCAGCACCTCTACGATCGTCTCCATGGGAGAATTGCAGCCTGCATTGCTGCGAAAGGAGGGTATACACGGTACTAGTGCCGACATTGTGCATGCTCTGTTGCCTGTGTCCATGTGCCTATGGTTCTGTCTGTGTGATCATGTGTTGTATGTGACCGCAGGAATGTGTATATAAAGTTTCCCATTCCTGGGACAATGAATTCACGGTGTTCTTATTTCAATTTCCAGGAGTGTATATATATACCCAATAAAAATACTTCAAGTTTTTTTATTAATTTCCACAAAAGGTTATAAGAGATTAGTAAATTAATGAAAACGTTGGAATTTCTGTCAATATGTAGGTAGATTTAATAACGTTACGTTTATCTTACTCCAATTATCCGTACTCCGACTATCCGAATCGTTTTTTTAATTAAGACTGAAAGGGAGGAGAAAGGAGAAGATGGGGATGACTTGTCACTTGAGAATTTCAGAATCATTCTTTTGAAAATTTCTGGATGTTCAGAAATTAGTGCAGAAGATATAGGAAAGTGGGTGGTGTGTGATTCGTCAGACCCCGGGTGAGAAATTCTAAATGATGATGAACTCATTGAAAGTGTGAGACAAGAAAGTGTCGATGAATAAGATGACCTTTATGTCGAAGTCAGTAAAACATTTACCAGCCTTGGAACTGCGTTGAAGTGGACCACATGCAACTTCTCACTGTCAAGCGGATGCGCGACTTGGCTGCCCGAAAACGGATGAATGCAGTCAAACAGCTTACTTTGACCGAGATGTTTAGAAAGCAATGACTTTTATTTACAGTATGGTACGTACATACTGTACTAATGTACAACACTTGTAAGTACGTATAACATGTAAAAGGGTTGCCTTTTCAGTTAATTAAAGAAAAGCTCTTTTTCTTAAAAAAGTTGTTTTTTCTCCAATTTTCAACATATCAGTTAAAATAGACCCTTTTTCGGAAAAAATCCAATTATCAGAGTTTTTGATTATCCGAATGGAGTCCGGTCCCAATTGATTCGGATACTTGAAGTTCTACTGTACTTCAGTTACATAAATTAAACAGTTTTAGCTAATATGTTGCAAAAAATGCAAATTTTATGGTGCACTGGTATGAAATAAAGACATAAATATAAAATATATTATACCTCTTCTTTATTAACGCTAATTATAATGAATGAAACTGCAAGATGTCTGTCTATTATTATTAATAATTGAATGGCTAGATTTTTTAAACGAATTTTCTATTAAAACCCTAACATATTGCGAAAAGAACAATCCTAAAACGTCCATTGTTTTAGAGACACTGACAGATAATTTCTATATAATTTTGCTCTCTGCAAGCAGCTCCAGACACGTCGTTTCACGTGATGTCTATCAGCCGGAGATACGGCGCACCATACATACGAAACTCTGATACCGTGTAGCAAACTCTAAAGCGGAACTGACTGCAAGGTGTGATATGCACGTTTTGAATCTGTATACGAAGGCGACAGAAGTAAGGAACATTGTCACATTCTCCGCCATTTTGACATAATTGAGCCGATGTGAGGATCAACAGTAGAATAGTCGTTTTATTCACGTCTTTCCTGCCAGTCACCACTGATTGTTTTAAAAATTACAAGACCATCAGCTTTAAGTCTTTGACGACTTCAGATACCGGGAGAGCATAATGGCTAGTAATGGTTCGGGTGAGTCAGAAGTAATGAATAGACCAACCAGAAGGTCCAAACTTTACAGTATTGTGGGGAGTATACTATGGGATATGAAAGTTCCACAAACAACAAAAATCACCTTGCAGAAATCTTATACTATTCCTTACATATGCTCTTGAAAAATGCATAATTAATATCAAAGCACCATAGCAAGATCCAAGCCTATGAACTGAAGTTTTTTAGAACTGCCCTTCAGAACACGAGACTTGATCACATGAAGAATTATAAGACTAGACCAAACCTTAAGTTAAATAAACACATGGAAGAGAGACCTGACTTAATTTTTTAGGAATTTTAAAATAATCAATAGTAGAAGATTAGCGATGGCTTATTTGCCAGAGGGGAAGTGAGAATGTGATGGACCTGGGAATCTGTTGTGGTCAATGGTACTTTCTTAGACTGGACATAGTGGAAGATGAGCATTTATAATCAGTAAAACCGAAACAATGAAATGCACGTAAATCACACCCGGGAAACTGGACTGGTCCTCCGTGTTGACGATGAAGATTCGTTTTGCATTTATGAAACTTATGTATTTTCAGAGAGAATGAACTTTTAATTTTTAATTCCCAAGGAAAACTACTGGTATATTAGGGAGTACAACCACTAAGATTTTTTTTAAAAAAATTGTAATATTCCTCACGTAAACAATTTCTGAGGCTGGTCGATGTTAGACTATCTATCAACCGGAAGGTTTCAATAGGTTTACAGCTCAATACATTCCTAGCAGATGAGGATCGTAGCTTATTTGCCAAGGCAAGCTTGACGATTCTCCGGGGTAAACACGATTACCTAGTGAATCTGGGGCCATGTCCGGGCCACCAAGCTACTGCTGGGACCACTACTAAATTCATGACTACACTGGAGATATTTTGGTAAGTTCTCCAGCAAAGTAGTTGCACACAGCACATCGCCTTACATCTTTCTACCAGCCACCGTATTTGAAAGAATACGTATCCTCAACACGCGCCTTGCACTGCTCCTCGATTTGTGATTTCGAGAGAAACTTTCACAAACTTATGAACAATTCAGTTTTCTGAACGACAATGAAGAACGGTTCCCCCAAAGAATAAACATCACCAAACTTCAAAAGTATGACTTTCCTTAAGAATTTTTGGATCTAGAGACGGAGTATGTTTGAATGAGAGTACATTACCTATCTAAGCAGAGAAAGTATAGATTTCACCACAAATTCACTATTATTTAGTTTATAATATTCAAACTGCTTCACATGAACACAGACAGTTTTATCAATTTTTTGGAGTCTGTTATTCATTTAAAGAAGTTGCATCAAACAAGGGATTTGATACCTCCTGCTGTAAGACCGAAAACAGTTTCAGGACGATAGGCCAGTACGAGAAGGTTGTCGGTGTTATGAAGCACGAGGCAAATTACTATACGATTGTTGAATTTGCGGGTCTGCCGTCAAAACCTTACGCATTCCGGCCAGAGGCCAATGAAACCTCAGGGCATCACAGAAAGATTCAGGTGGAAATTGGCTATGAGGTGCGTTACACCTGTATAATATTATCTGCTACATCCCTTTGAGCAATTCTATCGAGATAAGACTGTTGGAGCATTCAAGCTGGATCTCACTAGGTTATATAGTAATATTTCTCGTTGTGGCAGTATATGTAAATGTATGTAGGGATAGAAATATATATATATATATATAAGCGTCCAAGCACAGTGGCCTGCAGATAGTGGCCAATTGTACTTTTGTGAGACTTAACAGTGCTCCGTAAATTTGTAATACACTGAAATCATAAAGACCAATGCATGTGTTTGTTTTCCACCATTTCAATTAGTTTCAGTTTCGTTGATAGTTTCAATTCCACCGATCGTTAATTTCGTAGAAATTCGTTTTCATTCGTAAAATTTTGTTTACTTATAAAAATTCTGAAACTAAACAATTAATCATAATGATTACATGTGAGGACAAACTTAAAGACTATTATAAATACAATGTGCGTAGAGTCAATTTTGTAATTTATTGAAAAATAAGAGGCATATGTAACTGTAATACTGCTAATTAAAAATGAAGATGTAATTTTTTATAATTTAAATAAATTCTTACATGTATCTAGAACACTATATAAATTACAGAATTTGTAAATGATAAACGCTTCTGTTGAATAGCTTGTTTAGCTAAACTTTTTCATACCGTTCTTGAAATCTGCTTAATCTAACATGACAACCAAATTTTAATTTTGTTTAATACTAGACGTAATTCCACTGTATACGGTTGCAAGTATTATTTTCAACATCACGTAGGTTCATCTTGATAGTAATATGCTGTTTTGTATTGCAATTGCAAATTAAATGTTGAAATTATTCAATAATGCGATATGATCCATATCTACTAATTCCCTCTATATTGTATTTTTTAGTTAATCTTGTCGAACTTTGAACTATTGACACTTAAGATGTATTATACCATTGCTAGTCATAAGCGTCTTAAGCTTTGAACTATAAAATTACTTTCCGTTTTCTGTCTGTAAATTTTTGGATAACCGACTACGTTTTACTTAGTAGCCACAACCATACTTCAAGTCTTGTCATTAAGTGGTGGATATTTCGGTTATGATTGATATGAAATTGTAACCATTGTTTTTAAGAGTGCACGATTTCGTTTCAACAACATCAGCTTACCATAGGTTATAAAGTCAACTGATTATTTCACGTCTTCTCTCAAAATTCCTTATCGCCTGTGTGTGGAGTTCTACGACTACTTGCTCCATGTTATAATATAATTAATATAATGCTTATTTCACGACGTTGTTAAATCACTAAAATCATTTACTTTGATTGCGCAGTATGTCCTCCCGATGACGAAGATGTAAGTAACCTCAATTGTTCATACAGATTCATTCGGATCGTCTCAGATCACATACTGCGTGGGGAGACCACCAGAAGCCAACGGACGAACTGATTTTACACAATCTATAACGAATATATTTCATAACATTACAATAATGGTAGTAATTTGGTTTGTTTCACTTGTCTAATTTAATATTTCATAATACATTTACAATTCCTGGAGAGTATAAATTTAGGGATTTTTTAAAACAAGTCTCATTAGTACCCGTATTATTTCATGGTCATTATTACCGAGCACAGTAACAATTTAACCAATAACCTGGGAAAAATTTCTAATGATTAATGAGTCATCATTCTCTTTAAGAACGTATAATAAAATTTAATACTTCACAATCTGACATAATTACTTCAAGAGCTGTTTAATCAAGTTCAAATCCTGCAGCTGATGTTGCCGTGTGTCACTTCTTTTTAATTTCTCTTCTTCAAAATATAATCCATCAACTTTGATCCCCCAGTCGACATAAAATAAGCTTTTATGACTTCAAAACTGAAAAAAGTGCTCTAAAACGATACTCTCAACTTCATTATACATCGATAGAGAAAAGAAACTTTTTATAATCGTAATTTATTCATATTCAGTTTTATATTATTTGTCTTCTCTTCACAAAATGTTATTGTTCACATCTAAACTTTCTTGTTACAGTAAATACAGTACTTATTTGTAAAATTTTTTTTCAGTTTCTGGAGTTCGAATAATACAGATAAAATTAGTGAAATCAAATCATAAGAATTCGATTTTCAATCTCTGCCCTCTCACGCCAAAAGTTACCTTCCCCTCTCTACATGAAATGCCGCTACACACAGAACTTCTCTCTCTCTCTCTCTCTCGTAGGTATCCCTTTCAGTTTTTATCCAATAGTTATTCCCATAACTATTGAAATTACTAAACAAGTAACCTTTTTTTTTTATCTTTTCTGTTAAATATTAAAACAAATAAAATCAGGATTACATACACTTTATATCTAATGTCTTCGACATGGTGGGACGACTTTTTTGTTTTTGTTTTAGAGTATCCGAGTCTTTGAAAGATTGTCCTCAGTCCAAGCAATCTTCAGTTCAGGCGTAAGGAAGATAGCTTCAAGAAGGAAACTTGGCTGCCCGGGATAATAAACTAGAGCATATAATAGCGACAGTATTCAGAGTTCCTGTCATAGCTTGCGAGGAACGGTGTTACTCCATTTCATGCGCTGGCGGATCTCCATGGCTGGACCTTCCTGCCGCCTACACGAACCATTTGAGCCCGTTGCGACTGACCAAAGCCATTTAAACTAGAACTGTATCACTTCTTTTAAAATATAATAAATCAAAATAAAATAAAATGTTAATACTGTCCAAGCAATATAATAAATGATTACCACTTATTACTATGACTACACTAGAAACGAATATGTTTGTTTTGGAAACTGTAGAACTGATTTTTTTGTGTACTGCAAGATCTGAAATTCACGGTCAATGAATACTTTTAAGAAATAAGCATATTTAAAGGTACAGGTTTGAACCTTGTCATGAACATGTCTTGCAATCCAGTCCAATAGCGGACTGATTTAATCACGTAATAAGTAAAGAAAGGAGGGTAACTTTCAATCTTTTTCAAGTTAAAATTGTGGCATTAGAAGTTCTAAACATAAGTTTAGACTAGTTCGGCTGCACATTTACATGCTATCATTGCTGAAGGAGAGACTTCTGGTGGCTCAGTGTTTAAGGCTTCTGACTGGAAATCGAAAGATCCCCGGTTCGAAACCCTGTCTCGGCGGAGATCTTAACCCGACATTCACCTCTGACACAGCTTGCTGTGTACTGTGAAGTACGCTAGAACGCTTCCGTGTTTCGGATTCCACAATAAACTGTAGATCCCCTGTACCCGGTAAGATTGTCGGGATAGGTTAAGCGGACTACAATAGGGACGTAATGCGCAGCCAAAAGAAACCCTGTCACTAGGTCATTATGACCACACGGAATTATTATTACTGTTGCTGAAGGAAAGGATTAGTTCAACGAAGACAATGTATCTTCATAGTATGTTTCACTAATTATGATGTAATATATGTTTACTTCCCCACAGGTGCCAATATCAAATTATTTTTCTGCAAACGTTCGCAATTTCATTCGCGTTATATAACGAAGTGACGCGTTTATCTGCATTGTAGAATTTGATAATTGTTGTGAAGGATTTTGCCTTAATGTAACATAGGTTATTCTGCAGTGTAGAAAGTTTGTCAGTGAGATAAAAGGATCAACGTAGAGTCTAAAAAAGTAGTATAACTTGTAACAGAGAAGATTTGTTCCAAAATAAAGTGCAGGTCATACTCTGAAGGATATAAGAATCATCCTGGAAAAATTCGTTTTAAACGTTTCTCTAGAAGACTAAAAATATCCAGTCACCAGCTACATTTATATTTTCCAACATGAACGGCAACGAAATGGTGTCAAACAAAAGTGAAGTTATTCCAGAAGCATACTTTTCTTCGTATATTCGATTTTTTAGCGGATGATAAGAAAATTTAACAAGTGAGACGCTTTGTCAGTTACGTTTTTTACACCATTCACACTCAAATTTCGTTTATTTTTCACTTGATTCTTTCCATAGAATAATTTTCTTTCTCGTTATCTAATTACAATAAGCAGGTAGGTGTACCATTAACTGATGAACTAAATAAAAATAATAATAAAAACTTTTTCTATTTAGAGTAACAATAATAACATAGGCCCGCGTCAGAACAGATACGCTGTGGGGTGTTACCAATTGCACTCGTAAGCTTATCGACGGAAAGTTCCTAGGTAACTGCGGGTAAAGACATTGCTCAATAACGAGCATGTAGTGTAAGCACTGAATCCATCTCGCAAAATCGTCTGGAGCAGTGATCACTCAAGTCCTTATGTATCACACAGGTTTTCACGCAAGCGATGTACTTGAAATTCATTTCCCCCAAGATCTGTCAAAATCCCTGAATATGCGCCTCTGGCGAGTCGTGCTTGTACTGCAGGTCCACTGAACTAGTCTTGAGCAATGTCAGTTGCTGTAAAGGCATTGTTTACCTAATTCTTCTGCGAGGCTGGTTGTAGACCCATAAGCTACGGACAGTCGGAGAATGCGCTGGCATTAAGATCTCGTTAGGAGCTGGTAGGTGTTGCTCAGCCTTCTTCTCCGCCGTGGCACGCGATGGTCCGTGGGAAAACGGAAACTCGACAGCGGCGGCAACGCGATAAAAAGTTAATGGCTCGTAACGAGGCGAGGAATGCTTGGCTGCAGACACGATAATCCGCCAGGCGGCAAACGTCTTCTGCCAGCGCTGGCACCAACGAACACCATCTCCGAGGTATTAACTTTTTTGCTCAGAGCACATGGACAAGAGCATTTATGCAGAACGCCAATAGCATCAATTCGCATGGCAAAACACAGACAGTGCGAGGATCATATACAAGTCCTTCGTATATGATAATACTAAGGAAGCACAGTCAATGTCTCCGACAAGATAGTTTATCGCATGTAATAAATTCTTCTTTCAAATAAACCTGTGCCAATTTCCACTTTTCATCCTTTTTTGTTGCTTTTTCTTCCGTTTAAATCAAGATTCCTTCACCAATTATTTTTTTTCCTTCTCACCTCGGACCACTTCGTACCAGATTTCTTTTCTCTTCTGCCTTTGAATTCTTCCATACTTATTTCCTTCTTTCTACAGATCTCCCTTTCGATGGATTTCTTTTCTCTTATCCTACTTCTTTCCAAATGTTATTTTACCACTATACTTCGTAAATTTTTATTGAAAATTTTGTAACTAGGCTATCTTTCACACTGACATGAGTTCGGTATGGCTACTATCATCAACAATATAGTAAGAAGTAACTAATTGCAAACTTGCTTTATTGGCTTTAAGGTGGCCAACTAAGACACAAAAACGAATTTAATCGTACTTATAACCTAGAATAATGAACCTTTTATTTATATACAGTCGCTAATTTTATAATGTTTCATGCACTATTGGGGCTTTCATGTGCCTTACACATGGTAATCAGGCTGTTTTATTCTCACACAAGCCTCAAAGCTCGCCAAAAATGATGGATTTAACAGGGTGTTTTGACAATTAATCTCTTTGCAGTTACTTAACGAAATAGAATTGTTATAAAATAAATCTTAGTGTAATTTCTCATCCCTTGTGGTGCAGCAAAAAGCTTTAGTTGTAATCTTGGTCCAGGTTGCATTACAGCCTAACCACAATCTCCGCTGATTTTGCCCCTAGAAAATCAAAGCTTCAATCACACGCGAATTAATATATTCCCTGCATCGCATGACAATATCTTCATGCATCGTGATGTAATCTTGAACCAAAAACTTCACGTGTTCTTATTATCTATGATGAAGATCGATGTTTTAACGAATGGCACAGCTTACATGCGGTTGAAACAATGACCCCAATGAAAACGAAGGATACAAAAAATTAATCTTAACAACTTACGTACACCATCATCATCAGTTTTCTGTCCTAGGGCAGGTATTCAGTTGGCTGCTCTCTATGCTCTTCTATATTCTGCCTTTCTCTTAAGGTCCATGTATTTGCCGTTTTCCTGACGTTGTCAGTATTTTTGCACCTCCTTCTTCGTCTTATCCTCCTCCCAAAACTACACCTTCCAAAGCGTCTTTCATCGAACTAGACCTTCCAAGGCGTCTTTTATCAAATTAGACCTTCCAAGGCGTCTTTTATCAAATTAGACCTTCCAAGGCGTCTTTTATCAGGCACTCCCCTCTCAACAAGTGTCCCATCCAGTTCTTCTTTCTCTCTTTTATGACTTGGAGTATCTTTCACCTTTCACTAACCCTGTCCAGCACTTCAACGTTACTTATTTTATCCACACAGCTTATCCTCTACATTATCCTCAACATCCATATCTCCAATGCTTTTAACCGTTTTTCATCTTCTCGTCTCAGTGTCCTCGTCTCTGCCCCATAAAAAGCCACACTCAATACAAAACATTGTCCAAGTCTTTTCCTGAGTGCTTTGTCTATTTTTCCAGTTAGTATCCGCCTTTTCCTATTAAACGCTTCCTTCGCTATTGCAACGCGAGTTTCTACCTCTTGGTGGCATCTCAAATCTTCGGTGATCGTACTTCCAAGATATTTGAATGATCTTACCTGACTGATATCAGCTCTTCCTAACTTAATATTTATTATTTTCCTTCCTTTTCCAATCACCATTCTCTTAGTTTTTGCTGTGTTGATTTTCATTCAAAACTCTCCACAAGCTTCGTCTAGATATTTCAGCGTTCTGTTCATAGTTTGTTCACTTTCTGCCAACAAGACCATATCATTAGCAAATCGTATGCACTCTATTCTCTTGCCACCAATAGGCACTCCTCTTTTTCCATTTAACCACTTTCCAATATAAATTGATCAATAATGGGGAAAGGCAACAACCTTGTCATACGCCTCTCCCAATGCTGCTTTCTCCTGACATCTCGTTTCCTATCTTTATTCGTAATTTCTGTTGTAAATATGGGTTCTGTATCAACCTTTTCTCCTTCCAATCTACACCTTTACTCTTCGAGATATCCATCAGCCTCTTCCATTACACCCTATCAAAAGCTTTTTCCAATAAAGACGGTATAAATATCTCTTCCTTTCTAAATATATCTTTCACCTATGATTCTTAACTGGCCGATAGCATCTCATGTTCATTTTCCTTTCCTAAATCGAAAATGTTTTTCTCCATTCCATCTATCTAGCTTGCGATATAGCCTCCTGTTCAGCACTCTCAACAACACTTTAGCTGCATGCGAAATTAGGCTGATGGTCCTATGCTCTTGACTTTTTTCTGAATTGGTATCATTATCGTTGCGAGAAAGTCATCTGGCCATTCCCCTTTCACATATATCCCATTACAGAGGTATACTGTCTCCCTTCTTCCTTTGTTTCCTAAACTCTTTAACACTTCTGGGCAAATTATCGATTCCGCATGTCTTCCGATTCTTCATCTCCTTCAGAGCCTTTTCTATCTCTGTCTCTAGGATCTCATACCCCTTTCCATCTTCTGTTACCTATGCCTCTTCTTCAATTTCACTTGGTATTTGATCTCCCTTATATAAGCATTCCATATATTCTTGCCACCTACTTAACATCTCATGTGGTTCTTTGGATAATGTGCCATCTGTTCTTTCTATTTCCATGTTGTTCTTGTTTCTCTTACTTTCAAAGGCTATCTCAGAAGCCATTTTGTATATCATTTCACATTTTCCCTCTTTCTCCATTTTTTCTATTACCTCGCATTTCTCTTTCATCCATTTTTCTCTTGCTTGTTCAGGTTCTCTTCTTAATTCATTGTTCAGTTTCCTGTACCTCTTCCTTCCTTCTTCATTTCCAGAATTTTTTAACTTCCTCCGTTATTCCACCTTTCCAGCATTTTTTCAGTTACCCATTCTTTCCCGGTACCTTTGGACTCTCTAATTCCTAGAATTTCTTTGGCGTCTGTCATGAGCCCTTCCCTCATTTTTATCCATTTTTCATTTATACATTGTCAAATTTTCCTCCTTCGTAGTTTTGCACAAACCTTTATTCCAGCTCCAAAGCCTTACCTTCCGCCTTTAGTGTTTTTAAGTTCAGTCTTGCTCTTGCTTTGCCTCTCTTCCTTTTATTTTAACTTTACTTGTATTTCTCCTGGTACGAGGTTGTGATCTGAATTTATTTCTGCTCCTGTATAAGCTTTAGCATTCTTCAGACAGTTCCTAAACTTTTTTGTATCAGAATATAGTCCAGTTGGTACCATTCTCCATTTAAATTAGAGATCCATGTATAACGTCTCCTTTTGTGATTTTCAAATAGGCTGTTACCCACCACTAGTGAATTTTCTTTACGAAAATTAATTAGTCTTTCACCCCTTTCGTTTTTTATCCCTAATCCTAATTTTCCTATTATATCTTCTTGTTTTCCTTCACCTACCACTGCATTCCAGTCTCCCATAATGATGATACAAGCATTTATATTGTCTTTCTCATCTTTCTCTTGTCTTTGTCATCTACAGATAATATTCTTGTACCTCCTCATCTCTGTGCTGACTAGTTGGCATATATACCCTCGCACCTGTATTAATACCGTATATTTTGTACTGGCGTGCAGTCGTAGTATCATCATCAATCTTCCATCAATATATTGCACCTTCACAACCTTGTTTTTCAATTTTTAACCTATCATTATTCCCACTCCATTTTCACCATTCTTCTCTTTTCCCAATTAGAAAAACTTATAATCTCCACTTTCTACCTCACCGTGTCCTCCCCATTTCGCTTCACGCATGCCAAGTGAATCTAAACCATTCTTACGCACATCCTGTTTTTCTAGTTTTCCTGCCTGCAATAGTGTTCTCACATTCCATGTTCCAATCCTTATCGTTTCTTTCTTTTCTTTCTTCCCTTCTTCTTTTTAAAGGTATTCCCTCTCAATGTATTACCTTCCCAGAGATCCGAGTGAAGATAAGTTTTACCTCCTGATTTTTCTACATGGAGAGCCATACCATGTACTACTAGGAAGTATGATGTGGTAGTATCCCGTTCCTTTCCACATAGGCAGTACGTTGTCCAGCCGCTCACTATGAGTCAGACGCTGCTTGTAGCCGCCCCTCTGGGGTACAGTCGCTATGTACACTCTTTACTTAGCCCCGAGTGGACAGGTAGGTGCCTCTTCCGCCAGCTACACCGTTCCGAAGTACTCCTTCTCCGCTGTCGCTGTCGCTGCCGTTGAGGTCTTATGTTATGCCACGTAATATCAGATTTAATTGTAGTTTAGGCCTCTTAGATGACGATCAATTTGGATTCAAACCAAGTAATGATTTCAGTAAGTAAAATCAAGTGGTAATTAATATGCTAATTTAAACGAAATATACTTTTCTTTCAGTGTTCTGGCAATTCATTTCTTAACAATTGCTAACATAAATATAATTGTTTTAAAATAAAGCTCAATATAATTCCTAGTGCCTTCCGGTGTAACGAAAGTTTTCCGTTGCCGTCCTGGTCCAGATTGTATTTCAGCACAACAACATATTATGCTAAACTTGCCACCAGAGAAACAATAATAATTCAATAGCAAGCAAATAAAAACATGTACTCTATAACAAATTGGTGGCAATAACGCATCGCAATATAAACTAAATCAAAAATCGTTCACTGGTTCTTACATCAGCCTTTTTTTATATTTGATTCAGATCGATATTACAACGGTTGAATGGATAATGCAGTTACATACGGCTGAAACATGTCATTAGTAAAAACAAAGAAAATTTAAAAAAATTAACAACTTACGTGATACCAGGTAATATTATATTTAATTGTAGTCTAGGCTGTAAAGATTGCGATCAGTGTGGAGACAACTTTAGTTCAAATGAATTAATGATTTATGTAGCAGGACACTTTGAAAGCAATTTAAACTATTTTTTTTAAATATTTACTCATGCACTTTGCTTTAAAGTTAAGTGCCGGTTGTAATAACAATCTAATCGTGCCTGAACGAAAATTAAAGGATTTATTTTACATATCTATGGCCAAAGATTTTAACGAATACTTTTACATCAAACGAATATTATAAATAAATATAAGCAACTGATAATTATTTTGTAGATTATAGAATACGTACATTTCTTTTAGTGTTTCCGATAATTAATTTATTTACTTATGCTTAAATAAATAGAACTGTTGTTAAATAACGAGCATACCTAGAACAACATCTCTGGTGTTAAGTTGTGCAACGAAGGTGACAAGCGTGACGTCATAGCGCAATGTCATAATGTGACGTCACGGCGTGGCAGAACGTGATCAAATAAGCTTTTTTTATATAAGAATATATCTTAACACCTGTGATCCCACTTTTTTCATTTCCTTTTGCCATAAATATAAGAAATAAACAAAATAAACGAAAACTATTTGTTACTAGACGAAACAGACGGAAGGCTCCAGTTTCTTTTGTTTAAGAAAAATACCAATAATGCACAAAATGTTGGTTATAATCATTCAAACCCATATTAAGATTTATTGGAGATGTTTATGGCAGCTAATGGCAGGAACGTGTAAACCAAGTAAGACACGTAATGATTCATTTTAATCTGCATTATCATGTTTGTGACGTAATCACATTTTGATGCATGAAGTATTCAGTCCCCGCCATTGTAGTTCAACAGCGTTTCCGAAATCAGCAAATCAGGAGACGCTATAGTCTACACTTAAAAATGTTTTGACGCTTTATGGCAAACTTTAGTTGGACTTTCTACCTCAATATGTAGAGGCGACATCTCTCCGCACCTCCCAGGAGTGTTTCTTTCACTTCTGTCTGCGTTGCGTTGGTTCTGCTTCCATTTCCTTAACTTGAAATTTGCCATTTTCGCTTTCGTAGAGTCACTGTTATTCAAAATTTACTTCTATCGAGCTTGAAATGATTTTAAACTGCGTTTTTCATACGAAAAGATGTTATTTGGCCTCCATTCACGCGAAAGCGGCGTGTTGTCTCTCGGTGTTCACTGAATTGTCGTTTCGTAAACCGACCAAGCACGGCAGAAACTTCACCCTCTAAACAGAGTTTCTTAACTTTTTTCAAATCAAGGACCAATAAATTGTTAAATATAATGCTGCGGACCTCTAGCTTACATGGGCCGATTTTTTTTTTTTTATTTACCTGTGTATTACTAACATTTTGGACATATTTCATTGTACCATTTTAACATAATTAATTTAAAAGCATTTTTTGATTTCGTACAGAAACGCAGCTGTGAAAATGGAAATGAACTGTTAACAATTAATTACATATTCTAGAGTTTCTTAATATTTAGTAACCAAATAACTAACAACGTTACTATACGCCGCATGATACACTGTACGACCGGCCTACATGCACAAAATAAAATACAAGACGCTTTTTATTTTCGTTTACTTCACACCACGATCTCTTACATTTATAATAAGAACCTCATCAAACGATTTAAACCTTACACGAACTGCACTCTTTTCGATGCCAACGGAAAATTTCTGGACTATTGTAGGTACTGTACTGTACTGTCTTTTTTTCATCCTGGAAATGCTAGATTTTAGTACGGTCATTGAAATATTCGTGGCTTTTAAAAAGTTTGGCTTATAGTTTATACTCACGTATAGCCTTACACAGTACGAAAGAGGTATCTAGATTTATAGAACTCAGCCCGCGGACCACGTGAACCATCCTGGTAGAACACTGGTGGTCCGTGGACCACAGGTTGAGAAACACTGCTGTAAAGCTTTTTCTAACGCACGCTTTCTACCCCGTTGCCCTCCGTGCAGTATCTGTGAGTACTAGTCATTTGAAACCGTACAGTTTCTTCATGTCACTACCAATTGTGGGATGCCATTCAGTAGCGGACATGGAAGACGTTTTCTGGTCAAACCTTCAGGAAAGCAAAGATTCTCCGTATCGGGGAGGGAATGTGGGTAGCACCCTGCTCGAGCGTGCAGTCTATAGCCATCGACCTTGGGGAGCAATCAATCCACAGGTTGAGCAGGGGAAGACCTGTTTGATTTGGGTCCCACCCCAACACATTCTGCACAGCTGTTGCCCCAGCCCCCTGGCGGAGCGATGTAAAAGTTTTTTGAACGGCTGGGCGCTCTATTTTCCAGCTGCGATCGCCTCCCCACTCCACATGCCTCCTTTCAGGGGCGTTCTGCTTATTACGCGAGGTTTTGCATAATATTAATATCATTTTGCAGATTAGGGGACTGCGGGGTGCCTCTGTCATCGCCGACAGAGGGGACCGGCTGCAGTTTATGGACCATATTGCCCCTATTGATCAGCGTCAAGTGTTACGTATTCTAATCGTATTCCACCTCATATAGATTCCGCGCCTGCTTTATTATTCCACCTTTACTGTTTGCTTTTTTTTTTCTACTCTACTATCTCTGACTTCATTTCACGTTATTGTGAATGCTTTCAGACATGACACGCAAACCAGACTCTAAGCATTGTTTTAATCTCAGTGTGTAAATATTTTTAGCGTTCAGTGAGTTGTGTTACGACTATGCATCCAAAAGCATTATAAAGCAATCCTCCTGTTTCCTCGTGTATTAAAGTGATATACAGCTATTGATTATTCTGAAGTTACAATTTGAAGTCAGTAAAGATAGAAAATTTTCTCTTAAATGTCATGACGCTCATTTGACGAGGTAAAATAGCAGCAGTTATCGGTAGATTTATAGAAATTGTTTACACTCATTGAACTTCACTCTTAATTTTTTCCGTAGCTAATTCTAAGTATATTCGTCCTAGTTGCTCTTGGTTCAACTTTAATCGATACAATATTCATAAATGGCAAAAAATAAGGGAAAATTTCCATCAAGATATGATGAATTAAAAATATTTTCTATATTTGGTAATTTTTGACCGATTTTTCATAAATGCTAAAAAAAAACCCTTTGTTAATAAAGAAATATTTATAGTAATGCAAAAGTGGTCTGTCATAGAATCTAAAATGAAATCGGCACATAAGGTTAAATTTTCTTCATTCATTGTAGCTAATGTTAACGAAAATGCATCTTTTTTCGTTTTTCAATGATCAGCACCATTTGAGCGTTTGTTTAACGACTAGGAAGTCCAATCAAAATGCATCTTACTATATATTTGCAATGTTATATGAAGTTTACCTGTTATGAAGAATCACTGGATGGAATCACAATTTTCATATGTAAATTGTAAGCTTATATCTATATATATAATATTTTTCTTGCGTAAATTACAATATAGAACAAATTTAATTAACAGACAGAACCACTGAAGATGCTTCAGAGAATGAAGTGAAACGAGTACGGGAAAATAAAAACAGCATATTCAATTGCATTGGCGTGAAAATTATTCATAAAAAATTGATTGGATGGAATCTTAAATTCCTAATTCGAATTATTCTGCTCCTAGAGTAAGCCCGTGACCGCTTTTTGCGTATCGTCACGGGTCTAGAATAGTTTCACTCTTTATGGTCAAACATTATGACCGGTTAACACATTGAATGCTACCGGCAATATGAAGAGTCCTGTCAGTGACTAACTATGGATGCAAACCAGCATAACACGGACGTCTCTAGACTTCGGCCGTCACGCTGTTTATTGACCATCTTACCTGAGACGGCGGATGATTTTAATTTTCTGCACTTTTATGGTGTTTATTTTACTTTTAATTAAAAAAATACAATTAGTCTAATTAAATACAATAAATAAGAGTTTAGGGAAAAAAACTAAATCTGTAATTATCGTATAAATTAAGTTTATTAAATAAAAAAAACGTGTGAATCAAATAGAATTACATAAATACTAATTATTTATATATATTTAAATTAAGTTTCGTCACAAAAAATGTAATCATTGAAAAATATGAATTGATAAATTAGGACGTGAATAAAATGAAAAAATATAAAATTAATTTTAATTTCATCGATGAAAAATTTCAAAGCATTGCTCCGGACACAAAGGAGGATTTTTCGGGCAGACAGGACAATAATAGGCGGTATCTTTCCTCGGTTTATTTTTCGAACATTGTCGACATTCCTTTTGCGGGGCTCTACGTCTTTCCGTCAGGTATGTCGTATCGTTTTGGGAAATGTATTGGCTCACGTGGTGATTGTGGAGAAGTAGATGGGAGAAATTAATCAATAGAATAATATTTTTCACTTGAAAAAAAAAACGCCAAGTTTGAAAAATTATTAATAAAACACCAGTTGTCCGATTTGAAAACGGTCTTCACTCGGTGAAAGATAAGACTTTAATGAATGGCTGAGAGAAAGGGTGAGCTCGTAGGCCAGGTACTGGAATCCCCAACCTTCTATAGAATCCCATAGGGAAAGCAAGCAGTCCACCGTCACTGGGATGCTTCCTAGCGGACGGCAGAAGACGTCCTCAGCACTGAACATGTTAACCTGATCTGACCAAATACGAACTTGACTGTGTTTCACCCTTAGGATGAGTAAAATCTCTTGAGCTCGAAGAACTCAGAAATATTAACAGACGTAGTTATTTAACATGAACAGTTTCAAAGATCGTAGATTCGAACTTGCTGAAATACAAACTTGGCTTGTGTTTGACCCTTAAAGTTCACTCTGAAAAATTTTAAGAATTACTGTTTGTTTCGAAAGCATCACGATGTGTTTTTATTGGGGCTGGGCAAACCGTAATAGTGTAATTTTTGGTCATTGTGTCTGTAACGGCCACAGAACTGAATACAGATTCCAGATTATTAAACCGTTGAGCATATCCGAAGAAATTAATTGCCAAAATACTCGATTCGGTAATGTATTTGGCCTGACGTCCACTTTAAATAACCTAATAACTCACATACAGCGAACAGTAAAATACTCAAAATCGTAATGCATAAACTTTGGTCAAGCAACAACATTAACGAAAGTTTTAATTACATTGAAATTTAGCCTAGGCCGGAATGACAATTGGCTTTCGTGGTTACAGCTGAGAACATCGGTAATTTAAGTTTTTTATGCTGCTTTCATTAGCAAAATGCTACTGAAAAGCAGTTAATGAGTGAGCTTAGGAAATTATGTAGTAGATATACCAAAAAATTAAGTATTTAGATAGAAAATTAGTTAAAACCTGGAGAAATCTGAGTTTTAATAGTATATATCATTTTTTTAAGGAAAAATGTAGTTACCTTTGAAAAATAAGAAGAAACTACGACAAAACAAAAATTTAGTGACTTCGTATCAATCAGTAATATATAAATATTACGCTAGTGAGTGCATATATTATCTAATACATACAATGGAATAAAATCTTCACAACGGTCGCATAGGAATAACGAGACAATGGTGACAGCTGATTAATTTCTTCATTACCATTATATAAATAATATTGTCGATATATTTGCTCCTTAACTCTCTTGCTGACTTACAGGCAGGATTAATTTGTGTGGTTTTTTGTGTGGTGGTTCTGTTTTTTTCTGGTTTTTGTTATTCCACAACATAAATAATCGTACAAAATGTTGCATAGCTATTATTTTTGGGGTTGGATCTACCCAGCAAAACTGTACTAGAAAGGCGTGATAAATTTATACATGGTGATTCCGTGATGATTTTATACGCTTTCAGGGATGATGGAGAAGGATAAATATATCAGTTTGAAATAATGGACACAGGTACGGCAACTACCGAGTCGAAGGTTATAAGCGAAATCTACTCAAGTTCTGCCTTAGTCTCGTGCAGCTCTCATACTAAGGGCCCCAGACTTCCGAACCCTCGCTGGATACTCCACAATACCCTCAGATAGTTTCCCCTGTTGACGGACTAGTAACGACGCACCTCAATTGGTGTCAGAGAGACCAAAAATCTACAGTCTACAGCACAGTAATAATGAATTCCATTTACCTCTACAAGTTTCACAAGCTGCTACTTTCACAACAGTCATGCAAAATGGCGTCCCGCATGGTCAATTCGGGCACGGTATCCGTCGCACAAAGTTATACCTTCCCCTTCTAACATACCCGGTGTCGTTTGGAAAGTGTAACAGGCAGCCAGATTTCTTGCATTTAATTCGTTGAGTTATTATAGCAACCTGTACACCTACTGCAAGTGCGTGTCGGGATTGCCTATCCTACAATCTTAGCAACAACAGTATTGGCACATGTATTACAATGTTTTTCGCTGATAACTTTAGAATCGGTTGTTTCTGGACCAGAACCCCTTTCCTCAAACTGATACGTTTACCCTTCTCCATCATCTCCGAAAGTTTGTAACATCTTCATGTACATGACCTGAGAGACTACATGAAGACATGTTTACATAGATTTGTAGTTGTTCGTTCATTTTATTAATTTTGTTTCTCATATGCAGATATTTTGGATTATGTTATGGAAATTGTTAGTTAAACAGAGGTCGTATCTGCGTTCGACAAGCATTGCGAACATCTTGTTCGCGGCCACGAGTGTGGGTGGGCGTATGTGTGTCGGCCCAGGGATCGCGATATTTGCAGCAGGCCTTCCAATTACAAGAGAGCGGCGAGGCACGCCTACCGGGCTATAAACAGGCTTGATGGATGATCTCCAATCCCGCGGCGATTTGTCGCCGTGTTTTGCCGCCGAGCCGGAGATAACCACCTATCTGCAGGCGCTTGTTTTTTCCTGCGGCGTCACCGCAGCCTCTCTGCCGCCGTTTCGACGCGCCCGTTTTCCCGCCCCATCTAACTCAGCACGCCAATGACAAGCGCGGCGAGCGTGCTGTTGTCGCGCGCATTTTTCGCCGCTTTTTCGAGAGCCGCCAGTAGCGAGCGTCCCGCTAAGCAGAATTTGTTATTCCTTGGCGGTGCGGTGCGGCGCGGCGTGCCGCGGACGAATATAGCGATAGCGTGGCCCGCAATACACGGCCGGCAGTAAATATCTATGGCGGACAGTTATTTGATTGGGTTTTCACAAACAACCGGCCCACCCGGGCTCCACGTACGGGGGCATCCCCCGGATCTGATGCGGACGGGGTGATATACGGCGAAAGGGCTGCCTGCACCCCCGCACGCTAAAGATGTAAAAGGCCATTCGCCGAGCGAGCAATTCCCGTCCCTCTGTCCAGCCAGGCCTCTCTGCTGCGCTCTAAATTTGGATGAGCGCCTGCCTCTTGTTACGGGAACAGTTCGCTGTCTAATGCCCTCACGGAAAAACGGGTACTGCAGTGTTAACATTCGCGATTGCAGATACTTTATAACTAATTCTTTTCGTATAGGGTAAACACGCATATCAGTAACTATCCGACATTAAAAGGAATTAAGTTACAACGTTCCGTATGCCATTAAGTGCAATATCATTTTGAGTACACTTATAGTTGCGCGACAGAGAAGTGGGGTTCACAGGCTGTAATTGAGCAGTTGTAGAGAACAGTAGTTCTTTTTCACCACCTTTTACAACATGAGGCTGCCGCTAATGGGTTTCACTCATCAGTGGCATGGTCAAATTTGGTGTTATGCGCATGCCTTTGCTGGTGCCAAGCATTTTATGCCTACTGCCAGATCCTATTACTTAACAATGGAGGAAATGAAGTGTTGCCATCTATCTGCAAAATGTGTAACTATATTCTGTGTGTGATAAGTGTATTTTCTGTGAAATGTGTAGTGCGTCCGCATTTGGAATACTGTTGTGGAATTTGGGATCGGTATCGCAAGGGATTGATTGACACATTGGAGAAGGTACAGAGGAGAGTCGCTCGATTTGTGACTGCTAGTTACAGTCCTTAGGTAAGTGTCACAGAGTTGATACGTGGGTTGGCATGGGATTGTTTGGCGGACAGACGACGTCGTTTTCGTTTGAATTTGTTAGAGAATATACGAAAATCTTTAATTTATGAGTGCAACGAAATACTTCTTCCGCCAACCTATTTAGGTCGCAATGACAGGAGAGATAAGATTCGAGAAATAAGATGCCATACTGATTCATTTATGTATTCCTTCTTTCCCCGTTCTGTTCGAGATTGGAATGCACAGAATTTGGTTTGGTGCTTAGCACCCTCTGCCACCGACAGTATTTGTGATATGCAGAGTATAGATGTAGATGTAGATGTAGATGTATGAGGGGACCGTCCTGGCATTCGCCTTGATGGATGAGGAAGACCGCAGTGAGGACGGAAGATAAGAGGGTGTCCGGGCTAGCTGTACCAGCGGCGCCTCAGCGCACTGAGCAGCACTGGCAGGTGTGTTGAACGATAGTTGTTCCAACAAAATGTAGAATTTTCTCTCAGAATACAACACTTCTCGTTCGTCAGTATCCCTGGTGTCCTAACTAGGGTCCATAATATTTGTTTGCTGATCTACAAGCTGAAAATATCGAAAAGCAAAAGTGATTAAAGACACAAGTAAAAACGACTTCATTCCGAAAGAGCTCTTCCATGAAACTTCCCAATAACGGCACAACAGTTGAAGGAGGTGTGAGTTATGTCAGCGTGAATGCTTTCAACACGAACACAACTGGAATTACGTATCGTCAGGTGATAAGCTGTATTTCTTCCCTACTAAAGTACACAGTTACAACTGTCGGTATCTTTACTTGCTGCAATTCTTATTTATAGACAACCTACACCCACTATCATTTACGAGTGCGATGAAATATGCTACTTCGTCCACCAACCTGTTTTGAGCCGTTATTACAGGAGTGATAAGCTTGGAGAAATAACATGGCACACTGATGCTTGTATAAATTCTATTTTCGCTGGTGATATTCGGGATTGTAATGCAGGAAGTAGAGACTAATTTTCGTGTAAAGCAGCTTCTACCAAACACAATTTTGTGAATTACAGATTATATATGTAGGTATATAAAATATTCCCATATTTGTTCTCACTGTTTGTCTCGTGATAGAATTTGTTGATAATTTACACGAATTCATACGTCTTTTTGTAACTGCCATGAAATATTGTAAAAACAGAACAGAGACATTAGTCGGAAAGTAACTATTCACTCCCGGGGTATAAGAATAATTATAAAAAAGAATTGTAGTAGAGGTAACAGAAATTATGACGCGTAATTGTAAGAATTCTTCGAAATCATCTAAAAACTAGGAATTAAAATTGCCGAAAATCTAAATACATATAAAAAAATCATGTGTTTTAAAAAACTAAGGAATAAAACATTTAAAACAGACATGTCGTGATTGAAACCATAAGTGTGCATGTTGTTGAAAATAATGTTTTACATTCGAATGCCTGGGGTATTTAACGATTTCTCACGAATAGAAAAAGATGCTCTTATGGCCGAATGTTGATCCGAAACTCATACAGAAGCCGTACCGAACCAGATGTACAGTAGGGTCATAGTGAACCAGTCGTTGTTTTCATGTAACCTGTCTATCCAGGACACATGAAGATGGCCCGGTTTTCCTCCCTCCCCCTAGATCCGGTATTGATCAAATAATAGCAGCCGGCCTCGGTAGCGTAGGGGCTCTCCGCGTACCGAAGGTCGCCGGTTCGAGTCCGGCCGCGGGCATGTGTGTTTAACTGTTGTGTCTGTGAATGTCATGTCCGTCCTGTGGTGTGTCTAATTATCTGGAAAAATTCATCAGGCTGTCTGTGTGGCCTAAGATGCCAAAAGCCATTAAAATAATAATAATAATAATAGCTGTCCCGCCAAGGCATAGTTAAATAAGACTCATACCCTAGGGTATCGTTAGAAGATAGAATACTCATCCCGTCAAAAATATTCACTACGGGACAAAGAAACGTTGTGGTCAGATAAGTGGGTGTCTTCACTGGTGAGTCGTATTGACGGTAGGATGGTAGGATACGTCCTGCGTTAGAGTCGCACCCGTATGAACCCAGGCAGCAAGGTGTTTTCGTGACCCAGACGGCCGCGGATGTTTTAAATTTCTTGGAGGCTGGAGGTTGCATATGCAGCATGACATGTATGGTTACCACAGAATCTACAACGGAATGCTGCTAGAATCAGTAACCAAATGCCTCACGGGAATCAATTTAAGAGTTGCACTCTAGCGGGAAGTAAATTCTGGGAACAATTTCGCAGTTTCGCCACTTGTGAATAATCAACGATTATGCGTAAACCTTATAACAGTGCGTGAAATTCGCGTAGTATCTGCACTTTTTCCATCTGCGGAGTAATTTCTGACTTGTTGCGGGCAACGTGAAGTACCACGAACCGCTACAAGAGTGGATCTTGAGCCAAGTCTGCCACTACTGACTCTTCTTTGCGCACTAGGCCGTTCTATCCATTCTCCTCGTCTTGCGATACACAATATATAACTTGCAACGATAAGTTCCCCCGGGAAATTTCAGCAGACTGGCAAAGCGTCCACGTAAATATCTGCGCTTGTTAAATTAATGTAGACTTGAAAAAACTCGAATGACTGTATATGTAGAATATATAATAATAATTCCGTATGGTCGGAATGACCTGGTGACAGGATTTCTATTGGCTGCGCATTCCGCCCCTGTCGTAGCCGCTTTAACCTAATCCGGCAAACCTACCAGGTACAGGGGACCCACAGTTTAACGCGGAATCCGAACCACCGAAGCGTTCTAGCGTACTTTACATCACACAACAAGCCGTGCCAGAGGTGAAGGCAGGGTTAAGGGCCCATGAAAATCCCCGCCGAGATAGCGATTCGATCCGGGGCCCTTTCGCTTCCCAGTAAGACACCCTAGCCACGGAGCCACCAAAGCGCTCTATAGAAAGGATGAGGAAATAACAATAACGAAACACCTGATAGAAAATGGAAAGAGGAATCAGAGATTGACGTTAAAAACCCGGAAGGAGTGTTCTAGTGCAGCGTTTCTCAAAGTGGGGTACGCGAACCCCTAGGGGTTCGCCAGTTGATCGTAGGGGGCTCGCGGCAAGATTTCCGTAATGGCGGACTGGCTGTCTCATGCGTATAACACGCACAATGGTGAATATTGCTCATTGTTGCCCATTGTCGCTAGTAGTGAAGCTGAAAATAGGTCTCAGTTTTTTCTCGTGGGGGTTCGCCAGCGCCTGTGACATGTTATAGTGGTACGTGGCCTTAAAAGTTTGAGAAACACTGTTATAGAACAACTTCGTATGATTAACATTGAAAAGACGAAAAATAAAACAAACAGGTCGTATTTTACTCGCATAAGAGTAGGCCCTAACTACTGTTAAAATTGATGTCAGGAGTGGAACATACCTAAAATGTTATAGTGATAACATCAAGGTATTTCTGGAGGCTGCATGTATGTTGTGACTTTTCATTGGATTCTGTGTAATTAAATTACTTCATCTGCATATATCTCATCATTATGTCTGTACTTACGTAGCTTTACCTTCTTTGCTTCTTTCTATTTCTGCAAATTCTTAATAGGATGGAATTAGTCATTCATCATTAATAAAAAAGAAAAACATAAGTTAGTAATGCAATACTTAATACAGGGTTTTCGGTTTTGGTATTATTGAGCCTTGCCATGCTGAAACCACTTTCGTCTACATTATTGCAGTTGGAGTTCTGATTTAAATGGAAGGTTGCGATATACACTGATTACATTATAGTGTAGTATTTTGAGTCCTCTTAATTGCTGATGCTTTTTCGAAAACATCAAAATGCTCTCATATCCCCCCATCTCCTCCTCTCTTAATGGCCATGCTGTGAAGGAAAGACTCATCCTCACCCCTTGCATCCAGGCTGATTAAATGCGTCACTACAGGCGCATAATAGAGGTCCCAAGTCAAATGTTATTGTATGATGAGCGGCGGCTTTTTGGACGGCGCAATGGTTGGCCGGACAATAAATCACCCTGACCCCTCCCCTCCATTCCCGCTACAAAGCAGTATCGGACCAACAATGGAGGCCGCCATTGTCGACCGGTAATGAAACGGCCAGATAGCGCCGCGCTCGCTCTTTTGTTCCGCTTCGAGTCCCGGCGGGACCACCGCTCCGCCAACTGCCATCTCGCCAGTCGCCGCCAGCGTCATTATGGCCACGAGGCGCACACGGATACATTGAGACACTTCATCTCTTGACTGTTTCTAGAAGTAGCGGTAAAGATACGAAATATAGGAACGTTGAAAAACACTAGACAGCTTGTTCCTTACTGACAAACAGCCGACATCTATTTGAGTTTAAATGACAGTTAACATATCTTTTTGCTATGTCGCATTTTTGGCGGAGAGATCTAATTATTATTTTTATTTTATCAATCTACTGTACTATAGCTAGTAGAAATAACTTAATAATATATTTACAAAGGGCCAAAACTAACAGGGGTACCTGTTTAAAGTTTCTCTGTTACCACAGTTATTTATGTACTGCTACAAAATTGTCAGAGGGGATGAGTGAATATTTGAGAAATTTAATTGAATTATATCGAAATTCAGAGTGTTTGTGGAATCCATTTGGTTCAAATTATTAAGATCGGTTGAAGAAACGCGACTCGTGGTTGGTTGGCATGACATCTTCATCTAAGCTACACCTTGCCTGGAATGTGGGAAGTAATGATGAGGTTTGGTATCTCCTACCATTTGTTTATTACGGCGGTCATAATCATTGTGGCATTTTTGGAGTTTTTGGTTCCGGATTTTTCATTTATTGTAGTAGATGGACTGGCCACCTGGTATTCTCATTGATGTGCTCTCTTGAGCCGAGGTTTACAATCAGTTGGTTTTCCGATTGCGTTCATTTCTCATAAAAGGTGGCAGCTGTTTTCCTGAAGCGCTGCTGCAGAGTTTTTAGTCCGCTGACATGATTTAAGGCGGCGGCAAGTGTATCTCCTGCGAGTTTCAACGCAAAGCGGATGACCCGGTTATGCACTGTTTGCAATCTTTTGATGTGTGTGGGGGCAGCGTTTCCCCACAGCACGGCTGCACATTCTAGGACCGGCCTGGTTAGGGAGGTGTATTACCTGGTCGGCTTGTAGGTTGTATGTTGGATTGGGGATGGGATATAGCACCTGCATCCTCCCCGTGACCAGTAGTTGTATATAAAACTTGAGGAGCTGGCGAACAAAACGTAATAATTACACTTCTGGTCAAAACACTTATTTTTTAATCTGGTAGTTTTTGGCTCGCTGAATCTCATTATAAACTTATTTTTAAGCAAAACTGAATAAACATGTACTAAAAGTGGGCCCAAGTGTCTGATTTTGATAAAAACGGAATAACTACAGTAAATTTTTAACAGCTCTGAAGACACGAGGCAGATTTCGTTCAAAATTATTTTCATACAAATTCGCCAGATGTCAGTCAAAACGAAATAAATTACACGCATTTTTTTTTTTTTTTTTTTTTTGAATTTTACACACTGTTTTTAATAAGGCAATAGTGGTTTTTCGTTTTTATTAGTACAGAAATTAATAAGTATTTTAATAAAAAGTAATAGTACTGTTACAAAAGTATTTCGGAAGCAAAATTACGAATGATTAAGTTGGCACAAAAACACTTTAGGAAACCCGCATGAAAGCAATGAGGATGAGAGGGAAGGTAATGGAGAAGGATGTCAGTAATATGGACATGATGAAGGTTGTGATTTCGAGGAAATGGAAATTGAGCTCAACATATAAACAAAACTCTGATGATTTTTTTTAGGAGAAAAGTGACTTTTTTGCGGATGAGACTTAGTTATTTTAGTGGTTAATAAGTTAAAATATTATTAGACTATATAAGTTCTTTTGCTGTCGATGTTTTTTTAATTAGTTGGTTGCTTAATTTTGAACATCGTTCCATGTAATATAGTTCGTTATTTGCCGCGGTCACCAGGTGGGATAAAGTACATTCTGGGGTGGGAATGTTGCTTGTAAAGTAAGCACACAAATTAAAAATCGAACACAACAATGAAAGTTTATTTCTAGTCCCAATGATACACGGATTGACCACCACCAAGTAATTAAGCTTTATCAGCGCTTCGAAGTCCAAAGACTGCAGGTTATTTACAGAAGAATTAGCGCAAGTAGATGAAAGATAAAAACACTCATAACATTAGTTGCAGTCAACAGATCTTCCCAACGCTTTACAGTTGATCGGTTACACTCTTCAGTCCACTTGTTTTACGAATATAGTTTTATCTCTCGTAGTCACTTAACACACGTTTCTAGCTACGCGATAACTCCACCGATACCACCCTTGTACCGGCAGTACTCGCCTCCAAAACAAACACTCGCGCGGACATACCCCCGAAACTAGCCGCGGTTCCCTCTCGACTAACTGTATTCTGTATCAATACGCGACGTGGCGTTACTATTAAGCCGGCGGAAGGGAAGGCAACTGTTGCGTTACAACTAGACTAAATAAAGATTTTCTAAACCACGTATGCTTTAATCAATCTAACCTAACTCACAAAGAACATAGCGTTTACTATCAAAATGGCTTAATCTATCCTGATGAGAATTAAAATGTAATAATTGCATCGTTAGCAAACAAAATAGGATAATGGAATTTTTCAAATTTGAATATTTTCTCTTTTATTAGAGATAGAAATTTGGATTTTACTTTATATCAAACAGAGTTCAAAACACCATAAGAGAAAATAACAAACCACCCAAAAATCCTACTGCGTGTTTGTTATTTAGTTAATTGCTGTTCCTGCAAAATTTGAATTTGTTTAATTATTAAGTTTTGTTCGCCAGCTCCTCATTTATAAACTGTGATCTTTTTTTAAAAAAATATCCTTTTGATATTAGTAAAACCAAATTATAAATACATTCTGCGTACGTATGGGTGGTTGGAATGAGGAACGTCTTGGAATTATATTATTGAGTGTTGGTTACTGCATGAAAGACAAGATTCCTCGCTACCAAAATTTACAGTTAATTTAAAAGTATTTACCAATGTTATATAGAATTGCCGTTTTCAGAGGCAGTTTTGTGTGTCTACCTGCAAGAGACACTAATCAGTTCTGCACGAACTGTCTGAAAACTAATGACAGTATCTTAGAGTGGCTCACCTGTTGAATGTTTGAATGTGGGTCACTGTCACAGTTGCTTAATAGTAAAAAGATGTAATTTCATTTCATTTCAACAATATTTTTAATATCAATACTGAAGTGTTTTAAGATTATCAACTATTAATGGAAATAATACGTTAACATGAAAACATATAGTTCCCAATCTATTTCTTCGCTAAGGAAAAACTGTAGTCATTTCAAAAAATTGCAGATGGTTTGGCTATCTATAATTACTGACTTTAAAGTGAGGCAGTATGTGACAGTAGGAGAACGTTGCTTGACACCTGTTAAACAGTAATCCGTTATTAAAGGTTGTAAATGTGCAGATAACGTAGACATTAGGTGGCTTGCAGCACACCTATGCATTTCACTATTTCCATCAAAAAGGTTTTAATATATTGTATTTTTCCAAGTTTGCAGTAATATGGTAACGCATTCATCTTCTTATGAACGCCTTGCCGGGTCGAGAGTATGCGGTTACTACGGGGATGGCCTAGGAAGATGAACTGTGATGATTTCCCACTGCGTCAATGTTCATAAGTTTTATTGTACGAGTACGATTCAGATAGTATGTGTGTTCAGTGCAGAGTTTTGTTTTTGTTGTAGATGAGAGATGAAAGAAAGGAGAGGGTGAAACGTGGTGCCGGATCATTCGGACCTACTCTTCCGACATAAAATGAGTGGCGCCAGGCTTAAAATCTCAATCCAAAGGACGAATTACCATCGACAGAGCCGTTAACTCCTCTCCATACGCTCTGCAGAGAGGTTTGTGATTTAACTCAGATGCAAAATTATACACCACCACCTCTCCTACTCTGCCGGCCAAGGCCTGATTGTGAAAATTTCTTCCACCAACAGGACTCGTACCAACTACACCTGTACTAGCGCCGGAAACCATCACGGTGCCGCAACCAACTGAGAAAAAGGGGAAAACGGGGGGGGGGGGGAGTCAAAGCACTGTATCGCACCATCTAATTCTTAATCATGTAAGGAAATTTGCCAGTTCATATTCGACCAATCGGCAATGTATACACAATAATGTGTTAGATCTTTTCTTTTTAGGAAATATGGCACTTATTTATCCAATTCTGTGCCTTAATTCCTAGCCCATGATAGTAAAAGAAAGGTAGGTCATACTATTTTACATGTGGAAAATATTTTAAAATGCGGAAGGTTTGCTAATGACCTAGCAGTCGACGCGCCCTAAACCCACACGCCGCGGAGGGTTTGTTACAGGTTTCTTTTTGTTTCGCGTTACCAGTAGTAGGACAGTGAAAGTACATTGAACAAATGTAAGCAAAAGTGAATTGGTTTTGTCTTAAGTAGATACACATAAAAAGTGAAATCCTTTTGGCACAACTATTTAAAGCCTCGTCTCCACCGAAATTATTAGTATATTTATTTTCTAAGGAAAAAAAAGAAAAAGAAACAGTTACGAGCAATGAATAAAAACGAAAAAATGACGTATCGCATTGGTAAATGAGGATTCTTGAAACGGAAAATAAATTGGAAACAAACAAATCATGAAATAACGCGATTGAAGTTAGTAGACGAAGTTTCGAGATTGAGTGGACTATCTGATACTATTCCTCGATAAGCATTAGCTTTTGGTTCGGTAAGCCAGGCATTTGACATGGACACTTCAGTGTTTTGTATGTCTTTCGAGAGCTAACAGAATGGAGGTAGATACATTATAAACGTTGTAGCCAAGGTTTTAAAGTACTGCTTATATACGAAATGGTATGAGTGGTTGTATGCCAAGGAAGTAATAGAAACAGACTATGAATCTTTAGCAGGCTCTTTCCCTCACATTTCTTCCATGTCGTGGTTAAACCTACATTTTAAGGTGCAATCTGATCCCACAAAGTGTCTTGGCCTACTCACGCAAACAAAGCAAAGCTTTTAAAAATTCCTGATCGTATCGGACCTCGAACCCCGGACCAGGAATTTTCAAGACGAACACCTAAACTATACACCACTCAAAATTTAGGTAACAATGTCCGAAGCTGAGAGGATTATAAATCAGGACAGCAAGGTTCGGTTGAAGCTTATTGGCAGATTGAAGACCAAAAATTAGAGTAGTGGTTTGTATCAAACATATGTTGCTATTGAGGCCACGATGAATAGAGCCGAAAAAATAGGATTATTTTCTGAGAATGTAAGACAGAACTATGTCCATGTGTTAACATTTTTTTTGTGGTATAAGTGTATGGGGAAGTTTCAATTTGTAGTTAAGAATCAGGGACTTAAGTTAAGTAATAAGTTATCGAGGTAGTTTCTGAGCAGTGTATCCCAAAGAGAAAAAATAAAATAAAAATTAAAATTACTCTTAAAGCCTAGGTAGGTGTGTAGAGAACTTGCTACCCGAGTATAAGGCCCTCCGGAATTAATAATAACTCAAAGAGAACCAGAAACTCAGTAAGATGAATCCATCGCGAACGACTGGTTGAGCATCACGCGTAAGTACATTCCGTCTCCACCGCCAAGTGATCTGGTTATTCATCTGAGGCGTACTGTTCGGCACATGTGGGTGCAGGGGCCGCTAGCGGTGGGTCTCGCCTCAGTATGCATACAGATGGTCTCCGCAGGCAGAACTTCTCTTCCACGTGGAAACGAGTTCCCAACGTCCCACCGCACACACCACCTTACACATAGCACACTCAGATGCAACTGCTTCCGCCGTGTCTGTTCCCTAAATAATTTACTCGTTTCTACATGGCAAGGTACTTTCTTTATTAACCTTATCGCAGTTTCCTCAAACAGAAAGGTGTATTTACATGTAATTTGTGTTTATGTTGTATCAGCCCCGGTATTACATCTTAGCCCTTCTACTCCAAAAACATTTTTGACTGAAATGAATATACACAACCTCGGATTTTCCATATTTGGTTAGCCAGTATCTGCTAACCTGTGATATTATTCATATCAGATCCACATCAGTCCTTTATGGTTGTATCGCCTTATACCATCAGGTCGAATGTTACTTACAAATAGTATACTGCGGCATGTTCAAACTAATATTTCAGGGCAGTGCCCTTACAGTGGTACATTAGAGATTAGATTCGCCTAGTTCGCACCAATATCATTTGAGAGTTGACACGTGGAAGTGGAATAATATATGATGTCATTTGTAAAATCATAAATAGTGCTAGATAACTTTTAATTTACAGTTGACTATTAACTGTTGACCATCTTTGTAGATGTTGCATTAATTACTATTGTAACCGATTATGTGCGTTAGGATTTTTTTCTAGAGAATAAAACGCAGAATATATAAGAATAAGTATTGTGCTGACAATGTTAATTCTCCTAGATGTAGATAGAGAACCTCCTTCGCAATATTTTTGACTGATTCTGCTAATAATTCTTAGATCACGTTTTTGTTATTTAAATAAAATCCATGGCTATGAAAATTTCCCTTGAAGGATTGTGGTGAGCTATTGGGGAAGAAATTATTCAAAACACAAAAAAGCCTGATTCCAAACCAGTTATTCCTGGTATTGTTAGAAATATAAAAGCTTTTTTAAGACATTGTTGTTTCCATTTTAACTATCTAATTTTACACCAAACAACTCCAAGTGTTTTCATTTATTACTTTCCCCTTACGTCTCATAAATTGAATTAATTAAGTGGTTAAATTTTACATACGACAATAATATTTTGCATAGATCACATGTTTGTTTTCTTAATATATATATATATATATATATATATATATATATATATATATTAAAGGTATGTAAATTATATATACAAGAACATTTTATTTTCACTAACTCTGAATATGTTTGTAAGATAATTTTATAAATATTAGAACTATCACAAGGCGAACATGGGTTTATGAAAATCATGTCTAACTAATTATGTTTCTACGCGGATAATATAACTTCAAATTATATCCTTCGTACTTACATATTGCTTTCAGTTGTCTACGAATGTTTATTAGAAACTCCTGTTTTATAACGAACACAATAGCATAATATCACTGTAATAATATTATGAGCGACATAATAACACAGAAGATTGATATGAAATTAACTTTCTTATTCATTGTTGCAAAAAAAAAAAAAATCGATAATTCCTAAACATTTTATTAAAAAACCATTCTGAACCTGACGAGTAATTCATTACTATGCGTATTCAATCTCTTCTGTAGTTAATTTTTAAACTTTCTTCAAAAATAATGGTAGAAGTTATAATTGTCTAGGGTTTCCCATTTTTGAGCTATACCTTTCTTTCCTTTAATCGATTTGATTGTTAACAATGAATGTAGTGAAACCACAGTTTTCCTTTTGAAATTTAAATACTTCTTTGGGTTGGAATCGAGGATAGGCAAGTGAGCAAAATTAAGCAACATTAAGAGAGCCATGGCCGGCAAAGTAGAGCACGAGTCAACGATTCGGCAGTTGTCAAGCGCCGAAAGGAGAGTGCAAGCTGGCCCTATGACCGCATGTAGTACGATGATGATATGGTTTGCCTCTGTCTGATTGTCGCATTGCATTAAACAGCACTGAAGCAGCTGGGAGTCGGCGCGAGAAGCAACCGGGTTCCGGCCTCGGAACGGAGCCATTGCAGCCACAAGAGATATTCTACAAAAAACCAGCAGGTTGGAAAGGGTTGTTTGTGGAAACGGATCGGGTTAGTTAGTTGGTGTTGCAGAGGTTTCAATGTATCGCAATAGTCCTGTCGTGTTTGGGCTAGAGATGCCCATGTTGCAAAGCTTGCTCTCTCGCCTCGTTCCCCTAACTTGGTGGTGGTTAGCAAGTCGCCACTTCATCAGCTTTATCACTGTCAACCAGTCATTGTTCAACCTGAGGTGTTGTTCACAGTATTTCCATTTATGTGTAGATATATATACAGTTTGATATACACGCCTTCAGAAACCTTCTGTAAGTAAACATGTAAATATTCAGCAATTATTTGCCCTGATTTTCCCGTAATGATCCTATCACAAGATTCATATCTGAACAATCGCCGACTTCTATGCTCGACGCTTATCCACGCCTCCCCTACGGCAATCTGTCCTTGTCTAACCGCTTTGCAGGACAGAAAGACCTCGATGGTCAACAAAGGGTGGCAGCCAGGTAACTACATATCTTTGTTCAGATAAGCAGTTAAACCTGTGACTGACGCTGGAAATTTTTTGCTTCAATATTTCGGTATTATAAAAAAAAGTTATCATAAGCGAAAGCTTTTTATTTTGAGGGACTTTATTAAATATCTGTTTCATTATGTCTGTTGTGAAGGAGAAACACACTTTCAACGACCGAGATCATAACATTTCTTAGGGAATTTGTTGTGCATTGATTTTTTTTTTACTTTTCGCAGACACTAAATAAGTAGTTATTCAAAGGTACCTACAGATATTAGGAACATATTAGTTTTTTAATGACTGTTGATGATCGTTTATAATCATGGATTTTCTCTCAATAACATCAAAAATAATTTTATTTTACTGTCTGCTAATGTCTATATTTATAAACAAATGTATATCTTTTTAATTACTTTTGTAAATATCTTACTGCTAATCTTGTTCTGAGATTTGAGATGCTCTTTATAAGGAAAAAAATCAGATGTAAATTTCTGTATCTTAGGCGTGTAATACGATTTGATATCTATTTAATCCTTGTTAAATCATTATAAGCGATGTTGCTGGGAAGAATTTTTCGGTAATTTTTCCGAAATCCGCTTCATTTGAAAATTATCCTTCCCTTTGTGTGTTATTAGAATGACCTGATGTTGCCTCGTATTGTGGAAGAATATGATATCCCGAGAACTGAATAACATTGTGGATTCCCATTCGTCTTCTTATCTCATCTATTAAACTATCGGTATCGCCATTCGTCTGTGATTAGAGCAACTTGTGTTCAGATAAGTGTCAATTTGTTTGTGGATATGAAGTAATTTTTGAGGTACAACGTAAAGGCCTTTGGTGCATGGTGTTAGCTGATATAGAAAAATCGTCAGGAACTATGATCAAAATGGGGACAGTACATGAGGCCAGAGATTTGAAGATGCTACCTTTGTTACCCTCTTAGTGTACTATTCCGGCTCTTAACACGCTCGACTATACTGGCTAATGGTATTTTTATCGTCCATCCTAATCTTGTATGTGAGCTGCATAATTAACGAATCTTCGCCGTTATTGCGTTGCAAGTTCAAAAAAGATTTGTTTGTAGAATAGTCTTGAATGATAAAATATCAATGGATGTTTTCGTAGTTGACATAAATGTTACGAAAAACCACTCGATTTCAATTTTACTGTAGTCAGTTTAACGTGCTCGGTGTGGATTTGAAATATGACGACCCCCATGTTCAGCGATATCCTTAAGAAAGAAGGATTTTTTTTTATCTGCATAACGTCTCTTAACAGCGAGGTCTTTAGAGACGGGAAAGGATGGGGGGCAAGGAATGGGAAGAAATTCGGCCATGGCCTTTTGAAGGAAGCATCCCGGCATTTGCCTGGAGTGATTTGGGAAACCATGGAAAACCCAAATCTGGATGCCCGGACTGGGATTCGAACCGCCTTTCTCCCGAATTCGCTAACCGTTTCACCACCACGCTCGGTGAATATAGATAGAGAGTGCATCGATTATCCAAATAACTATCAACCGAAGCATCAGTTGATCGAATGCGTTTGCCAGATTAAGTGACAGAAAACATGAGTGTCTGTTGGAAAAGAATTTGCACTTTCTTCTCTAAAATAGTGTTACGCCCATTTTGAAATTGCCGCAAAAAGTGAATATTGTTTTGTATTATCTTATTTGGTGATATGTGTGCTAGACAATACAAAATATAGTACATATACTGTATAGAGTTTTGTGCTTAATTCGTATCTCTGCTTCTTGGTTTTATATTTCTTATATGACACAGGGGCAAATTTCTTCGTTATTAACACTTTATTCGAAAAATAAGTTGCTGGAACTACCCCTCGTTCCCGATAGTTTGGGATAATCGATGCTCTACTGTTTTACTTTTCTAGATTTCGCCTGATATCGTTGTTCATTCAAATACAAATGTATCTTAATGAATGTTATTACACAAAAGAAAAATAAAGGTTCTATAAATACCCACTACATACATCAGAGCTCTTATTAAAGTGTTAATAGTTACAATAAAAAATTGGAAAGAATGAGCACAGCATTTCAAGGAAATAAGTTTATTAGGAACGTATAGATACTTGTGGATATTTAGCATGGAAAAATGCTGTAGCAGAGTCTAGTAGGTTGCGAGGGAGTGGTGCATCCGACGTTGTACCAGGGGTAGCACATGGGCGGCTGTGGAGGACAGCGCAGGAAGGGCCACGACCCGGTGGGGTAGCAGCTGGTCTGCGGGTAGGGCACGGGGCGTGGCAGCGGCACTGGCTGCGGGTAAGGCAAGGGCACAGGCCGCGGCTGAGGGTATAGCACGGGCTGCGGCATGGGCACAGGCCGCGGCTGAGGGTATAACACGGGCTGCGGCACGGGGACAGGTCGGGGCTGAGGTACCGGGATGGGCTGCGGGTACACCACCGGCTGCGGCTGAGGGTACGGGATAGGGATTGGCTGAGGCTGGAACACGGGCAGAGTACCGGGCTGCGGGTAAGGGAAAGGCTGTATCGGCAATGGCTGTGACTGCTGGACTGGGAGAGGCTGCGCTTGTGGAAAAGGAAATGGCTGAGGGAAAGGCAGTGGCTGCGCTTGTGGGAAAGGAAATGGCTGAGGGAAGGATGACTGTTGGTTCTGCGAAGTGTCCGACTGGTTGTCTGGATTGCGTATGTCCGAGGTGACGTTGAGTGGGTACGGGTAGGGCCACTCCGTGAAGCAGGGCTCGGTGGGGCAGGACACCTGCGGAGGGAAGGGCGGCAGGCAGCAGGACCAGCAGCACGGGCCGCTGGAGTCCGTCTGCCAGCAGGCGGAGCAGTTTACCCTGGAGCAGGCCTCTGGAGGGCACAGCGGCCCGCACAGTGGCAGCCTGGCGTCGCAGCCCACGTCGTTCTCGTCGCAGGTGGACAGCAGGCAGTCGCCGGCGGCAGGGTGGCCGCCGGGCAGGCTGAGCTGCGCAGCGGCGTTGCCGCCGTACTGCACCAGGTACGTCACGTTGGTGGTGTTCGGGGCGTTGACGACGAAGGTGGCGTTGGTGGCGCCCGGCGGCATGTGGAACACGGTCGTGTGCTGCGCGGCGGCAGCGGCGACCAGTAGCAACACAGGGAGCAGCATGGCCTCGGGTTGCGACTTCCGCAAAGTAACACTCTATACTGCAAAATCAGCGATTAAAAACCGCATTATTCATCTAATATCTCTACCAAGTGTAATGAAAATTAGGTCCAATATTGTACAACGATGGAGGAAATTACATATGTTTGATATAACAGTTAAAGCATATGAATAATACTCTCAAAATAAGACTGAAAATTCCTACGCTTGGTTACGTTCCTTGATAGTTTAAGTGGTGTACTTAAGGTTTTACTGAGTTTTACGAAGTTTAGTTTCAGTGGCGGACGTGCCAGAAACCTTCTGGTTCAACTGATTGTAACGTGCCATTCGTTACCTCGGCGCATTAAGTTTGTGCTTGGCCAGTACTCCACGCTCAGCAGAGTTCCCCAACCAAAAACAACAGGTGATCCTGCTCTCACTTAATTCTTATTTACGGAAGAGACAAGTACTTCTATCCTCGGGCCGCCTACTGATCGATTCTAGCCAGTACCCGCCAATTCTCACTCAGAGAACCTAGCCGCTCGCTCGAATTACGTCGCTCAAACTCAAATCTTTATTCACTGTAACTGCAGTCGTATGTGTATTGGATAAAAAAGCGACTTCTAGCAGACTTAATGCTTCATAATGGTAGAACTGTAGCAAAAACCTGAATGATTCCTCCTATACTACGCAGCCCACATATAGATGTCAATTAGCAAACATGAAATGAAAATTCAAGGAAAAAAGTGGTCACGTCGCAAGTCTTAGGGAAATTAGTAAGGAACCGCATAAAATACAATAACAAAACTCACATGACAGCCATCCAAAAAATAGACACATTACAGCTGACAACATCAACCTTGATACTTCAGTGTCCTCATAAATTACAAAATGTAAAATCTATGCGTTATCACGTTTGTAACTAGATCCCTCTTCCACTTTCTACAACTCTTTTTTTTTTTTTTTTTTTTTTTTTGCATGTTTATTAGCCTATCAAGTTTTAGTGTGTATTTTATTACTCTCTGTAATGTATGCATTTACTAATAAGTTCATGAAACTAACATTATGGAGACTCTTTTAGATTATGTTGCCTAGATCACCAGAAATAGACGAATGCGTGTATGAAAATTTGACTATCATAGGTATCCTCCATAAATAAGAACGTGACGGCACATAAATAGATATTTATTTGTGCTTTACTCCTAGTCGATATTAAACTAAGAGAGATGGGAGAGAAATGGCGTTAAAGAATGGGAAGGAGTTCGGCCATGACAATTTTAAAGAATCGTCCCGGCATTTGCCTGGAGTGACTACACGTAACCATGGAAAACGGAAATTTGGATTGCCGCACGGAGATTTGAACCCTCGTGTTGTCACGTACCAACCAGGCATACAGTTTGCTTATCTATGCGGCGAATAAAAGTATTCTTTTACGCTGCAGTTGCTGTTGATACGATTATAACAGAATAACTACTAGGATAGTTCACACAGGGTGTCACCCCTCATTTATTTTACCTTTTAAGATTTTAGTGTATGCCTTAGCAAGCTAAATAGACATTTAACAGTTATTGAATTTACAAAATTATGTTGCTGAAATATGACATGTTGGAAGTATTGTTGGCAATGCTGCAATATATCTATGCAGAGTACCTACCGTAATCAAAGATACAAATTACAGATCACAATGATTAAATGATGGCTTCTTCTGTAAGAAAAGTGACAGCGAATAGGCGTCAATAAGCCCATTAATGGACAATTTACCAATAATATAACTACAGAAATGCATAGTGTAAATCACAGAAAGCACAGTATATGTCAGGAGACTTAATTAAAATGTCCTGAAACTAATTTAGTTTCAAAATGCTATGCATTTATATGGTATAAAAAAGTCCTCTACAGTATATTTCTACCTTTAATAAAACCTCTATAAAAATTAATCCGCTGCTATAAATCAGACAGGAATATAAAGCAAGGAATTAGTATGCAAAATGTTTCGTTGATGTTATTAATTAAAACGGATTTATCTAAAAATCAAGTAATCAAATAAAAAACTATTGGTGAGATATAGAAGCACCGCTTAATTAAGGGCATGCACTGTGTCTGTACAGTATTTATTCATGACTGTCTGTGACCCCAATTTTGTAAGTCCGTAAAACTCGCGATTATATAACTATACGTCAAACGTGAGGATCACACAGCCTGTCACATAGGTTAATCTTCTTAGATAACCACTAAAACATCCAGCAAAGATGCAGATAAAATTAAAATTGTTTATGATTTGTGTCCGTCGTATTTTTTTTTTTCCTTTAAGCCATTGTACCGTGTAGATTCCAGGCTTGCTGTTTAAAAAGCGGAGCTGCAGTTAAAAACTTAGGGGACTATCAAGTAGAGCTAAAAACAATCAATTTCATTACAATGTTACTACTGGTGCTACGAATCACTTAGATACACGATAGCCTTCGTTTCGGACAAACTAGCGACATCGCATTAACAGCTACTACGTAAAAATCATTACTTGAATTTGCCGTAATAAGGAGTTTTAAGCCAAAACTAGGGAATTAAGTGCTTCCATTTCCACTTTTCCACAACACTTCCCACAAATGCACATACCGACGGTGATATTTGACAAATAAACGAAATACAAGAATTTTACAGTTTGATTTGGACTTTCATCACCTCAGTGATGTAAATGCTGAAATGTACGAAGTATTCATCAAGTTACGGCAATTCGCGGTAACGTATATACTATAATAGAACTAATCCAAATACAGCCAGAGAAGTTTTAAATAATTCACACGATAGGGCGTTGTTAACCTAATCCTAAGTAAGAAAATTAACTATTTTCAGGAGGAAGTGTCTCCGATATTATTATACTAGGTACGTGCCAGTCTATTTAATGGTGTCATGGATCTAGAACAGTGCCAATTAACGAATTTAGTATTATGTAAAGTAAAAATAAGTAGACACAACTCTTGTGGTCGATTTAAACAAAAAATTAATTCTGCAGTCTAAAAATAATACAGTACTATTTTTTTAGAGAGATAGAATGAGTTTTTACGGTCACACCGAATTACCTGAAGTAGCCGAAATAAGAAAGCGATCTATATTTGACGTTAAGGAATCGTTCTGCAAAATTTGAAGAATTTCTGTAGAGTTTGAAGAAAATTAAAAGTGTTAGAGAGAGAGACAGAGATGATTTCTGTGTACGGAATATCACCATTCGCGTTACGAAGAAAAAATATTATTGTATGGAATTATTGATGATATGAACTAGTTTATATATCCGGTAATTATATCTTGGCAGAAATTATTTTGAAAAAAATTAATAAAAATATTGTAATTTAGGTTTATTATATTAGTTTATTTAAGTTTCGAAAAAAACTGTTTTGAAATACGCGAAAGAAGTACTTTTTTGTTGAAATTTGAAAGTCATAGATGATTCTAGCAAACATAACCCCCAAAAAGAACTTTGTTTCCAGTTTTGGTAATGGATGGGCAGCTACAAATTCTGTGAATTTCCCTTCTAGTTACGTAAGTCCACAGTTAGTGTGGCTACAGCCACGATGAGCATGAATCACAAACATCGGCTCCATCAAGCGACTGGAGATGTGTTAAGTCTGTTTCCCAACCGTACTCTTTGTTTCCATTGAATCTTTCAGCTAGTACAACTATTGTCTATTAGCACTTTAAAATCATTGTGATCATTAGCTTAGTTTCCTAAGTTCGCAGACAAAGAAAATTCGAAATTTCGAAAGTTTCTTGTATTAGATAGCACGCAGAAGTAAAATCTTTAAAACTTATATATTTCGAAGCAAGTCGTTTTGAAAACGTCAGAAGGCTGACTGGACTGCAGGTAAGAAACACAACTGTTAAACAGCAGTGGTGATATTTATAGCTTCGACAGGCATAATTTTATCTGTTTGCAAACAGTCACTTACCAGAAGTTAAAAGTGAACTGAGTACCTAGCCCGATTGGTTGGCATAATGCTCTGGCCTCGCATTCGGAAAATCCTAAATTCTGTCCCGCCTCTAATGATCTTAATGTTAACGAGGCGTAAGCCCCTAATTAGAAATAAACAGTTTTAAAAATATTTACTTCATCTTTGCTCTAAATGACTAGAAGTGATAAATAAAACAGATAAGTCAGAATATTCACTTGAAATAAAAACTCCGACTGTAAGTCTTATTCTATTGTTATATATTTTTATTTTCAAAATTTTAATATTTTTTAGTAACTGCTGTTAATAGGTCATCTACATCGAAGTCATCAGAACCGCTTCAGGACTGTTGAAAGCGAACGGAGAGTAAATCGCCTGTTACAATTCCAAGGAAACACTTCTGATCTTCGGTTGAAGTAATTTTAGAAAACCATTGAACCCAAGCAAGTACGCCATTTAAAATTAGGGTTCTGTGCTTTAATAACGTAAGCACGTCTTCCATGTGGTGGGTTGAATGGCATTAGCTTGGCATAAAAATCAATACTTCCCACATTTTCAGATTATCAAATTTACTTCGCTCCATGACTAAGCAGCATGACGCCACGTTGACACTCGCGACATTAATACTTTCTTCCACTTTCATTAAAACTCATAATAGATTCATTATGCAGCAATTCACTTTGAATTTACGACACATTCAATGGAACAGTATTAATAGATTACAACGTCTGCTTATCTACGATAACAATGGAGCCACTAATTGATTATGGATTCTTATTTAACTCGACGAGACTAAAAGAAAATTTTTGATATCCTGCTTAGTTATTAAGACATCGAATGTTAAAAAATTAGTTATAGGTATAGTTTCTTGTACCTTTGGTGTCGTTTTTCTTCTGTTCCAGGCATCGCTTCAGCCTGATCACAACCAATGGGGGGGGGGGGGGGGGGGAACACTTATTGTGCATGTCCAGCGTGTAATTGCTTGTGGCGTTGACGATTTTCTCCCCTTCTGATTTAAGTCGCATTCTAACCAAATAAACTCTACTTTGAGACCGAGCGTGGTGGTGTAACGGTTAGTATTCAGGCCTCGCATTCGGGAGGACACCGGTTCGAATCCCCGTCCTGGCATCCAGATTTGGGTTTTCCATGGTTTCCTAAATCAGGCCGGGATGCTTCTTTCAAAAGGCCATGGCCGAATTCCTTCCCATACCTTGCCCCCGCCCCCATCCTTTCCCGTCTCTAAAGACCTCGGTGTTAAGAGACGTTAAGCAGTTAAAAAAAAACTACTTTGAGATGTGATGTCTCGAAAACCAAGCGAGATATCGAAAAATTTTATTCTTCACTTTCGAATTGTATCGTCAAGTCACATAAGAATCCATCTGATGGATTCTATAATTAAATTAGATTATTGTAGAATCATCGCAAAGTCTCCTCCAAATTAAGTCTTTTGTTTTTTGTTTAGTATTTGTTGAATAAATACAAAATATGGCAAATATAGGGGGTAAATTTCAAGTTCCTGTGTAACAGTGTTTTTATATAGATTGATTAACAAAAATAATCTAAAATTGACAATTTTGACGCCACCCACATATTTATTCTCTAGTGAAAAACCTATTACTCTACTTGACCAACTGAATTAGAAAAAAAAATATTTTTTCGATCCCTGTACTTCAATAGAATCACGTAGAATATAATTTTACAGAATTTTAAATACGATTTGGGTCGTTGAAAAACATAGTAATTACATATCTCGTTTTCAAGCTATTGGTATTTGATGGTCAGACACCGTATCGACAGCAGAAGGATCCTTTCTCTTAGAGTACGGAAACATTACAAACTGAATTCATATGGCTTACTGGGAATCGGATCCGGATACTCCGGAATGTCCTACAATGTCGTTCACTCATCAGGCTTCTAGGCACTGAGTCGATTCCACCACACTTGTGGGTACGATGCTGATTATCGTGGAACCAGAGTGAAATACTTTCTAGCACAGATTCTTCCATGTGGAACTGGTGTGAGCTTTTTCGCATAGTGAGAACAAAAAAAGGTTTTATTTGCTCGGACAAAGTTGGTTATCAACCGAGAATAGTTCTCATTACTTCTATTTAGAACTTATGTCACTGCGACTTCAAATTTTGAGCTATAAACGGCGTACTAATCGCACATTTTCCTATTGTTTTTATTCCTCGTATCCGCTGCGTTAACTTGTTTGTGTAATTAATCTCAACAAGCTCCTGCAAATTGGATAAATTATTCAGAGGTTTTACGGGAGGTAATTACGGTTGTAATCAACAGAGGCAAACACAACAGTGTTCTGAAACTCGCCGGTCACATGCTGATAGTAATTGTAAACAAAGATTTATGGCCCCTGGCCAAGGACAGTTTTATTAGAGTAATCTAGGCAGTAGCGAGCATGATTGTATTGTGTTTTACATGACAGTGCGCTGAGTGATTGCTAATGAATGCACCGGTGCGCCGAGGACGTCCTGTCGGGGTGCGGTCACCACTCGCAAAAACACCACTAAATTCCCGCTACGACATGCTAAAAATCAGACATTACTCTGGAGCACAAACTGTCTGCGGTTTACTACATGCGTTGCTATTATCTAGCATAGATGAAGTTCCAAAATTAATTATGTACTTCGTGAAGGGAGGGGACGTTACTTTCCCTGTTTGTAATTATACCGCACTAATATTATTTGTTATCGATCTGATATTAAAAAGTGGATCGTTCCACAATTTCTTGGCCTGACCAAGAAGGGAAATCGAACAATCTAGCATAAACTTCCAATAATTTACTATCCCTTTGTAAAAAATAATCGAAATTACAAAACCGTGGATATAAACAAGTGCAGAAAAATTACGAAGTAAACTTCTAATCCGAAACGGAGGAGACAGAATTAAATATTTGCGTGATAATGAAATGTCATTAAAGCACATTAATGGTGACAGCAACAGGAGAGAGTGCCTCTTTTTATAGCACGGTAAAGTAACGGACATCTGGATTTACACGGTGCAGAATCATCAGTAAAGATGAGCCACACTCATAAAGCCCAGTGGAAGCTATTGTTCAAGAAAATATGTGTAGACCACATGAGCTGGACACCAGTCCAACAGTTCCGTAGATTGAGAAGATTCAGACCGAGTATGGTGGGTGAGCGGTAACGTTCTGGTCTCGCATTCGGGAGGACGCAGGGTCGAATCCCCATCCTGGTCATTCAGATTCGGGTTTTCCATGGTTTCCCCAAAACACTCTAGGCCAATGCCGTGATGCTTCATTTAAAAAGGCAATGGCAGAACTCCTTCCCTATGCTTGCTCCCAGTCCTTTCCCGCCTCTAATGACATCGACGTCGACGATGCGTAAAGTCATAAGGAAAAAAAGATTCAGCTATTCCACGAACAATAGACTGGAAGAGTACTTGGACACCAGAAAGGAATTTCTATCCGTCAGATGCCGAAACTTATGACAAGACACGAAAAGCAGTGAGCGGGTAATTTCAAGCCTTCTTTGAAACGAACCCACTAGATTTTGTCAAACGATTTGTGAGTGTGGATAAACTTGTATCTATCACATTACTCAAGAATCAAAGCAATAATCAGTGTATTGGAATCATGGCAGTATTGCTCCTCCAAAGAATGCCAATTAAAACTAAGGATGTCTCTGTTTTCTGATCGGATGAACTGCTTATAAGTTTATCTAAAAAGAACGAAACCGTCACGGGAGAATTTTACTAACTTTCTGAAGCAAATGTAACAACTGGGAGCAACTACCAAAGAAAATAAAGAGGCAGATTGTCAAAAAAATGTGATGTTTCATGAGAAAAGTGCTTCCTGTCCCTTACTGCAGTGGCGGCCGTTAATGGCTCCCGTATAATTTCACCTTTTTTCGAACCATAAAAAAGTTTACTGTTTGGCATCCGCATCGAATCAGATGACGTTGTATGTTCTTTAAACTAATTTTATTGACAGCCTTGACTAATCCTTTCAAGCAAATGAAGTATAGCTTTAGAACAAGATTGGAAGAAGTTTTGCAGTTTAGATGGAACTATGCTAAAAAATTGACCACAACGTTTAATTTCACTCATGGAAATCGGTGCCTGACCTGTTACTTATGGGAGGATCATAGTAGCTATTACTCAAAAAAAAAATGTTCGTAGTATTGGAAAAATCAATTACCACTATTTAAAACTGTTGACTGGTGTACCTGCAACATGCGGTGAATGCAGGATTATACGATCAATGATTATGCGACGATGATTGTAATATTAGCAGGATGAAATTTTATTGCTGTTACTCAGTTCTCTTTGTACAGTACTGAAGAAGCTGATTCCTACACGTAGTTATGGTTTAGCGAGAGCGTGCGTATCCTACCTGTAGTGTTCGACTCGGCCCTGTGCCCGTCCGTTTGTCTGGTCTGCCGGTCGTCTTGTGAGCAGCAGATGCAGATAACCCGCCACGGACGGGGCACCAGCGATAACGCAAACGGCAGGCCCCAATTTATCGGCCCGCCAAGGTTGGACACACGAGAAACACGCAGCTAACCAAACGGAATAAAGCACTGACAAAAATAAGCAACCGTTTCACCGCACGTCGGCGTGCTGGATTCTGGGTGTGATGGTGGCAACGGATGGTTGTTTACTGTGTCACAATCTTTTCCGTGTCAATTGCTAACTCTCTGCTTCCAAGTTTCAACAAGATTTTTAAAATTTTGTGTATATTTGTTATATACTTCACACAAATTTCATAAAATTAATTCAGTAAAAATAATTAATCGGTAGCTATTCTACTACAAAGTACGAAATCTTCCTTCGTTGTTGTTGCATTTCATTAAGGTTAGTGCACCTACAGATGACACGAAATTCTGTCAAGTTATGATTTAAGGAAATACGATAATCCAGAAAATCGTGCATGATAGCAGCAACACTGTCAGCTTTACGCGTCAATCCGTACGGATCCACGTGTTCAGCGATGATACCTGTCGATGGTGAACAGTTGGTGTAGGCTGTATATTGTCTGCTCATCATAGCCGGGTGTACTGTACGTATCTTGTCGTAGTCGTCACGTCTAGAAGTACTTATGTACGAATTAATATAAATTAGCTGTACTTTGCACTTAACGATAATATGCAAATGTGATAACTATGAAATAAATAAGCATATGCATTCATAATTTAAACGAGAAGAATGTTTTTACTAAGAATATCCTCTACGTCTAATAGAGGTACCAAAACTCTTTAAATTTTCGCGTGTTCCTTAAACCGACAGGCATTACCTTCAGATATAAGCTGAACGATACTTGGGTGCCGTTCGCAAGAATTATTGCTCAGAACTGAAAACGGGACTCAGTCATCGCTACGTACCTGTACTATCTCATTATTCCGTAGGAAAATAGTGTAATCCATCACTTGTTAAGCACTTCTGGTAAGTAGGGTAAGAATGGGTATTTTAAGCTATCTGCCGCGCTGTTTTTTAATTCTTATGTTTTTTGTTTGGTTATTTTAAGTGATGGGACTTTTCTTGTGGGACCGTAGTTGGCACCTTTGGGACTCTATCTGGGTCTGCTATTTCTTCTATTTGGGTCATGCTTCTTCTGTCAACTTTATTCTCGATATTCCTTCGTCAACTCGTGTACGTTTCTGACCTAAATGGAATTTTATGGATATTGAAAGGGTGACGACTACAAGTACCAACTGTGTCGACTTCGGGAGCACATTTAAAGCAGAGTATCGACTGTACGGACAAATGCAGAGGTTCGATTATTTCAAATATATATGTTTGTACCTACAATTTACCAGTAACTGTTATGTACAACGGAATAAAAATGTTCAGAATGCATGAAACGACTTTCGAATGTGTAGATATTAAATAGTACGGTCAGAGGCATCAAAAACGGAAAAACAAAGTACGCATACAAAAACTATGTATACTCATAAAATCGATTATTGTTTGACAAGTACGCACATGGTATGCGTAGTTTCGACTGTAGAACCGCGTATATAAATGTACGCATGCTAACATTTATATGCATTAGATCTAATAGACGAAAATCGTCTTTTGTCTCTGTTGATTCTGATTTGGATCGGAACGGTATCTCATTAGTAAGACTGGTACTACAAGTAGTCCGTGCCTATATCACATAACAATGTTGCACCCCGTATTTTTTGTAACTATAATATTATTGGAATAACATATATAAAACGTTTATTGATTGGTTTTCCTGATTTGAATACACGTATCTCAATTTTTTTGGCTAAAAATATTTAGCTACTGTTCTAGTTTGATTAAAAAAAGAAAAAGAAAAGGATGCCTGTTGGCTCATGCATTAAGCGTGATGAATCACAGTAATAAACCCCACATATTTATTGAAATAATGTATTTGGTGTATAAGAAATTCATCTGAGTTTTTTGCAACTGTAAATCAGCATGTCCCAATTAATCTGAAAATCATTCCCAATTTACTTTTCAAGATTTAACATGATTCTTATAACATAACCCAAAATAGTTATTCCTAGGAACGTAACGCTATATCCACACTTTTTCAAGTAGTTCAGTATCATTAGACCGTTAGGAGATTAAATTAGTAGGCAGTGCTCAATGAATTGAAGAATAATGAAGATTTTTCTCCATTAGTATATTCTTTTCTCGATTTAAGATTGGAACAGTTGTTTATTCACAGACATCAAATGCAACGTATTAGCAAATACTTAAAGATTTTCATCAAATGCTGCGGGATATGTCCCTACCATTGCGATGAAAACTAATGCGATCTGCCTGTTTGCAGACTGGCGCCGCTGTCCACGTGTGCAGCACGTGCCAGCACTGCGCTCTTCTTATCCGGTGTCGCCGCGCCCCAGTCCCGATGTTGACTCTGCCGAGTTCCCACGCCAAGCCTTCTCCACACATCATATCGGACAGTGACATCAAGACAAGAGCAACAGACCACGTGTGAGATCAACAATCAACGACCATACCTCCCAATATTACCCTTCAAGCAATATTTTACGACGCTTATATTAATTTCATCAGTCTGTTGAATGTTAAAAATATTTCAGCCAATGTTTCACCTCTTTCCGAGTGTTCACTCCTGGTGATAATCCGTTATAAATAATTATAATTACCAACTGTTATTAATTAATCAATTAATAATTTAAAATTAAGTACATCTGACTATTTCTCACAGTCGGGATGTTTTATTTATTAATTTTACAAATGGCTGCTTCCTTCCATGAATCATCATCTTCGAGACAGGAGGAGGGTAAATTTGCGCTCCTACCAACCAATCGGGAGGACGGGGGTCAAATCTTTTCCGGCCACCCTGACTGGGGTTTTCCGTAGTTTTCCCCAGTCACTCAAGGTGAATGTTGGGATGGTTCCCTACAAGGCCACGGCCCACTTCAATCCCACTTCCCTCGACGTAGTTTAGTTCGGCTGGAAATGGTTGCCAAGACCTTCCAGCAACCCGCCTCCCAGCCATCAGCTAGGAGGAATGAAACTGTTTAAAAAAACAAAAACAAAAAAAAACAAAAAAAAAAAAAAAAAAAAAAAACATGAATCATCAAGCCAGACGATAAATATTTGGGAGGGCACAGGATCAAGTAACTATTCCGGTGGTCCTGATTTCGGTTTCCAATGATTTCTCGAAATCACTCTAGGCAAAAGCTGGGATGGTTTCTTAAAAAGGCCGTTGCTGAAAAATGCACCAGTCTGCCTTATGGGCTTATACTGTGGCGAATACAACTTGTATTAAATAAAATAGCATCCATGAATAAAATTACCATAATTATCTCAACTATAAATATGTATAAAATAACCTAATTGAATATGCTAACAAGTTTCTTGATTAGAATACCTCAAAATAGGAAATAAAATTAAGGTTTCGAATTTTTACGTTCCGGATACTAATGACTTTTACACGATGGGACTGACTAACACACTACCTGGTGAAAGGCTGTAATTACTTTGCGCAAAATAGAGCAGGCTTGTCTCTTGCAGTTCTTAAACAAACATCTAAGATCAGCAACAGCATTTCTTCTGGATTCCTACTCGAAACCTTTCTTCTAGAAGATGTTAGAACTCTGTATTAGTATGCCGAACGTATTACCCACGCGTCGCTGAAAGTTATAAATAGCCGACGGTAGAAATCGCTGAAAATTCACTATTTGCTACACGGTTATCCAAACGAGTTTTTGAAATATGATTTTATATTGTATAATTTGCCCTCTTTGCAACAGGTATGGAATTAACGGAGGGGGGAAGCTTACGATATACCTTTGCTTCAAACACACAGCCTCTACGAGAATCTAGTATTAGGGTAATATTACATATACGCATGCGTTACAATTAACGTAATTAATTATTTGACTAATGGCAGCTACCGTTGAGATACAAAATCTAAAATCATTTCCATTAGTGTCACCAAATTGCTCATTGTTAATTAATAATAATATAAAAAATAAAAAACAGTATATTCTCATTTCAGCCCCTTTACTAAAAACATATTCATTTGCAACAAGTATTTTGCTCATGCGAGCTGCTGAAACGCCTTTCATAATTAGCTGCCAGGTGATTTTATACATAGCATTTCAATTAATATTTCTTTAACGATACTTTTTTTTTTAACTGCTTTACGTCTCTCAACAGCGAGGTCTTTAGCGACGGGGAAGGATGGGGGCTAGGAATGGGAATTAATTCGACCATGGCCTTTTTAAGGAAGCATCCCGGCATTTGCCTGGAGTGATTTGGGAAACCATGGAAAACCCAAATCTGGATGCCAGGAAAGGGATTCGAACCGCCGTCCTCCCGAATGCGAGACCAGAACGCTATCCCTTACACCACCACGCTCGGTTTTAATGATACTGACCCACATTATGTAGAACCGCTACTGTGATTAAAATTCAAAGGAGTCTGAAAGCTCCCTGGATTTTCTACAGGTACCACATGAACATAACTGCAGTTTTGTGAAGAATCTGCAAAAATCCTACTATGATGTAGGTTAATTTTTTAATTATAAACACTAACCAAGAACTTACCATAACTACGTGTGGACCGCAGCTGTTTATGGAATTCCGAATTTAAAAATAACAGAAAAACCAAAGGAAGCCACAAATGTTGATACATTTGTACTATATTTACGAGTGCAAAACAAATTGAAAATATACAGTTTATAATCTGTCGAAAACTAGTGTGAATGGCTATTGGAGGAAGAACTAAATTTGGGGGGGGGGAATTGTAAGTTATAAGCTGGTATAGAATGTTGAAGAAAGTTTGTCGGTCATATTAGGGTACCTGCAGTGCAGCAATGGTAAGGAGTTAAAGAGTACCGAGAATGTACTGTCCAATTGGTTTGAAGTTTGGTACAAACGTCCTGTAGGCAATAGTATTTTAAGAAATATTCATACTAAAACCACAAATTACATACTACTGAAATAATTATTTATTTTTGCTTATAGCGTTGTTTCCAAATGCCCACATTAGAACCACAAAGCCGGTTAAGTTGATTTACAACTTAGACCAGAATGAAAAATCACGCTATATTTTTTAGCATAAGGCACGAGAGATTTAGTTTTCATTAATAACTTAAGCTCCTTGGTCTTTGAGTGGCAATGTACTGGCAGTTAGGTTGGAATGCAGCCTGCACCAGCATGAAAAATGATTTTAGCATTGATTGTTTGTGAGTCTATGCATTGCTACCGATTTCATGAAAACCAGGACGCTGCATTAAATTCATTGTAACGGCATAGGAATATCTTCATATTGTACCACGAAAACTTGCGGCGATTTTACATTCATTGCTGTGGTTGACGTCAAAGTGTGTTTAGAAATGGCCGCCAACGTTGTCGCATCAGGTAAATTTTGAGTGGCGTTTCTGACCAAAGGGACAATTGCTTTTCGGTTCGCCCTTAATGTGTCTATAATTTTTCACGTAGCTTTAATTTCTTATATTTCGTACATTATATTGCTTTTAAAATGAAGTTAAACACACACCCACAAAATAGGACAACGGTACAAACTGAACCCAAGGTAATAACTAGAATAATGGAAAGTATTTGGATGAATTTTAAATTTTTTGTTTCTCGAAGTTAAGATTTGGTACTAGAACAGAAAGGGAAAACCCAGGGCCCACGCACGCGAAACAACGTACAAAAGCTAATAATCATATAAGGTTTCAACTTATTGGCTTGATACATTCTCGAGACCGGAAAAAATGAGATTAGCTTATAAGGCGTTCAAAAATGTAATAGAATAACTGCACATTTATGAACGTCGACATGTTGAGAAAATTTGTTCTGAATTCTGAAGATGTCATATAATTTGGTAATACGAAAAAATTTGTATCCACTATAATAAAAAATTGCCCACTTCTATACTTTCTCATCATTTTTACAAAAATTTCAACCCCAGAGAAATAGTTATGTTTATTTTGTCTTCCACTGCATTATCTTTAAATTTTTTTCCATTAGAAAAAACGAATTAATTCATTTGTGTTTGCATGGACTAGAATCGATATTTTGTAATAAAGATACTTCTACCAGAAAAGCGAAAGCGTATATTTGATCTTGGGATATGTAGGAGTATAAAATAAACTTTTTTACCGCAGGAATAGTTTGACAATACCATCCAATTATCAATATTGTGTGCTAGCTAATACAGAATAAATTTCGCATAGTATTAACAATTTACAACCGGCAATAGTTAACATTATACAAGGCAAAATTATCGTCAGTATATACGAAAATGAAGGGTTTTCGGAATGAACGATTATAAAGCTGTCTGTATAACTGTCTGTACAAATGTCTGTATAACTTGGCGAATGTTCATAGTTAGATGACCCGAATGACGCAATTTATCTTCTGAAAACATGTTTCTGATTTAAATTAGACCAATACGATTAACCCGTTATCTGGATTGTTTATGGTGGTCTAAATTTCTGTACCTCCGGCTTGTTATCCTTTTTTTTATACTTGTTGATTTTCGTGAATCTAAAGTAAACAGCGTTTTGATTAGTGTAAGCAAGATGGATTAGATACAAAAAAAAAGTTTGGCTGATTGATCACGCGGCCTTAAAGGCAGGCCGGTGAGGAAAATTAGTGGTCCGCCGGTGCGGAGCGACTTTCCGGAAGATAAGTAACGGTGATTTATCGGCAGTCCCGCTCCCATCACACGGCGCTCGCCGTGATAAATCAAAGTAGTGTGGCACCTGACCGCCGCCCGCCTAATCTGGGCGTGGGTTTTTAATTCGTGATAACAATGGCGGCGGGCCATTACCCGGCGTTATCGGACCGGGTAATCTGGAGGGCTGATTGGGAATCCATCAGGTAATGGAGCTCGTCCGGGCTGTCAGGATGAAAAATTGGCGGTGCGCGCCGGTCAGCGGGCGGCTTCTCCCACCTCAGATGGATGCTACCTGTCTCGCGTGTTTTTACTCCCCTCCGGAATCCCTCCAACCAGACGTCTCATTCTCACCGGTTTCTTGCGCACCCAACACTTTGCAGAATGTTTTAAAAAAAACTGTATTCGTTGGGCCAGTTCAGCCATGGGTAAAGCTAACTCAAGTTTATGATTCATATGTCAGAAGTTGAAGAACTGGAAGCGGGAAAGGGAAGGAATTTGGGCATGGCATTTTGAACGAAGCATTCCGGCATTCGTCGGGAATGATTTGGGAAACCATGGAAACGCCAAATGTGGATGCCTTGAAGCGAGGCCAAAGCGTTACCGCCCACACACCACGCTCGGTAGTTGAAGCATTATAACGAAAATGCAAAGGAGGTAGCGTACAAAATTGCCTTTTATCCTCACTGAAAGAACTGCTGTGCGGTGAGGGATCTGTACGCAAAGGAGTGTTGATGGTACCTTGAAACTACACGAAACTTCCGTTCACTTGCCACAGACGTCACGGAAGTACACAGCATGGATTTGAAAAGTCTGCCAGATACTTACTGGAAATATTGGCAAGCATGAGACAAACGTCATTAATTTACCACTATGGGGATATACTTCCCCCAGCCGTTTGTATCGCAATTATAGGCGAGATAAGACGAGTTAAGTAAGGTGTTGTATTTATACTTTACTAGCTGTTGCCCGCGGCTTCGTACACTTGGACTTAAAATTTTGTTGTTAAAATTGGATACAAAAAGAAGTAAGCTACGTGAAACGTTTCCCGAAAAGCACGGAGTGTGGATAATATAACGGGGAACCTGTCTCATGAAGAGAACCAATTTGTAACCCGTTTAAAAATATTAACAAACTTTGGGGTTGGGAGAACGGTTAACTGTGCAGATTTTGGTTTGTGGTTTAAAATTATTACGCTTTCTGTAGACATCTTATGCCAGCACCAGTATTTACACAACATTTTTGGTTTTTCTGTCCTTCTGTCTAAGACATACAGCCCTTGGGGGTGAGCTATCTACTTGCAAACAATAATCTAGTGAAGAGAAAATCCATGTCTGTACTATATCTATATCGTATAATAAGTTTTGTCTGCAGGCAATATGTAATTTATGGAAAGGTCATACAATATCTAACTGCGGGAGAAACAAAGTCTGAGCGACAGATATATTATTAGAGCGAAGACCTATACAAGCAATTCGTCTGTCTGTCAGTGTTCGGTTAGTTTTTCAGAATTTCATGACAAAATATGTTATTTATCCCGAAAATAATAATGCACAGTATTTCCTTGTTATATTCTTATTTGATACGGGATATCTGTATGTATTCTATTCTGTTCATAAAAATGTCGTTGGCAGAAGCTATTCTGTACCAGAACTAATCTTTGATCTGTTTATTCAAATACTTAACCGCACGAGCAAAGAATGAATACAAATAGTTATCAGTATGCAAGCTCATTCCGTGAACTCTCTTGTATTCTGATCCAAAAACATTGGAGGGCAAAGTATTTCCCTGCAGTTCTAAATAAAAATTGATTTTCACATGTTTGGAAATAAAGTTATTTGGAAATCTACGTCACCTGTTCTCAGGCAAACTTTCGCATCAAATATAAAACATACTCGGAAGATGAAATAAAACGAGCGCCTCTTCTTTGAACTTCCTCAATACAATCCACCAATTCTTTACCGTTCATATCTCAATCAGCACAAAAGCACTCTAGGAAATTCATCATATCAAGAAAAGAAATCGCCACTTTGAAACGCGTAAATAGTTTTTGTTCGTTATGCGCATTCGTATGATTTTTTAAATTTTATTTTATGTTGGTATTAATCGCTCTACGTTGGACAATGTTGCATTGATTTATTTTTTTTTGTAATATCTTCCTAATATTCGGTATAATATTATCTAGATCAGAGGTACCCAAACTTATTTTTCTCATAGACCACTTTCAAAATTTTGCTGGTTCCGGTGGACCCCCTGAAGCTACATTTCTACCATATTCCCAACCTAGTTAGATATTCATATTTTTGTCAAATGTGAAGATCAAACTACGAAAATTTGCGTTGCGGCTGAGTTCCAACCACGTACCTATTAACAGTTTTCGAAAAAGAAGTGATAGATCGAATGGTTAGTTAATTAATTAATTGTGCTAAGAGTGGTTGTCAAAAAAAACTCACAGCACAAGAAACCAATTAATTCTCACTATTTTTTTTTTTTAGAAAGCTCGCCATTCGGAGTGGTAAAACTAAAAAGCAAAATAGTATATTTTCTTGTGTTGTATATATTTATTTGAATAAATTTGTAATTTCTTACTCTATTACTTGTTATAACAGTCTGACATAATATAATTAAAATTAAACATTAATAACGTAACTTCTACAATGGCAATAGTCATAATTTTAATGGGAGGGATCTAATTGATGGATTGACAGCAAATTATCAATATTTGGCTTCAGTTTTGTTAGGAATAACCGCAAATCCCCCAAGCTACTCGTGTATGGCAAAGAATAAAACAATATCTTACCAGTTAGTCTGCGAATTCTTAATTGAGAGATGTACAAAATTACAGCACGTCACAGAGAAATCTCGATCAGCGTGTAGCGAGGAACAACATGGCACGAGCGCTATATTTTAGTTCCTAGTCGTGTGGAACGCTAGTAGTATGCGTACAGTGCTGCTACTTAGAAGGGGGAATTTGAAATAAATTATTTTTCATCTTGCCCCGCTCGTCAACTTGCCCCGATCTCCCCTATGTTTAACAAATAAACAGGTGCGTACTTACTATTTCGGACTCTGGCAAACAGTAACATCGATTCTCTTCACTTTTCTTTTGGAAATTCCGGAAACAAATGAGTAAGGTTTATCCTTGGCATTCGTATTTATATTGGTAAAGAATCACACAAGTTCATACAAGATTGCTAGAAGGACACACGCACCGCAAGTCGTATTTCGTCCGTTTGCAGGTCTAAAAAAAGCGTTCGCCGCCCGCCACCACCGCCGCCACGGCGTTTTGCAAGTCTCGACACGTTGTATTGAATATGAAATATACAAGTTTTTACAAGAACGCTTGTTTAGACGTGCAAACAGAATATACAAGTTTTTAGAAGAACGCTTGTTTAGACGTGCAAACGGAATATACAAGTTTTTACAAGTAATAGTCGCTAAGATTCTTAAAATATTATCTGCCTACATAGATAGGTGAAGTCAAACCTACATTTTTTTACTATTGAAGTTCTTTGCTATCGAAACCAGATAAATTTTGGTGGACCCCCGCTATCGAATCGTGAACCCCCATTTTTTTTATCACGCCAACATAGACCCCCGTCGAGTCTCCCGTGGACCCCTGGGGGTCCACCTGGACCACTTTGGGAATCAATGATCTAGATATATAGAGCAGATTGATGTTAGTGACATCGATGGATTGTATTTATTTTATTTAGCTACATAGCAATGTGTCATCCTAAAACAATCAGCAAGACACCTGAAATTAAACATCGGCTGGTAATTTGTGGGGTCTCTTATGTCTCATTTCTTATTAATGGGCTTTTCTTGCATGATATTTATCTTCCGAAGGTTTACTCTCTGTGGCAATCAGAAGGGATAATACCTCAATTTCATTTTTAAGAGAATACATTGGTATTTTATCCGATCGCGGCGGTTTCCGCTTCTTTAGATACTCCAGTTTTTTATACTACCTGTGCTAATTTTTTGCAACGCATTGACCTGTAACACTTGTACTAGGTGATTATAAAAGAATAATCAAACTTTGAAAGGCTATACCTCCACAACTGAAAAACTTAACAAGTGCCTTCCTAGAATCACTGTCAGGCTGCCGTTATGAAGTTTCATTTGTTTGATGAGAGCGTCCTTCACTACACTTCAAGACTTTGGTGTTTGTTGTCAGTTTTCATCAAAATGGAAAGCGCATTACAGAAAGCGTTTTATGTTACCTCATATTCCGATTATTTGGCTGTTAGAAAAAAATACCAGTGACATCGTTTTCAACGGACGGAATGAGGATACTTAAACCAAAAATTACCGCAACGATGGATTGGTTGCAGAGCAGATTGCGATTAGGGTCTTCATCACTGGCCCTCAAGGAGCCCTAATCTAATCTTAACACTCAGCTATTTGGTGGTGGTCTTATCGAACACTCAACACTTTATAGTAGTTACAACTTTATAACGTTATTTTTGAAGTGATTGTTCAAGCAAGGTTGGAACGTTTTGTAAATTTAGTGTTTCAAAGAAGGTGATTCTTTTATAACCAGCCTGTCCTTTTTTACTCACTAAATTTTTGTGTCAGCTTTCATTGATCTCACATCAGTTGCATTCCTGTGCTAGCATAATATTGGTGTTTAAACTGATTGTTCTTACATACGATTGAAGTTTCTGATGTTTTCTGCGAATTTGAAAAAAAAGTACAGCTCATCGTAAATCATTAAGTGCCTCATGCACTGCATTTTGCACTAGTTATCTTAGCTCCATTAAGCTTTATGTGCCTCAATTTCTCTTGATGCTTTGGAACGTGTGTGTAATTATCATTTACGTTTAGAAAAATCTTTTCACTTCACACGAGTACCACAGCGAATCTTTCCCTTGTATGATTGTCCCATTCGCTGTATGACTGTCGATATTTTCTCCTATACGATACATGTTAAACGATGATACTTTTCATCATCGCTGCCTTGTGTTACTTACAACGCCAGGTACTTAGAATTCAAAGAGATCGTGACATGTTGTCACATACTATCAGCCCACGTCCGGTGCCTATTAAATAGTATAAGTAGTATAAATTTAAATTAATTTTTTTGGCTTAAGTAGATTGTTTCCTGCTTATTGACAAATAATGCGTCGTTCGCTTTCCCGAGAACCCATTGCTAATAACGGCGCGTAGGAATTTTCCGACCAGGTCAAAAACTGTGAGATTACTGCCCCTTCGAACACTATTTTGCCGCCTCCCCCTCCCCTCCCCCCACCCCCCTGACTGGATGAAGGATGTAATAGTTTAACAGTTATTTCGAGGAATTTGACTAATTACAAAAGTGCATTGTGAAGATTTTTGTGTTTTGGTTACTGAAAATTATAAAATAAACCGAAATTCGTAGAACTGCTTGTAGTTACTCTGTAGTACCTTTCAATGGAACTGAGAAAGGTAAAAGTAATAAGTTTGTTTGGATGATTAGGAGTTAAAGGAAAATAGTATTCCAATTATGTGCTCGAGATAGACGGGGCCATCTGACTAAAAGACCGTTAATTTTACAAGATATTTGAAAGTTTTCTTTAATTCTTTCTGAAATTTATATAGGTTATTTACTCATTTCGCTTATTGCTCGGTATTTGACATGATTCATAAGATAGGATATTAAGCTTTCAGCAATAAAACATAGTTTCCAGGAAAACACTCATGCTATTATTAAAAATTAATTCACCACAGAGGTGCATTATAATGAATTCAGCCTAAAACGAAGATTCTCGGCACAAAACCAGGAGAAAATCTATGAGAAAAATTAGAAAACACTGATATCACCAAGTCAAATAATTTCTGAAACTGATCTATAGCCAAACAAATAAATTTTACTAAATAACCGATGCCACTACTTGCTAATAACTGTCTCATTCTCTGGCAACATACAGAAAAAAATCAATGATTAAATAAATGCGAGCTACTGCGCCATGTTTGTTATAATACCAATAACGGCTTGTGCGAAACAGCTAGTCAAAGCAATTGACACGTCCTCAATAACACACCAGAGGGAAACGACAAGAAATAAACAGCCGATAAATATAAAATGAGACTAAAGAACTCATCGGCTCCTCTCCTTGGTCTGTTGCTTATACAAAGACGGTAAAATACACGCAAGATGGACCTTCTCAAAAGCTTTGTGGAAACTTGGATAGTAGTATCCATTATTTGTGATGACAGATCGGTCCACATTATATACTGTATATACACAAGGGGTGATCAAATGAAAAGGTACGAAACGACGTAAAAATGTAACAGTTAAATATTTGCATATTCCGCCATGGGAGAACGTAGCGAGACATCTCGGAATGTGATTGGAGTCTCTGACTGGGATTGGAGCTTGCGCGGGCGCCCGCATGCGCAGTAGAGAGCAGAGGCTCTTATCAAAAGCGGCGTCCAAATGATGCGGCAGTCCGTATGAGGACAGGATGGCGTACAGGTGGGGGATGTGTACTGTGGGACACTCCGACGGCTACGCAGGTCCATCAATAACAAAAGACCGGGGCTGCTCACGGAGGGTGTGGTTCTGCTCCATGATAACGCGCATTCACACGTCTCCAGAGTCACACACATGGAACTGGCCAAGTTCAAGTGGGAGACGTTGGACCATCTGCCCTACAGTCCGGACATGTCGCCCTGCGATTTCCATGTGTTTGGTCCACTGAAGAAACACCTGAAAGGGAAGCGCTTCAACTCGGACGACGTACTCGAAGGACGCTGTGAAGGACTGGGTATCGTCACGGCCACAGGAATTCTGGGAACAAGGAATCCTGCGGCTTTTTCACCAGTGGGATCGTTGTGCTCAGGCCTATGGTGTATATTTTGAATAAAGTATACATATGTACCCACCGTGTCGTTTCGTATCTTTTCATTTGATGACCCCTTGTATATCCGTCAACCTTATTTTCTATCATTTGTCAGGAAAGTTCCTCGTTAAAGTTGCGATGAGCAGTTCTTACAAGGCCTCTATCCTCAACGGAGGCGAACGTTATAATTTAATATATCTGGTAGACTTCAGTGACGTATTTCTCACGTAACAGAAATTATATTATTTTATCGACTAGCTATCAAGTACTTTAGTCACCATTTGAGAAAAAATAGTCGACAAATCGATAACCTTTTGCAATTAGTATGTATTGATTTAATTGTAGACTGAAGTTGTCAAATCCATTCATGCGGTACTCCCCAGAACTGCCTAACTCCACAGTACGATGTAATGAGCTACCATTATACTTGTCGGGTCCTAGGAGTATACCATGGAATGTTGGCTTATGGTTTACAAACCATTATATCCGCCTTATCAGAGTAAAAATTCATATTAATTTACTCCTCTAATTCCTTAACTTAATGAACCATTGTAAATTACCGTTTTAGCAAGTAGATGTAAAAGTCAATGACTAATGTCCCATATTAGGAAAGACATTACTTAATTATTAAACTTAGTAGGAATTCAAACATCCAGTTTTTCAGTATATCTCAAAAATGTTTCCTAAATATAGGGTTGTTTAATTTCTTTTATTTCAGACTTCTGAACAACCTGTAGCATCTGTATTTTACAGTTTTTTTTTTAAAATTCGGAATTGGTTATGACACGTCGTTGATAACTAACTACAATTTTCATAATTTTTATGATTCTTCAGTAATCAAGTGAAAACCACCAGATAGTTTACTCTATACTATGACTAACGTTATTATCAAAATTTTCAAAGGTTTTTTTTAAAGTTTTACGTGAATTTTATCACCTTATATATAATTACGTTGTTGAACTAGTGAGTTTCAGAAATATTTTTTGGTTCATGCGCTCAATTTTCTCTGTGAACTGTGATTCTGTAGGTACAATTATCTAAAGCACGTAACACATTGTGTACAACTTTTAACAAGAAAAAGATGAAATTAGTAGTGCTTGCAAAAAATCGGAGAATTGAGTTACCGGAATGGATATTTATGTATCATCACTTGCAGCTTTCTCAACTGTAACAATGAGGAAATAAAATCATTCCTCTTCTGAAATGGTGTCTGCACTTCAATAAATTTCACCATTGGTCAAGTGGACACATCATTCATTATTTCAACATCCTTCCTGCATTAAAATAATTGTGCTTGTCACATGAGATTCGAAGGGAAATCATTTCGCTTTACTATCATACTGAGTTTTATGAAAAGTAGATTTACGTTACAATCAAACCTTTTAATTGCACTTGTAACTGCCGTCTGACAATGAAGGTGTCACACAAGTCCACCGCGACGGCTCTACCGATACCGTTCGCGAAGTGTTGCGGATTACCGAGCGTACACAACCGTCCGCCCGTGGATTCTCGTTTTACGGCCACGCGACGTATAATTTATTCGAAATGACGCCGTTATGAGGAGGGGGAGCCATAAATTCTCTCTCACATCGGAAGCACGCTCCCCGACTGCCTGATTTTTTTAGGGGCTGTGTTAGCAACTTCAACTCAGATTACTTCCAAAACGACCGTAAATAAATACATTGACTTTTTTTTTTGTCTTGAAGTATGTCTCAGTCCTCCCACCCTCTACACACACAACCATCGTCCTCAATCGCGTAGCTTGTCTGACGCGGTGAGAAAGGGCCGGTAAACAAGATAAAACTGCCACAGGCGGCCATAAATACAGCAGCCTGCCCGCCGTCTGTATCTCAGATGCCACCCTTCCGAGTCGCGGTCGCTATCTGCATTTTAACGTCGCTAGCGCCCTCCGTCGTTAGTAGTCGCCGCCTGCAGTCCGACGCGCCGCTGCGGTACCAGCGTCGATTCTTCGGCAGAGAGAGAGGGATAAAGCTATGGTGTGCAAAAAAGCGGTCCCGGCCGTAATGTGTTGTCGGTGCCAAGACAGTATGTCAGCGGCGCAGACAGTAATCCGGAAGGCGGCGCGGCTCGGGGCATAACGCGTGCAGGTTAATGGTCGGCGGCAGCAAGAAGCGCCACCCCGGCTGCCTATACATCAGGCGCGGCGCCGGGCGCGACCCAAATCATGGATCCCCCCCCCCTCGCTGGCTGTAGACACCTTCTACTGTGCGCCCCGCACACTCAGTTTTTCTACGCCCCGCTTCCCTCTGCGAATATAAAGCTGGCTGCTGGCGCGTTAGTGATGCCCCACCCGCTGCACCTACATTTCACGTACGCTGTCTCCTTTCTTTTGGCGCTGTACCCACGCCGGTTCCGCGCGAAATGCTGTACTGCGCCAATAAGGTGTAGAAGATGGCTTTGATGAGCTTGCATTCGCTTGAACGGCTTTCTCACATTGTCTTTGTTTTATACTTGTTACGATGCTAATTTCTATATCTACATCCATACTCTTCTTCTGGTACCTATCCGTTTCGGATGTCGGCAACCATCTTGCCTGTCTTATCTCTGCTGTTTGATGCTCGGATTAACTCTGTAGTTGTCTTGGAGGTCCATGTTCTGACATGTTTTAACCAAGAAGTTCTTCCTATACCATCACTTCTCATTCCTGGTATTTTCCCATGGAGAACAGACTCCGGGAGTTCGTAACGGCTATACTCTGCAATTCACAAATACTGTGGGTGGCACAGGGTGCTTTGCACTAACTCTATGCATTCGAATCCCGAACAGTACAAGGAAAGAATGAACTCATATAAGCATCAGTACGGAATCTTATTTCTCTAATCTTATCCTGTCAATGCGATCTAAATAGTTTGATGGACCAAGTATTTTATCGCACTCGTAAATGAAAGAAAGGTAAATGAAAGAAGACAGTCGCCAATAAATTCAAACGAAACCGACGCCATCTGTCTGTCAGACAATCCAGCATATTTATGAATTCTGTGACCCTTTTGCAAGGTTATCGTAAGCAGTGACGAATCTGTATTTTTTTAATCGTTTCAATAATTTCCTTGCTATAAAGATCTCAATTTCCACAACAATAATCCAGATGTGGACGTACGAGAGTTTCCTTTGCGAGGCCTTGATATTTCTTCAGAATACGACCTCTGAGTTGTACTCTAAAATTACCTTTACCTACGACGCAAGTTAAGTGCAGGTCCCATTTCATGTGCCTCTGTAACGAAACGCCCAAAGACTTCAGGAAATCAGCAGTGTCAACATCTAAGCTATTTACTTTGTACGCGTGAACAGACGGATTCTTTTGTTAGTTGCGCGTTTTGTCTTGCAATTTAGTATAAGTAGTCATCTGTAGCACCGAAATAGTATCCATATCACGCTTAATTTCTACGCAATCGTGAGAGTACCTTACTTCCCTATAGATAACTGCATCATCAGCGAACAATCGCAAACTGCTATTAAGGTAGTCTCCACGATGGTGTATAAAGATTAAGAAAAGAAGTGGCTTATTACACATCCTTGAGGAACGCCTGAAATAACATTTACATTAGAAACGGTTTCCTCGTTAATTTTGAATTGCAGTGGTGTTCTTCCCAGTTACGAAGACAGTAGTGTTGTTATTCTGATCGACGCACAAAGTCTTACGATGATGCTCGCCATACCCAGTCTCCTAGACACCGGCGCTGGTTTAGATGCAGGCAGTGTCTTGGGAAATTCAACTTGGATGGTTTCTCCCAGGCTTTACCAGAAGAGGAAGAGGTAGGATGGCTGTGGTGTTTCTGTCTTTAGTGCAGTGTCTTTTTTTCACTGTGAAAATGAGGTATGGAGGAAGAGAGAAGGTGAAACCCCGTGTCAATCCATTATGGCATACTCTTACAAAAGGTGCGAAGGGGAATGCTAAGCTAACGTCCCTATCTGATCGATCAATCACCATCAACAGTTTCGTATACCATCAGTCCATACGCATTGCGGAGAAGTTTGAGATTTAACGCAGGACTTTAGCGCCCAGTCTGATGATTAGGAATTGTCCTCTCCTACCCTATCGGCCAAGTCCTGGCGAAGAAAATTGCTTTGAGCAGCGGAGCGCGAGCCAGGCAGGGGCCGGGCACCACTTAGGTGCAGCAACCCCCTGACTCGACGGCGTGGACTGCATCTAGTTTATGGCCCCTGAAACAATTTAGGAACTAAATACTCATTCTCGACAGTGTTAATTTGCAGGATGAAGGACACTTTTGGAATTTTGTGATAGGTAGCTTCAGTTAACTAACACACTAAGGGTAAAGTGGTAATGTACAACAGTAGTTTCTCTGATTATAAAGTTATAACTGGATCAGAATGATAATTTTATAATAGCGCTATGTGTAAAAGGAATTCTCATCCTTGACTTTATCCAGAATAGTTGAATTGTTTAACTCGTATTTCTGAAGAACTGGATTCTTTTTGTTAGTTATGCTCATTGTCTTGCACTTTTTACAATTTAGCGTAAGTTGCCACTCAGCGCACCATGCCAAAATAACATCCAGATCACGCTGAATTTCTAAGCAATCGGCCCAATTCCTTACTTACCTATAAATAACTGCGTCATCAGTAAACAATCTAAAAAGGTTTTTCACTTTGTCTCCGAGATCGTTTATAAAAAATTAAGAAAAGAAATGGTCCTAATACACTTCCTTGAGGTACACCCGGTGTAACATCTACATTAGAAGAACTTTCCCCTTCAATGACAACATACTGCGACCGACCAGTTAGAAAATCCTTCATCCATTCACAAAGCTGATCCGATATACCGTACGCTCAAAGCTTCGCTAAAACGCGGTTGTGTGGCACAGAGTCAAAGGCTTTCTGAAAATCTAAAAAAATGGCATCTGCTTGTGAACCTGCATCAATTATTTTCATTACGTCGTGTGTAAATAGGGCCAGCTGTGTTTCACATGATTTTATCTTCCGAAATCCGTGTTGATTTGTTGTAAGCAAATTATTTTCATCTAGAAAATTCATATTGTTCGAGCATATAATATGCTCCATAACTCTACTACAAACAGATGTTATGGATATCGGACAATAGTTTCCAGGATCACTTCGATCACCCATCTTGAAATTCAGAGTTACTTGCGCGATTTTACAGTCTAAAGGTACTTTTCGCTCTTCTAATGATTTACTGAATACGTCAGACAGAAATGGCCCGACTTCCGCCGCATGCTCTGAAAATACTCTTACTGAAATTCCATCCGGGCCCGGTGCTTTCCCCCACTCCAGGAGCTCTAAATGCTTTATGATACCTGCAGTATCTATTCGTAATGTTTCCATCACCAACTCGACACTGCGTGGGAAAACGGGAATACTATCGTTATTTTCATCAGTAAATGAATTTTTGAATACAGTATTTAGTACGTTAGGTTTATCGCTGCTTTCACTAATCTCGGAACCTTCACGAATTAGTGCTGGAATATTGCTATTGGTACAATTGAATTTTCGTACATACGACCAAAATTTCTTTGGGTTTTCTGTGAGACTCCTAGAGAGAGAGTTGGAATGAAAATCGTTAAAGGCCTCGCGCATTAAATTCGTAATACGTCCTCTTAACTCAGCTAAGGTTTCTAAATCGCTTCGACACACCTTCCTTCTTGAGAGTGCGTGTATCCTCCTTTGTTTTTTGAGTAATCTTTTGACTTCGCATGTGTACCACGGTGGATCATCCTCCCCATTTATTATCCGCTTCGGTATATGTATATCCATACCTTCCCTGACAATTCGTATAAATCGATGCCACATCTCTTCAACGGTGTCCTTTGTTGATTTGAAGTTATGGTAATTATTCCTCAGGTAGGTTCTAAAACACTCCTTTGAGGCCTTACTGAATCTGCATAAAATCCTCCCTATTCTCCTTTTTCGCTTGGTCATTAATTTGATAGTCGCAATTACCGCTTTGTGATCGCCTATTCCTGTGGTCGTTGAAATGTCGGTGAATAATTCTGGCCTGAATACTTCTCACTAAACACACAACTACAATGTCTCTGACCATAGCCTTTACTGAAAGCAATAAAATAACATTACAGTAATAACTATTTTGTACACTAAACCAAAGCTGAAGTATTTTTTCCTTTAATTAGGGACATTAAATTTTTAAATGTCACAATTAGAAATAACCTGAAGTACTCTTTCCTTTAATTCGGGATATTTAATTTTTTAAATGCTATTGATATCCGTAAAAGCAACAGAGATTTTCTTTAACCACAATCTCTGGCAGTAATTACAGCTCAAATGTCTCTGGCCATCAGCATTAGTCTTCTGTTCACAATAAAATCATTTATTTACAATAATATTATTCTGGATTCACTTTTGATATTTGTATAAAAGGCTGAATCTGCGGAGTGAAAGTTTCTGGTGTTTCGAGCAAAAAGTATATCCATTTACTTCGCAATTACATCAAATGTGAGTTTCTGACATAATCTAGCTTTGTTTAGTAATGTAGTAATGCAATTTCTTAACCAAATTAATGAAGCATGATACACATGAATTAAAATAGTGTACGTGTAAATAAACTTCAACCCACCCGTTTCTTTGTAGGGGAAGAGTGAATCTAGTATTCCTTTAATTTGAAAAATGTTGACGCGAATTTTATGAAACTTTGTTCAATTGTTTCTCATTGCGGGAATAAAAATAGCGTACGGGTAAATCTACGCCAACTATACCGGTCAACGCCGGGAACTCCGCTAGTATGCTATAATTTAGAATTGTTGAAACAACGCTACGCCACTATTGGCTAGATTAGGCCCACATTCATTTTGATTTGTCAGAAAATCTGCTGTAACTCTAATGTTCGTAGAACATAGTTCCGCATGTGACTAGATTTCTTGTCTTTTATCCAAGTGTTGTGTGAAATGGGGATGATATGACAGTTTGATAGGCAATCGCCCTACCATGTGCAATATTTCGAAAGTTGGATTCTGAGTTGCTGAGAAGAAAAATAAATGTTTATCATTAGTTTTCATCTGAAGAAAGTGGAGATGTGATATTGGTCGGTACAGCGGTGGCCCTGCCTCATTTGTTGCCGTGCCTATTCCATTGCGAAGGGTCTTGGAGGACACTGTGGCTATCTATTCTCTTATGTATGTCGGATGGTCAATACCCTGTAGTATTCGGTGGGTTTTCTGCGCAAATACATGCAGATTCTCTTTCAGTGGGTTGGACCGAGTCAGTGGAGATTATACGAGTTAGAGGAAGAAAGGGAAGGCATCCTAAAACATTTGAGATGGGGCTGACGTGTGGCAGACAGTCGGTGGTGTTATAAGCAGTGAATTGTCGACGATACACATTGCGAAGCGATTACGAGCGATACTACCTAATAAGGTGGGCCTCAGTTATTGGACCGATGTAGTTAGTTTATTACGAAATGGAAACATTCCTGAGATGTGAAACTACGATTTTCTTGCCGTCGTTCACCGATGAATTCGTACCCCCTAAAATATTGAATGCAAGTGCTTAGAGGTTCAGTTGATACAATCAGCAGAAGAGAAGTCAGCAGAGCTCTAGAAGCCGAAGCAAGGTCGTGCAGAGGGTCATTGCAATGGAGGGTTCCGGAGGGTTCTAGAAGTGGAAGCAGATGCGTGATGATTGAAGTCTTAATCCAAGGTAGAATTCTTCTAAATTGGTGTAAGAGAGCGTCATCAATTGGCGGCGAGACAATACAAACCCGTGGCATTTTAGCAAAAGTACTCCAAAAAATTTACTTTATTTTAATATTCCATTCTTTTTGAAAGCTGTTCTTATTGTTATGGCTGTCAGAGCGTTCATCATAATAACGGAATATTACAGAGTTTACATTCCTACACGTAGAGCTGCATTAGCGTAATAATTTAGTTCCACATATATTTTCATAACAAGAAATTTATGAAGCTATGGAAAGAGAAAGATTGGAATGGTGTATAAGTAGATTGGAAGATACAGAGGCTGTTCAATAAGTTTTGTCATTCGATAAGAAAAATACTATTTTATCGTTTTAAATACTTTTTTATTATTCAGAATAATGTCCCTTAATTTCAATACACTTGTTCCGGTTATCTTCTAATTTATGAACTCCATTCCTGAAGTGAGAATCAGGAAGACTGTCGAAGTAGGCTTCCACGGCTGCTATTATCTCTTCGTTCAATGAAAATCGTTTTCCAGGCATGAATGATTTTAGATGTGGGAACAACCAGATGGAGCCAAATCTGGCGAATAGGGTGGATTTGGCAACAATTCGTACCTGAATTCACTGATTTTCGCGATGGTTTTTTGAGCAGTGTGAGAGGGTGCATTGTTTAGATGAAACATTATTATTTTTCTTCTGTAAACCAAGTCTTTACTCACGAATTTTTATATTCAGCTGGTCCAAAAGGTTACAATAATAACCTGCGTTTATTGTTTTACGAGTGTGGAGATAATCCATGTACTAAATTCCTTTGCATTCCAAAAAACTGATGCTAACACCTTCTTGACTGATTCCTAGACATTAACTCACTTTGGAGCGGAAGAACTGTGTTCGCACCAATCCTTAGCCTCTTGTTTTGAGTCAGGATCTTGGTGGTAGGTCCAAGTCTCATCCATAGTGATGAAACGACACACAAAATCCTTTTTATCCTTTCTCAAACGCTCCAAATGTTGGTGAGAAAGTCGCATTCGAATGTGTTTTTGTTCCATTGTTAGCGAATGCGGTACCCATTTTGCACACTTCTTTTTTAAACCCAAAACTTCAGTCAAAATATTACTCACCCTCCTTAATGATATGCCTAGAGCTTCTACTAAAACACTCTCCGTTAAGCGGCGATCTTCCAAAACCATATCCTGTATTGTTGATACGATTTCTGGTGTTTATGGACTTTTCGGACGTTCTTCACGTGAATCATCTTAAAGACTCGTACAGCCACGATTAAATTCAGCAACCAATCTTTATACTGTTCTAATTGAAGGTGAAGAGGCCCTATACATTTTTAACAATCGTTCATGAATTTGTTTTGGTGCTACACCTTCCAAAAATAAGAATTTTACTACTGCGCGATATTCAATTTTTTCCATTTCAGAAATATGCTCTTACACATCAACATTGAACAGCTGTAAATATACGAATAAATTATCAGATCAACATGAAACTTCACTCGTGTTCATAAAAAAGTAGTACCAACTTTAGAAAGTTAAACGACGAACCGGCGAGAGCCATCTCTTACCGAACGACTAAACTTATTGAACGACCTGTACTAGAATAACAAAACATATACGGGAATGCAAAGTTAAAGGAAGAAGAACAAGAGGAGATCCCATGATTACCTGGTTCCAGATGTACAGAACAATGAAAAGATTTTGTGCAGATTAGGAAGACACACGAGATCGAAGTGGATAAATATTTTGAGAATATTAGGTTCTGTTCTGGGTTTCGAGTTTTATTGTTATGTGGGGGGAAAAATCTCTGTAGTGAGTAAAATTTGTTTAAAATATGAATTATCATTTAATCTGAAAGTTCGATTTCTATTTCTCGTAATTGTATGTATGATATAAAATATTCGTACAGTAGATGCGTACCAGCGTTTTGGGATAGACCTACTTATGGATAGGTTCGCGCTCAAAACAAGGATAACCCTGAGTGTGCAGTTGTCTGGAGAAGCCACTGCAAATAAATGAGTTCTTGATGCTACAGAGAGGGGGAAGACCACGAGGATGCGCAATCCGGTGACGGATGCCGGTGTTTTGGACGCCTGGTAATGCCGGTCGGTATATCACGGCTCTAATAGGATCAGCGTAATCCGCGCCAGACGCTGGAAAAACGGCACCGCACCAGAAGCCCGTGGACGCGCATAAAAATGGACGAGCCGCGGGCGCAGCTATTTTTCGCACTCGCCAAAGACAGGCGTGGAGAAGGGGGTGACTGATTGAAAGATTAAGGATCTCTCTAGAGCACATGTGTGCGTGTGTGGGGGCATGCGAACAGGATCGATGGTGGCGGTAAGTCATTGTGAGAGGTGGGGTGGGGGGACGGCTGCTGACCAGATTCACTACGTACAATATGATGTCTGAAATTAGCGAAGGAGTTTCGTCAACTATGAACCAGAGCCTTTGCTGATGCATTTAATTTAGGTACACGAGAAGTTTAAGCAAAACACACGCGTTCTACATATTTCCTAAATATTTCTCTGCGGAACTCATCGCATTCATTTGCACTTTCTTAAGTTTCTTGCTGAATTACTCAACGAAAACGCAGCCTGGCCTTTATGTGAAGGGAATGTACAATCGGAGACCGATTTTTGGAGATCGCTTGCTTTTCCACTATCTTTGATCTAGAAACGACTACCTCATGGCACAGCACAATAGGCTATTTGACAGTATTAAAAATATATTATAATTTGTAGTCATTCTCGCAGATTAATGCCTCAGGAAGCTAATTTTTTTAATTTTAAAAATAAAAGTGGATTATTTTTAATAAAAAAAGCGAAATCAAGATTAGACTTTGCTTATCTCTGGTCACATGACAAAAACGCTCTAGGATTGGTGGTCGCTTGAGTGACGTCACACGTCTGTAAACGCTGCGGCTGCGAATGGAGCGTTTCCTATTATCCAAGTTTTCAATTAATTTTATTGATTGTTGCTGGTTATTTCTTGTTATTAATGAAATTTCATTTTGAATCCGAAATCGAGAACAATTTGTAAAAGCCTACAGTGGAAAAATATCTAAAATAGACGCCTTATTTGTCGGGATAGCTAGGAAAAAAAAAAAAAAAAAAAAAAAAAAAAAAAAAAAAATAAACACTGACTTTTATTCTGCTGAGCTTAAAAATGTAACAGCTTCAGTTTGAGAATCATTTATATTTAAATTGAAAGTTAGAAATTGATTGTTTAGCGTTAGGAAACCATACGTCGAAAAATTCTGTACACGAAATTTGTGGAGTCATTCTGAAAATAAATAAAAGTTGTAAGGGTGTCGCAAACTTGCGCAAACAAATGAAGGTATTTCTTGTAGCTAATAAGTAGCTCTTTCAAATAAATATAGTAAGAGATCGGTATAATGTAGTATTATGAACTAAAACTCAACACGAAATTGGCTTGGTTGTTTTTTTAATTAAAAATAATCTCGCTCTGTTTTAATGATGCTAATGATTAAGTTTAAAAATGTATTACGGAAAAATCATGCGTAAACTTACCTCGAGACTCGTCAAAAGCAATAGCAACACACAAATTACTACTAGCTAAAAGAAAAACAGAGTAATCATCTACCAAGATCAGTCGAATGGCGCGGCTGACTGGAGCTCTTGATCGGTGGATTACAGGAAGCCCATTTTTCAAACTATTTTTTCTATTGTTAGGCACGAATTCGTGGAAAATAAACCTTTGTTCCGACTAAAATGGTTTATCTACTTAGAATATAAATAACTATTTTGCCTGCCTAGACTACTACAAAACTGATTTTTGTCCCTCTACATTTAGAAAATATCACACTGTGCGGCGTACTCGCGAATGCGAGGCCAGAGTGTTAACCGTTTACTCACCACGCTCGGAACAACTGGGTGTTGTGGGCCATTTTTCTTAATTGCAGATAAAAGATTATAGATAAGTGACAATTTTTTTGTCAACGAAATTTAATTTGCTTGTTTATTGTAGTGTCCGGGTAGCTGCGTGATTGAGGAGTGGTAACGGAATTCAGAACGTCCTACGTTCGAACCTTGGTTGGGATAATATTTTTTGAGTGCATTTTTTCCCTTTTTTTGTAAGCTGTTTTCTGCATTACAGAACCACATTTTCATTCAAAGAATTGAAAATGGTTGCTAAGTGTCATGAAAACGTTTGAAACAAATTGCTAACATACAAGAAAACATTTAATTTTTAAACTTACCAAAGATAGAATATCATGCAAAAAATACAGGTGCAAGGCGGTGAATCATGGAATTTATTTTAGAAGTGATATCACATGTAGAAATTTCACGCTAAACTTCCGGAACGCTTTATGTCCCTTTTGTTGGAATTTTTACGCAACGATACAAATGTAGGTTCCCTTCCTGACGTAAATGCGTATATTTAAGCGGTATTTCCTTTTAATGTGCAAATAATTTTATAATTTTTTTTTGAAAAAAATCTTTTTAGGTGTGCAGCAACGTCTAATTTCCTTTTTGAAGTCTTGTTTGGTTATTTTTCAAATGGTTGTAATTCGCTTGTTATCAAAAAAAAAAAAAAAAAAAAAAAAAAAAAAAAAATTGTGAATCCTTAAGAAAAAAAGAAAAATAACTAAATTGATGTTTTGGTGGATTTTCGGGAAAAAATGAGTATGCGATGCAACCAACAGCAAATAGTATCCAAATAAAACGATAACAGAAAACATATTAAATATGTTCGGAAGCGATGATCGAACCTAAGGACCCTAACCTTGGTGATACTTGCCTTAAACAATATATTACATTTATCTCTAAGGAACTGCGATATAAATAAGCTTCACAGAAAATCATGTGACTTTGTCTTAATATCAAATTGTAGTTGTTACATTCTTAACCTCCACAGAATAATTATAGCTAACTCCGCAAATAAGTCGTCTATTTTGAATATTTTTCCACTGTAGGGTTTTAAAAATTGTTCTCGATTTTGTATTCAAATAAACTTTCATTAATAACAAGAAATAACCAGCAATTAACAATAAAAATAGCTGAATACTTGGTTAATAGGAAACGCTCCATTCGCAGCCGCAGTGTTTACAGACGTGTGATGTCACGAGTGTCGTTTCCCGCGCCAGGCAGCAAAGGAACGTTTTGGCGGGATTATAAATACTTTAAATTTTAACTTTGAATTTTATGCAAAATAAGCACTTTCGTCAAAAAATGAAAAGTACTATGTGAATAACGTGTACCAATAAATAATTTAAAACCATTTTCAAAAAGTAGTCAAATACCCAATTTGTAGGAGGTACACTTATGATATGATAAAACTTCAATATCCAGAAATTTATCCAAGCGAAAAAATACTGCGCGCGCAAGAGACTCGCAGACGCACAGATGTAAAGTTTGGAGTACTACAGTTAAAATATTTACGAAAATATCTGTTTTAGTCATAACATTTACTGAAATGACATAATATATTGACTTGCGAGTAATGACACCAATTCATCGAAAGGTCAAAAATTGTATTTTTTTTTTTTTTAAGAAACAACCAACACTTTCACTAACACATGCAGTTATATGAATTTAGCCTACCTCCAACCGGCTATGCTGTCGCCTGACGTCATCGTATCTAGATGGAAGCATAATCGAAAGGCGTACATTACTCCAACAAAGACTTTTCGCATCATACAGTTTAATCATTTTTCGCTCAGGTGCAGCGAGTGAGCACACAATTTACTTGCACCGCATTCGTTACATCACAAAGATTAATTTCTAAAAAAAGCGAGGAAAAATGTCATTTAGTGATGAAACTTGTTAAAGCATCGTCTCGTATGTGTTAGTAACACTATTCTTCCATCACAACATACCGATTTTTTAGTCTGAAATCAGTTTATCGTTGAAATTTAATCCACTGTGCTCTGTACGTCTGATTAGGAAGACAGGAAGGTGATCGTTAGGTACCACTGAAGAAACTTTCCCTATTCCACGATCAAGTAAGTGCGCCTGTTTATGAAATCCCAGAATTTGAATTCATGAATAAAACCTGTTTTCAATCAGGTATCCGTACATTCATTATTTTTCCATACCAGAAAATCTGAACTTACGGAACTAAAAAATGGCTTCGTTATACCGGTAACAGTTTTTCAAACATTTTCTCCAAAACGGAACAAATTGGCCATAAATGCAACTCGCACTCTGGGCGACGCTACGTAATCGATTTCATAAGGCATTCGTTATTCCGTAACATGTCGAACGTATTTATATCGATGTGAACCGGCCGCCATTAATCTTGTAACGAGAGCGCAGGCATGCGATACGCAGCGGGGCAGCCGGTGTCATTACAGAGCGCAAATCGAAACAAATCTGGCTGTATTAGAGTATTTAATCTGATGAAATAGCAGCCAACAGTTGCGCCGCTTTCAGGCCAGACGATTAGCTTAATTCGTCGCCGGTTTGTTGCGATGCATCACGGGCGAGCGACGGGCTATTAGTATTCATGTCGATTCCGCATCGATTGCCGAACTCTCATATCGAATCAAAACAAGGTGCGGTGAACCGGCGCCGTGGCTGACGGTGATGGATCACAGGAGGTGGCTGTCTGCAAGGTGCCCCCTGCCCAAGGAGGGGCGCAACATTCAGGCTGATGTTCTAAAAATGCAGTGAAAAACCTGCCAATATAGTAGATTAATTTCTTCTCGAGAATTACAACCTGAAACCTACTTATGCTTGATGACCACACAGCACAGAGTGAGACGTAGAGCACAAAATATCCTGGAATTTCGCGGCTGAAGATGATAACCAGTCACTAGTAATTTCTAACAGTGATCCAAAAGAGTGAATCTGCATCTATGTATTAACATACTTTATTTACATCTATGATAAAATTTTATTAAAATTTACACCACGGTGCCGAAACCACCAACAATCTCGCAATCAGTTTAGTTATTTCACTTTTTGCTGATAGTTTATTCTGTGTCACCAATGACAACAATAGCAAAGATGCAGCCTGATACTTCCGTGACAGTAGTAAATAGTTACTATACATTCCTGGTAACACCAGTTTCTAGTATTAAGGCCTACGTTTCGGCTCATGAAGGACGAAACGCGGGTACTTCATACGAAAGGCGGTCACCCGGAAACCGTAGAAACTAACAGCCGAAGAGTTACTTTGTATGTATGTTTGTACGGGCCAACTAGCACCACTTTAAAAGCCTTTGTTTGGCTTGAATTTGCTTTGGATGTGTATGCATCAGTGTTGCAACCAAGTTTGTTAGCCCTAGAGGGGACCTACAGTTAAACGTAGAATCCGAACCACGGAAGCGTTCTGGCGTACTTCACATTAAACAGCAAGTTGTAACAGAGGTATAGGACGGGTTAAGGGCTTATGACAATCCCTGCCGAGACGGGGATCCGAACAAGGGACTTTGCGATCTCCAGTCAGACACCTTAGCCACTGAGCTACAAGGCCGCTTTTCCGGACGGGGAGGGGAGGGGAGAATATAAACCCTACTCTTCAAATCAAGTACAAATTAATAACCGTTTTTATGGAATTATATTCTTTAATAATTGATATAGCGAAAATATTTATTCATCGACGGAAAACAAGCTTGCAACTCGTAGCGGCATTCGTAGGTTTCTTGAGACAGCGGACAATCAAGTTAGACAGATCAGTGCATTATCTCTTTCCTGGTATTTATTTTGCAATACCACAGCTTGTAGAACACTGCAACTAGTCCGCTTGTTGGTTGCATAATGTCGAGCCTTGTGAGTGGGAAATTTTTAATGCTTGGTGCGTCAAGTAGTGTCTGTTCTACATGTTAAACATACTAAGTAATCACTGGAGCTATTGCAGTAGCAGTTATAAATTAATCGGTAAATAGGCATTAGCCTGAATCTGCCTTATAAGCATATGTAATAATACATCTTTTTTTTAACAATCTCTGAGTCCTTGAACCAAAAGACATTATTCCTCTGTATGCTGCCCACCCCTACCTCCAGCTCCATACAAATGCAATTCCACTTATTCCTCATTTCTTAGAAAAATAAATCATTTTTATTATTTCATAATTTGTAGGAAATGACCCATACTCTTCCTCTCGCTACGGTTTCTAATGAAACACATGTTTTGGTAATTTTTCAAATGGCTTCTGAGACAGAATTTAGTAAATACCTAATCATAGTTTTCAAATTTGACTTATAGTAAAAAATTGCAAAAAAAAAACTCAGTAAAAGGCAGCTAAAGTTGTATCCCAGTTACGCATATTTAAATAAATGCAAGGAACTTTTATTAAAGTAAAAAAAAAAAAAAAAAAAAAAAACTTTTTACCTTAACATTTTAACAAGTCGTATGTATCTTGTATAAACAATTAAGCTTATTTGACATTCATAATACACTTTTGATAATTATACCGACTAAGAAAAAAATTGATAAGTTTCTTCACTAACTAGCTCTTCTTTACGATAAAAACCAAACATAGGGGGCTATCTACCACTTCCCGTGCACTCTTTGTGCGCCTACAACTCGCAGACATTACACTGCAGTCAACTGAGAACTAATTGCCACACAACATGCAGTCAGCGTCATACTCAGCTGAAGTGGAATATGTGATTCAATCCTGTTCACAACACCTTTTGTCGTATTATCAATGTGGATTTGGTTTCCGAGCTCCTTTTTATTCTGAATTGTGGGCATAGGGCTGACGCGTATTGGGCCAATCTCAGAAATGATTGGGTTACTTGAAGGAGCAGTCTGATTCAAAACTTCTGGTGCCATATGTGGCTTCTTTTGTTCCAAGGAGCTGCGAAGCAGTCCAAGTCGAGGCAAAATCTTATAACTACGCTCTCTGTGTCATTTTAGAAAAAGCGTCAACCAGCACTTATTAAAATGGGTGCTTAAGAATGATTTTTAGTGCTAAACTTAGTGCAGTCCTTCTTAATTTACCCTCTTGTGAGACCAGAGACAGTATCTTTCATTTTGACGGAGTATTCAATGAGCTTTTTTTGAGTATCAGATCCAAGAAGTTTAGGCCCTCCTATTTTCTTGCGACATGAATCATTTTGATCAGCCTGTCTCTTATTCGCAAATCTCATCATTGTAGTTTTATGCAAACCTAATATATTTGATACTTTTTCACATCCAGACTTTTTTTATAATTGTTACAATAGCTACTTCCGTTTTTTGGATATCCTATTTTCTTCCAACAAAGCTTCGAATATTTTGGTCATCTCAAACGATATTTCAGTTGATTTAACAAATTGAAGAAAAAATACTTTTAGTAAAGTGGGATTAGACTTATGGAAGCCCTAGGGTTTTATTTAGGTTCTTTTTTCTTGGCAGTTTCAGGCCATTAAAAAGAATTCTGGATAGAATTGCCGTCAAAAAAATGACTTAGTGGTTATAGCCTACACCTACCGCTACAGTTATCTTTTCTAACTGTCGTTAGTTAGCGTTTTATAAGACATATAACTACTTTAATCCTTTTTCTCTCACTATTCACTTTAACCGTTACTTATCTTTCTCACCGCGCAAACACTATTCAAACATTTATCATCAATGACCGTGTAATTCTAATTATTATAATTGATCCACATTACCGTTACATAAAATAACTTCTTTCTATTTCCTCACATACTTTTCTCTGCACAATTTAAATTCGCTTAAACACTTCTTGATACATTTATACTGACAATGGATCACAAATATCATTAATTTGAAGTGAGTGCCGCCAACGCATTCCTTCCTTTAATCATGGTTCCTCCATGACCATCTTTGACTTCATCTTTTGTTTCCACTTGAATCATGTCTTTGTCACATTACACCTGTGGCTCGTCCCTCTATGCCACATATAGAACTCAGAATACTAATATTACTGAAAAATATTTTCAAAAATACATACCAAATTACGAATACTTAAAATTACATTAACAAATATCTATAAAACTTAAGCTGTTGTTGTATGTCCGTTATATGGTAAATAATAGTACTTATGAAAGACGCTTCAGTGAACAGATTGTTACTTTTTCCTTGTAGAATGATATAAAAACACTTTAATATATTCCTGTAAAAACTTTCACTCCTTCGGAAAGCACTAACAGTATAACTGATGGAATAATTATCTCTGCCTAGTACTGGTAACTGCAGGATACATGTTTTATTTTTTTATTTTTTATATAACTAGATGTTCAAACATATGCCATTAGAATGCAGTTGCATCCAAGCCAAATAAGCCGGGAGTCCGACTTGCGGACCCGAGTTCGAGTGTTGTCATGTATAGTAGGCAGAAATTATGCGGGATTTCAATGAAAATAGTTTGACGAAAACCAAAGTTCCGTTACACTTCGTGTACTATGCTCTGTGTAGTTACCTACTTTCTCACGGTTCTGTTGAGTTGCGAAGTAACCAGGTCCCTGTGTAAGCTACCTTGCGTGTGTACTGGCTGATATCACTATCGCAGCCTTGGAGTCGACCACACCTGCCGGAAGTTGTGAACAAACGTTCGCCAAATACGATGCTAAACGCTACGGCTGCTGGAAATTGCTTGTCGCCCTTGCAGTGCTGGGCGGTGATTATGAAACAATAACTAGTGTAATTTTCTTCCACTTTTTATTATAATTTTAAATGTCGCAAGTGATGATAATGACGTTAACTGGATTCAGCCAGTAATTAATCGGTGAAACAAATTTCGGTTCATACAGTTTGAATAAAGGTATTATACTCATTACATCTTACTTGTAGTTTTTATATAAAACTTGAAGAATGGAAAAACACGGCGTCGACCAATAGTGGCAAATGGAATATTCTTAAAATTTATCAGTACGCTGTTACTAAGCAAAAATTAATACCGTTTTATTTTGATACTTAATAGTCAAATAGTGGAAAGAAAACATTTGCGCAGGTAACTAATATTCCTAATGTTTATAAGGAGAAAGTATCAGTACTCCGAAAGATTGGATTATTTCTATTTAACTTGTGTGCTACTATCATTGATTTCCTACACCGAGTTATATGATGTACATCTTTTTCCATATAGGTGACTGATGTTTCCTATACATAGCGAATGGATTCACCTTTGTAATGTATTTAATTTTAAATTAAGTTTTGTTTTTTGTTCATCAAAAATTAATTATAATTTCAAAAATTCATCTCTAAGTTTAATTCAGAATTAGTAATTGAGACTGGATTCTTTACGTCATAATAAATTAATTTGATCTCGATAATCCGGTCACCACTGTCGTAAATATCAGTTTCTTGATTTGATAGTAAAGACAAAGGCAAAGGCTTTTGTGGTAGCAGTGACTTGGTGACAGGATTTATATTAACTACACATTACACCCCTATCACAGCTGCCTTAACCTGAGTATGTAATCCTACAGGCAACCTACAGTTTACCATCGAATCCGAACCACGGAAGCATTCTGGCGTACTTCACATTACACAGCAAGCTTTGCAGTTGTAAAGTTCGCAGCAGAGACCGTGATTAGAACCAAAAAAGCAGTCGGTTGGCTGAGATATGTTAATTCCAAAATAAACATTAAGACTGAAATTTTAAGCAAATAGTCAAATTCAGTATTGGGTATATGTTTTGATACGTGAGGCGTATTAGCCTATGTGGATTTTAATTATTATTATTTTTTTAATTGATGCAGTACTTGTTACATCACCAGCGAATTGTCAATGCACGGATCAATCAGTTATCCTGGATCTTTGCCGGATATACAATGTATCATGTAAATCGTAAAAAATGTTTGGTACTCACAGAAACAAATCCTTACGACTATATAGGAAATATATCTGAATGGCAAATACTCAACGTAGATGTAAATTAAGAAAAAAAGAACACATAATTTTAACCGAAAAATGAAATGTTGAAAAGTTATTGGAAAAATTCTTCCCGTTCATTGCCCCAGTCCTTTCCTGCCTCTAACGTCCGCGACATCGACAAGGCGTAAATTCATTGCAGTGACTTCAATGTTATCCGCGGTAATACTGAATACGGCATGAAAGTGGGTTGCAGTAAAGGAAGTATCAGAAATAATGCATTTTAGAAAGATGGTAACAGGAAATTCTGCAACAAGAAGTACCTAGCGTGGTGGCTTAGTGGTAACGCTTGCCCCTCATATTCGAAGGGCCGTGGTTTAAATACCCGTCTGAACACCCAGAATTCGGTTTTCCCAAAATCACTCGAGACGAATGTCGAGATGGTTCCTTCAAAAGAGCATATACAAACTCGTGGCCGTTTATTGTTCAACATCCGCTTCCGGATCTAAATTTTCGCCGTCGACAAGGCGTAAAGCACTAAGCAAAAAAATAAAAAAAATAGGATTTTCAGCCTCCCAAACTGTTACTATAATAGTTATGCTATTAAAGTACTCTACCAAGAATTTGATTTTATAAGTTTTCGCTCGCAATACACACAATTGAGCCGTATCATTACAGAAAATTTCTGAACAAGAAAGGCCTATTTCAATGGATTTACAATGAAACTACTGAACTACTAAACCTTTTAATGAAATTTGTCGCAAGTCGGATAATCAGTATTGGAATTATCATGTTCACCAAAAACCTTCCGACCTAACGTATAAATATTACTTGTGAAACAGTAATAGCACCTCCAGGGAGAGCTTTTAAAGTGTACTTGAAGTACTTAATAACGTCACATATGAAGAAAGTAGAAAATAGAAAGATAGGCAGTTGACAGCCAGAATTATTTTGTTGCCGATTTGGCTACTAATTCGTCACCAACTGCTGTGTTCCTGAAATATCCGAAATTAACATACGCTTCATCCCAGAGAGATTCAATATGTCTGCAATTTAATCGTTATTCTTGCTACAAAAATAATTTTGTAGCTGTATAAGTCTGTTGGCGACTGCAGCTAACGGTGATAGCGGGTAATAAATTAGCTATTCAGCGTAGCGGCGGGCTGGCGGGTGAACTGATTCATTGTGGCGGGTTCCGGCGTGCAGCGCGCCGCCGCGCGTGACGGCACGTGCGATTTATCATAGTTCGCGGCGCGGCCACGCGCGGCGCCAGCTGCTGGCCGCAGATCTCTGCGCGATAGTCTCGCACCGGCGGTGTCGACCGGCAGCAACCGCTTTCCCACGGGTCACAGCCCAACTTAACCCCTCACCAGCACGAGATCTCCAGAAAAGGGCAAAGCCACAGTCACAGTGGACCCTCTACATTCACGAAACCTCAAGTACTGTCTTGTCAGTTTAAGTGGTGACCGATTAAAAAGTATTTTTTACTTTAGTTTACGCGCTGATACATTATCTACCAAAACGTAGTTGTTCACTTCCTCACAATGTTTGCTCGGTAGTTGTACAGGTACCCGTTAGAATTTCGCAGAACCACCTCTTGTGGCTATAACAGCAGCCAGCATGTCTGACGTGCTCTCTATGAGTGTTTGCAGGACTTCCAGTGGGACTTGTCGCCATTCATCTTGCACCATTCCAAGGGCTGAGAAGTGGATTTTAGCCTCTCATGACGATTCCTCACCCAGACATCCAAATCGTTCCAAATATGTTCTTTAATGTTGAGGTCGGGGCTCTGGGCGGGACAGTCCAAGCGGCAAACATTGTGTCGGCGTTCCGCTGCATAGGAGCTCTGCATACGTGACACCTGCCATTCTCATACGGGAAGTAACGTTGCTCCATTCCGTAAAAATCCCACAATGCTGGAGCATTTCATCGTTCAGAATGTTAGTACAGGCCTCTGTGTTTATGCTACCTCGGAAAAACACCAGCGGTCCTACGCCGAATGCCGTTAAATAGTACCACACCGTCACTCCACTAGCATGGAATTTCTTAATTGCCATTATACTCACCGTTAGAAGCCGTTTCCGAGATAGACGCCACACCAACAAACGTCCATCGGATTAGAATGGTTTATACCTCGACTCATTGCCCCACAGAAACGATTTTCGCTGCTTCATTGTCCAGTTACGACGGTCCAAGCACCACCGAGTTATCGAGCTTTATTGCTTGTCGTAATGTGGCGCTTCTGTGTAGGTGCTCTTCCGAAATATCCATGTGGTGGGCGTCTACACTCAATATTCTAGTGGAAACCGATATCCCTGTAGCCGAATGAAACTCCTGTCGGTGTAGCCATGGGATGTTCCCTGTTTTAGACAATTTTACGTTTCAGTGTTCTGTAATGTCTATTGGTCAAAATGAGAGGTCGCCCAGAACACACAGCAGCGACACAATCCACATTAATCTTCCACTTACGCAGGACGAATGCGATCGTTGATTTGGACCTCTTAACCTTCACTTAAACCACATGGCTAGATAGCCCAGTGAATTCGCAGCCTGCAAAAACGCCCTTATCGAAGTCCTATATCTCTGTACACCGTGGCATCTTCTTATCAACTGGTTTTACACCAGCCTGCAGCATACAGTAGCCACACAAGTTAAATGACGTTCTGAATTACCTATCTTCACACATGTCCAATTACGTTTTTTCTACTACATTTGTACAATCTTCATACGAAACAATCAAGTGGGTCTGACCTTCTTTAATGTTACTGAATCATAGGCAAGAATTACTGTGCAACTATGAGTATTACTTGCACATTTAACAGATGTTATTGGATAGTTGTATCTCGGAATCTTCGAATGGTTATTGGCTTGAGGAGATCATTTACATGGAGATCCATAAATCCAAGGATTGTTAATAAGAGAGAAATTTACTACGACGTTATAAAGTAGAATCTAGAATTTAGCAAGACAGAAACAGAATATAGAATAATTGCCAGAGTTTATTAATGAAATCTATTGATCAACTAAACATCAAAATTTCAAGATCTCAGTCCACTATGATTATTAGGGAAAAGGTAGATACACAATGAGTGTTTTTATGTCACATGTTCCTGACTTGAAATGAGTAAACATAACGCATAGATCTAAATCGTCTGCCAGTGGCCTTGGAATCTATGTTAAACCCCTAAAAGTAATGATACGAATATCAATAATATGGCGTTTGGTGTAGAACTTTTATGCCACCAAAACAGTTAGGAACTGTAGTGGCACGTAGTTGCTTAGAGATAATTAAGTCAATGTTTCCAAGTGAGCAAATATTTATGACCACAAGAATTTAGAACACCCTCCACAAAAGATTAGTAAACGCGTCACATAATGTCCCTCGTTTAGTGCTAGTTACCTGGGAAATTCACTCACAAACAAATGTTGGTATAGAAACAATCATTAGGAGGAGTTAAGCGCATATTTGTTTTAGGATAATATATTTTCAGTTATTCATATGTTTTAGTTCATAAGTAATGGAAAATTTCAATATATTTATTTTTATCTTTTACCGAACTCGTTAACTTCATTCACAGAAGTATCTTCAGTGGTTCTACATATATCTGTACCACAAACTCGTTGTAAAAAATGTAACAAAGTATTTACACGATAGAACCACTGAAAACGCTTCTAAAATGAAGTGAAAGGCATTCGGTGAAAATTAAAAATAAACGCATTCAATTATATTTGCATGATTTTAATTTTTAATTCAAATTTACTATCTTCTAATTTAGGAAATTGAATACATCATCCAGTTATTAATAAATTTATTTAGACAAATATTTTTTTTTAAGTTAGAGTAATTTACTAAACCTTGAGCAATGAAAAATATTGTTAACTGTGGAATTAAATGCTTTCTATAGCTATGACTTTCGAGATATGTGATTTTAAGTTAGTGATCCACCGATGGTATTGAGCAGTGTCCGGGTGTCACTAACATCACAGAGCCCTCCGTACCTCTCCCGCGTTTGTCGTTTGGTCTTCCAATTGGTTAAGTACCCAGACCCAGACCCGACGGTACTCGTAGCCCCCACTGCATTCCTGCGGCGGATCTGTGAGTTCGTCAATCAGGACATTACTGCAATCTCGGAATAGCGGTACCATCGGCCACTGGCTCTGTTCGGCACGCGTCGGTAATATAAGGCGGAGGATAGGTAGACACTGCTCCGTTACCAAGACAAGCATACGCGCTTGATGGCAGTGCCTTCGTTCGAAAAACTTAAGACTAGCTCACCAAAATTTTGTAATCTACTGGCACCTTCTAAATCGCATTCATAACGTCAAACAAGTTTTTATCTGGAATATGTTAATATACAAATGATTCTAAACAGAATATCAAGGGATGAAATGCATTCCTTTACTAAAGCTCACAAAACACACTATTAATCTCTGTGAATTGGCAGTAGCGGTTAAGGTGTTTGGCTGGTCCCCGACCATCGTCTCTGGCACCGTTTGCTGTGTAACTTGTAGTCTACAGAACGTGTCAATGGTTCGGCTAACAACCCATGTTGTCAGACGGATGTGCAGAAATCAGAAGTGAAATACTCTCTAATCTTGTTTTTACGTGAGCTCCTCGATATGTTAATAATTTTGATATTTAAGTATGACTTATTTAGCAGAACATTACTTAAAATTGATTAAATCATGCCATTCCAAAATAGGAAAATTACAGGGAGAGAGTTCTACCTTAAAATTGGATGTGAGAAAAGAGCGAATTTATTTATTAACAATTCAGTTTTATTGTAGCAATAATAATTATGAAATACACTTTCTAAATGTTATATCGTGAATAATGTTGACATACTTAATTTACAGGAATCATTAAACACATTTGGTCACAGAGTTCTGTATCTAAAATACCCGTCAAAAAGCTATCTTGTACTAACTGCTCATTTAAAGTTCATTTAAACTGAACTGTCCATCTCCCACTATTTTTTATTTTTTTAACTGCTTTACCTCTCTCAACTGCGAGGTCTTTAGAGAAGGGAAAGGATGGGGGTAAGTAATGGGAAGGAATTCGGCCATGGCCTTTTTAAGGAAGCATGCCGGCATTTGTCTGCAGTGATTTTGGAAACCATGGGAAACCCAAATCTGGATGCCCGGACGAGGATTCAAACCACCGTCCTCCCTAATGCCAGGCCAGAACGCTTTCCGTTACACCACCACGCTCGGTCTCCCACTATTGAATGCTCAGCTAGCACACTAGGGCGTTGAAATTAAATCTTCGAAACTAATAGTTTCTGAAATTTTCAGTGCCTCATGGATATATTTTGGGTAATATACACAGTTAAGTAGAACTGTTCATTCAGTAAGAATTGTACATTACCGTATATTATCCATTCTGTTGATGCAGCCTCTTAGAAAATATCAATAAAACTGTCGCAGCCAACCAACTCCGACTACAGTGCTGTCCGCCACTTGCGATAGTATCCAGTGCTCACACTAAGCTGTCTCCTCCTGTGGCATGCCGGCTACTCGTGGACTATAAGTTTTATTTTCCGAAAAAAAAAGAACGGAGAATACTGAATGGAAATATTAGTGGGGAAAAAACTGAAAAATAAGGTTATGAAAGTGCAACGTATTGATGGAAGATTGATAATGATGCGACTACAGGGTAATCTAAAAGGTGTGGTATTAATACAGGAACACATACTGACTACCCAGCATTGATGTGAGGAGGAGGGACAATACTAAGTGAAGACTGAAGACCTTACTGAGGAAAAAAAAAAAGACATGCTTATTATTATGGGCGACTTTGAATGCAGTGGTAGGTGGAGGAAAATAAGAAAATCTAGTATGAAAATTTGGATTAGGGGTAAAAAATGAGAGGGATGAAAGACGAAATAAATTCTGTATTTAAAATTCACTAGTGGTGATCAACATCCTGCTTGAAAATCACCAAAGCATGGGTCTCTAATTTTAATGGAGAAAGGTACGATCAGGATTATATTCTGGTACAAAAAATGTTTAGAAACGGTCTGAAGAATGTTAAAACTTACCCAAGAGCAAATATAAATTCAGATCACAACCTCGTAGCAAGAAAAATACATGTAAAGTTTAATAAAGTAGGGAGAGACAAAGCAAAAGAAAGGCTGAACTTGTAAACACTAAAGGAAGAAGGTAAGGTTATGGAGCTGGGAGAAAGGTTTGAGGAAAACTACGAAAGAATTGAAAAACGTTAAAACGACAAATGGATAAAAATAGGGAAGGATTCGTGATAGCTGCCAAAGGAGTTCTAGGAATCAGATAATCCAAAAGTATTAGGAAAGAATGGATTATAGAAAACGTGTTGAAAACGATGGAAGAACGCAGAAAGTGAAAAAATGTGGGAAATAAAGAAGGAAGAAGGAGGTATAGGAAACTGAATAATGAATCAAGATGAGAAACTGAAAAGACAAGAGAAAGATAGAAGAAAGAGAAATACGACGAAATAGAGAAATTGAAAAAAGAGGGAAAGTATGAAATGATGTACAGAATGGCTGGTGATATAGCGTTTAAAAGTAAAAGGAACAAGAAAAACATGAATGGATGGCACATTAGCCAAAGAACCACATGAGGTGTTAAGCAGATGGCAAGAATATACAGAAAGCTTGTATAAGGGGGATCAAATACCAGCAGAGGTACAGGTAACAGAGGATGGAAAGGGGTATGGCATCTTGGAATTAGAAGTAGAAAAGGTACTGAAAGAGATGAAGAGTCGGAAGGCATCTGAAATCCATAATTTGCCAGCATAAATGTTGAATAGTTTAGGAAACAGAGGAAGGAGGGACGTAGTCTACCTTTGTAATGAGGTATATGACAAAGGGGAATGGCCAGATTAATTTCTCGCATTGGTAATGATACCAATTCAATGAAAGAAGAATACAAATTAGTGTGAAGAGCATAGACAATCGCTCTAATTTCGAGTGCAACTAAAGTAGTATTGATAGTGCTGAACAGTAGGCTATACGGAAAGCTAGATAGATTGGAGAAGAACAGTTTGGATTTAGGAAAGAAAAATGACAAAAGATGCTATTCGTTTGTTAAGAATCTTAAAGGAAAGGCATATGAAGAAAGGAAAAGAAAATTATACTGGCATTATTGACTTAGAAAAAGCTTTCGACAGAGTGTAATGGAAAATGTTTATGAAAATCTTGAAGAAGAAAGAAGTATATTGGAGGGAAAAATTTGAAATGAGATGTCGGGAGAATGAAGTATTCCCAGGAGCGTTAGGCAAGGTTGTTACCTTTTCTCATTACTGTTCAATTTATACCTAGAAGAAATTGTTGGGAAATGCTTAAATGGAAAAAGAGGAGCTCGTTTTAATGAAACGAGAATAGAACTCATAAGATTTGCTGATGATATGGTCTTGTTAGCAGGAAGCGAACGAACTCTCAACAAAATGCTGAAAGAGCTAAATGAAGGTTGTGACGAGTGTGGAATGAAAGTCAATGGAACAACAACAACGTTCCAGGGACTAAGGCCTGGTCTACGGGCATACTCGGCCTTTCGGTCATCAAGCTCTCGCAGAACCCCCCGCATACCCACTATCCAACGCTGCCTCCACCGCAGGGACGAGCCCTTCCGAACTACCCGCCATTACAACGAGGACGGTGAGGAAGGCGCTTTCGCCACCCATTAAGGATACCCACGGGGAACTGCGCGGGAGCAGCGTCCGCCACGAACCAGGCAGAAAACTCTTCCAACACCTGGCCGTATAACTTAAGCATCTCTGCTATTTCCACGTGCACCCGGCCCCACCCACCCCTGCAGGGGTAAGGTCGAAGCCGCAACAAAACGAGCAACGACGTGGAATTACCCTTTTCGCACGTCTCCCGGCAACCGACCAGGCCGCAAGAACGAAGAATATTGTGATTGTTAAAGGAAGGAAACTGATTAATATATACAATATAATATAAATAAATATATTATAATATCCGTCAAGTAAGAACCTGTAAATATCATGGAAGTACAATCACTGAGGACTTGAGATTTCACCTAGAAGGAATCGTTTAACAGGAAGAGGCGATTGCTAACTGGAAAAATAGATAAAGCACTGAGAAAAAGACTTGGAAAAAGTGTCGTATCGAGTTTGGCACTTTATGGGGCAGAGTCGTAGACACTGAGACGAGAGGACGGAAAGAAGATAGGAACGTTTGATATGTGGATGTGGAGGAAAATGAAGAGTTTAATCTGGATGAAAAAAGTTAGTAACACGGAAGTGCTGGGTAGGGTTGTTAAGAGGAGGAAACTACTGAAAGTCATAAAAGAAAGAGGGAAGAACTGGGTCGGACATTTGTTGAGAGGGGAATGCCTGTTAAGAGACGCCTTGGAAGAACTATTTTGGGGAGGAGAGTGAGAGGAAGAAGGAAGGACAAGGTCACAGATAACATCGAACGAAACGGAAACTACATGGAGATGAAGATAAGGGCAAAATATGGGAGAGAATGGAGAGCAATCATGCGAAAACCCGCCTCAGTGCAGAACACTGATGATGAAAATCAGAATTAATTGTACTATCAGAAGTGGCGAGAGAAGTATACAAAATGAAATCAGTGAGGCTTACTAGATTTATTCAGCGCTGTAGGGAAGTTAATGAGGAATGTGAAGTGACGAGCGGCAATTTCGCTGTTGACGATACAAGTGTGCAGCGCCGGTTGTGACCGGTGATAGAATAAAAGATTACGTCGCGTCCCAGTGGCGCCGTTGCGGCACGTACAGCAAACCAACGCCCTGCCATTAGAACGCGGCCTCATGATTCACGTAATCAGTCTCGATCGCATTAGTTGGTATCTCCGGCGTGGGATAATCAAGGCCGGTGGGTGTTTTGTAATTTTAGAGTTGGATTTATCCGCGGCCGCGCCGGGACCTGCTTTACGCGCAGCCGGGGACGGATTTACAGTGCGCTTATCTGCGAGTGGGGAGCACGCCTAATGTAATGGGGCCGATAACACGTCATCGCGGCACTGCCGCCCGCGTTAATAAAGTCACTCCAGCACCTGAAATATTAAAACGCGTTCGTCCCGCGTGCGATGACGCGCAGGCTCTGTCCACACACCTAAAACTGGACAGGTAGCAGTTTTTTCCTCAAGCCTAGTCGCAGATGGGTTACGAGTGGTTAACTCGGGAGGACGTAAGTTTGATACCTGCTCAGGCCATAATGATTACTGTTTTCTTACTTTACTTTTCTTCCATGCGGAATTAGATTCTCAGCACAATATTGAGCTATGTCAAATGTTTCTTCCTCATTAGTCCATAGGTTGACAGGACTTCAAGCGGCAGCAAAATTTGGACAGACAAGCAGGTGCTCCATGTTTCGTGCTGTTCCGCAGTCGCAATCATTATCATCTTCATGTGTGCCACCCCCATATTTGTAGGTTGGTTTTTACTGGGGCTTCAATTCAGTGTTCCCCATACCTTCCGGTTTAGTAATGAGCCACTGCGCATATCCCCTGTAGCTAGGTCGTCGGGTGGTGGTACATCCACCAGTGTATTCACATAACTTCTTCGTGATCTGACGATTTTCCATTCTATGAAGGGCGGAATAAATTTCATTCATCATGTAATTAGCCTGCATCCACCTTCCTAGCGTAGGCTGATCTAGACGACACTGGGCAGGCATACTCAGCAATAGAGAAGCAGTGGTTTTCAGAACTGTAGATTTGGTACCTCATTGACTGTTTGTCCGTGTTTTTTCGGGATGTTATTTCCGGTGGTAACTTTGTGGCCAGTATTTCCATATTAGTACTTATTGTAAATCCCAGTTAGGTAAGTTTCTCTGTGTGATCTATATTGACTCCTTTCCAGAGTGGGTATAATTTATGCTTCCCGTGCCGGGAGGGAAGATCAAAAGCGCTAATTTGATTTTTGTCGGATTTGTCTCTGGCAGTTCTTGATATTTATTCCGTGGTTCCTAAAATAACTTGATACCTAGATGGTTCCTTCATGGCCTGTTTCCTTTCGTTCCTTGTCGTTTGTCGTTTCGTGGCTCAAACAATTTCTTCATCTAGAGGCCATGCAACCACAAATTGTGATCAGTCTGGAGTCAGGTGTATCAGATTTAAATTTTGAAGCAAAGTAATGAAATCAAATTTCAGGTGAAGAATTGTGACATTTTCAAAATCTATGTTCATCGGATAGTCAGCTTATTATGTAGGAACTGAGGAGTTGCAGTATTAGAGATAAATGTATCGCTTACGCCGGACTATACATGACACTGAACAGGCATGACAGTCTGTTGCGGTTAGTGCTCAATATTTGTGTTACCTTTCATCCTAAGGTGTAGACATACTACGACGAAACAAAGAAGCTCCTGTTTAAGAACTACAGACATTTGGACGGTGTCGCATCGTTGTCCTGCGAAAAAATGGTTGAAAAATCGAAGATAAGCTTAACATACTGATCAAAAAGTGTGTGTGTCGTTGATTTCAGCAGTGAGATATTGAATATTCCCTGGGAGGACGCTCGTTAACATGAACGAATTTTACTAGCAGCGCTCCTTTTCAGTGATGAGAGAAGGTTCTGCCTGTATGCAAGTAATGATCGTGTACCTGCACTATGTAGACCTCGTGGGCGATATAGTTCCGAGTGCATTAGCCCACGACACAAACGTCGCAAACTCATGGCTGCATGATTAGCGAAGCCATCAGTTAAAACTCGCATTCACTTTGATGTTTCCGCACGGAAGAGATGTCCACTACATCACCCAGGTTATTTGCTGTCCCCAAGCTGTTGCCATTCACCGGAAACAAAGGCGATGTGCTTTTTCAGCAGAATACTATACGTCCGTTTACGGCTGCTGCAGTGTAACGTGCGCTTCGTGATGTATAACTGCTCTTACTAACCAGATACCCAGAACTTTCTCCCACTGATCACGAAACTCATTCAGTCCCTTCTGACACTAGCAACCATTACGGAATTGCAGGAAAAGAAGTAAGATTCTTGGGACTTATAAAATTTGTTTTTCACAGTATAGGCCTACCACTTGCATTATCGTCTGCATGCCAAGATACAAGCTTGCGTAATCTCCAGATTTCTATCATATATTTCTACCGTGGTACATTAACTCTCACTTTAGCCTTCATTAAATCAAAACTTCCCTACAGTGTAGCTAGCAGATATATGATACATTGCCACTGGCAACCGAAGCTTGATAACAGAAATTAAATCCCAGATCAGAATTGGATAAAAATTCTAAAATAACATAAAAAATGATTGCACCAAGAGAAAGGTGTAGCAAAATGCTGCAGTTAAAAATCAATGGATGAAGTTAACGAGAGTGAAACAGTTATTAATAGGGTCACACACCTACATGGAATCTCATTACTACTGTTTTTCATTAATATTATCAGTAGAATGGTCGTGTTTACGTAACAACTTCTAATAGCGTTCTTATATAATATGAAACTTCAGACCACTCCAAATATTGTTTCCATTCAAAAACAGCAAAATAGACTTCCTACTTCCTTAGGATTTGTACTAAGACAATCATAAAGACATAGGTTCCAATTTTATTTTAGGAATACGGTAAGTTCTTGTTTTGTATGTGGAAGCAAGAAGAGAAGTGATTGAATTCTTACCAGCACAGAACAGTTCTGGCTACTAAATACCGACATTCTAGTGCAACGTTATCACCCAGCCGACTGTTCACCATCAACAGCCATTAATTGTCTCGCCCCAAGCGCACTTCGAACAGGTTTTGGAAATACAGCCTCTCCTGATTTAGCAACGATTTCTTCTATTACCAGTCAACATCTCTTGTAAATTGATCTATTTGTCGTGTGCTGTATATGCGAAAGTTTTTTAAAGCGGATTTAATCAGTCGTTAAGTCAATGTGAACAATGATTACACATTATTCAAACACTGTATTTGTAGTAAATTAAATCGTAGTACATGCGGCACAACAAGAAGTGCTTCTACTATCCACACCTGGGGACGCTAGTTATTAGAAATAAAGAATCGGATTCTCATGCTGGACAAATAAGAAAAGACTACGCCAAAAAATAAAATGCCCTCTGTTAGACACCCACCCCACCTTAATTTTTTGCTATTTTTTAAAATGTTACAAACTGATTCTCTTCATGAGACATGTTCGATGGTAGAATGGTATTGTGATGGCTTCTCTGTAATATTATCCTGGCTCCGTGTTTTTGGGACATCTTATACGTAATTTACATCAACGTAACTTACAACTGCAGTAAAACATAGCTGTGAGGGATCCGATTTAAAGCATAGGCAAATTACACCTACAATAAAGTGTGTGTTAAAACATCATACTAATACAAGCTTCGGAAAATTATTAATTAAATTTTAACATCTAAAATAACACGATCAATTGAAGTGTTAGAGACATCCTGCACGTAACTGACGCATCGTGCGAAGAAATGTTCTGTTTATCGTGTTTGCACTCGGTACGTTAGAGAGAAATGTAAATTCCTTGGGACTTTATTATTCATGTAAGCATAAGGCTTTGAGAGAAAGGTGAATTACACGCCCTTTGAAACTGTCTGCACATCCCAGACAGGCATAAAACGTGCCTTTGAAGCAGTCAGCCCGCGCCGCATGAAATTTAAGCGCCTGTGTGTCTGGCCATGAAAGCTGCAGCAATCGACGAAAAGAAGACAACCGACTCGCACTAGCGGGCAGTACAAATGCTTTACCCAACATTTCGAATAATCACACGCTTAAACTTTTACAGATAAATTTCCTTTACCTAATTTATCTATCTATACCTATAAAACGAAAGCCGTGTATATCTGTTCCAGAAAAACTCAAAAACTACTGAGCAGATTTCGATGTGGTTTTCACCATTTTGAATAAGACGTGAGTCGTTTGTTCTGTCTTATTCTTCAACGTTACATAACGCTGAAGCAGTAAGTGAAAATCTGAACTTATAGTGTGAAACATTAGAAATGAAATACCAACTAGATGTTGATAGTTATACTTCGTAAAGAATAAATAAAAAAAAATAGCTCTGTTACCGTATATACTGGTTCCTCCCTTGAATTTCCATTTTACAGTCATTAAACCCCGAGATTGGCTGTATTAAATCCGAATTGTACACGAGGAAAATACGGAAATTATGGGCAAATAAAGCTACCGAGAGCTTCTTTGGCCTTCAAGCTATGATCACAGGCCACACAGCTACAATCTCTGACGTTTTGAAGTGAAACTATATCAACTGTTGATAATGAGTATTGCTTATCTGATGGGTTTTGAAATTAAAGTGAGCTGTTTAGAGTCTTTAGTGGTGGCACTAAAACATTATATGAAAATAATTCCGGATACTTGTTAGCCAACTGAAGTTTTTTTTGGTAATTATGTACACATTGCAACACATTTTGCATTATAAACGTGCTTATTTCTCCTGCAACATTGCATTTAATTATCCTACACTTAATTGTGTCATTCAGTAATCGATTTCCGATATTTTTAATTATTTTCTGTTTAACGAGTCTGTTTTTTTTTATTTTTTCCTTACTTATGGTTGGAGATATTTTGATGAAACGTGGTACACACATTTCTAACTGGGCGACTAAAAATGTTCTAGAAATAATTCAACACCAACACATTTCCTTTGGGCTACACCGTGGTTACTCATTAAAACACGTACTCCAAATGGAATGATTGACATGGAATTTGATTCGTAGGAGCAGAAAATTGAAATCTGTTATAAAAATCATAATTTTTTTCAGACATAATCTGGCATAACTTAAAAACTGTTGAATCGATTTTGACAGTGTATTCACAATAACAAACCTTATATACTGACTTAGGAAATTTGAAAGCTTAAGATCTGACTTAGTACCTGCCGTTAGTCTATTGATGCTACGTGATCTGTAGCTGGAAATGCGCATGTAATCTCAATTTTTTAACGTCATGTTTCATTCAATTCTTTGTTATCACCTTGATTCTTGTTCAATACGTAAATGGAAATAGTATGACACGTTTCTCGTCCTAATGATCTTCATCGCTGTAGAATTTTGTTCATTAAAAATTAAGGTAAAAAATTGTATAACCTTTTCTAACATAACCCTCAGAAAGACAAGTAGCAACCCCTCCCTTTCCTCCCTCTTCACTCCATGCCGGTTGGAATATGTGTCAAACTTTTTAAAAAGTTTTGTTATTTTTCGGGAAGACTGCAGATAATTGACACACATGTTTCAAATTGTACGAATACGCTACTTTTCTAGCGACTTTGCTAGGTGTTTTCTTATAGCTTTACACCTCGTCGACGTCGATGTCATTAGAGAAGGGAAGGGATTTGGGACAAGGATCGGTAAGGAATTCGAACATGGCCTTTTGAAGGAAGCATCCCGGCATTCACCTAGAGTGATTTGGGGAAACCTTGGAAAACCCAAATCTGGATGCCCGAACGGGGATTCGAACCAGCTTCCCCCCGAATGCGAGGCGAGAACGGACTTTGCTAGTGTTTTATAAAAAAAAAAAAATTATCGTATGATTATTTATGAGGTTCTCAATAGGAAATATACATATCACAAGCTTGTACAATTTCATATCTCGAGATCTAATGTTTTAATCCAGTCAACTGCACTGATCGACGCATCATGGATTTCCGCCATTGTTCCCTTGTAGGCCCGAAGAGGACAGTCAGAAAAGATGTGATTGATTGTCTGTAAGGTGGCTCCACAGTCACAATTTGCAGAAACTACCCAGCCCCATTTGTATAATAAGTAGGCACATCTGCCTTGTCCTGTTCGAATTCTATTGATGATTCTCCACTGCCACCTAGGGAGTTCGAAACCTTGTAACCTTACTGAGGGGTCCTCAACTAGATTTTTATTGGCTACTGATGACTGCTCCCACTGAGTTGTCCACAGCTTATTGGTGTTGAAAGAGGACTCTGTGAGGTTGATTGCTGTGCGCCAAGGTGGTTTTCTTGATTTCAAGAGTTGGTGTTTCGCTTGAATCATGTCTTGATGTGTAGGAAGCTGAGGGTTCTTCAGGATATTTTTCCAGATTTTTAAAAGAGCTTCTGGTCTTCTTAGTGCTGGGGGTGAGATGTTGCATAGCATTGGAAGCCATATGGTGTTCGCACTATGAATACATCCCGTTATTATCTTCATTGCCTGATTGAGTTGCACATCTACCTTCTTTGTATGGACACTATTGATCTAGGATGGGCAGCAGTATTCAGCAACAGAGTATGACAGAGCTAAGGCTGTGGATCTTAGAATGTGAGCACTGGCTCCCCATGAAGTACCAGCAAGCTTATGGAGAATATTGTTTCTCGTTTTGACTTTGGAAGCCACATTTGAGAGATGCTGTTTGAAAGTTAGAGTTCTGTCCAGTGTTATACCCAAATATTTTGGTGTGCCGCAAAAAGGCAATAGTTGGCCTCTGAATTTAACTTCTGGTTTATAGTGTGCTTGTCTGTTGCGCAAATGAAATGTTGAAATAACTGTTTTCTGAGGATTTAGATGGAGGCACCATTTCTTGAAGTAGTCATCTAACTTTTCCAGATCAGCTGATAAAGTTGTTTCTGTATCAGAAAAGTTGGGGTTCTGGTTCACCAAACAAATGTCATCAGCGTAAGTAAATTTTCTTGAAGATGTTTCCGGTAAATCATGAGTGTACAAATTGAATAGGAGGGGTGCTAAAACAGATCCTTGGGGTAAACCATCATTTAGTATTAATATTCTGCTTCTGTCATCATCAGAGTATATCTGAAAGTATCTATTGCTCAACATGTTGTTAAGTAGTTCTGTAAGTTTTCGACATGGGATAATACTCAAAAATTTCAGAAGAAGTCCTTCTCGCCAAACAGTGTCATAAGCAGCTGACAGATCCAAAAAGACAGCCACACTTACTGATGTCTTCTCAAACCCATTTTTAATATGAGAGGTGAGAGTGAAAACCTGGTCATTACAACTTCTCCCTGGCCTAAATCCTGCTTGTTCTATGGGAATGTGTTTATTGATCACTTCAGAAATTCTATTGTAGATCAGGCGCTCAAGGAGTTTGTATGTTACACTTAGAAGTGCTATTGGTCGATAATTTGCCACTTTCGTGGGGTCCTTATTTGGTTTTAATATGGCTAATATTTTTGTTTTCTTCATTAACAGTGGGAGGTTTCCAGTTTGTAGGATATTTGAGAAGAAGTTGGTAAGCCATCTTACTGTAGCTGGTCCACAGTGGGCCAAAAGTTCAGGATATATACCATCAAATCCAGCTGCTTTTCCCAGTTTCATTTGTTTGATTGCATCTTTGGTTTCTTCTTCATGGAATGGAATGGAGAATTCAGAAGAATTTGGGGCTGCTTTTTCTTGTTGCGTAATTTTAATTTGATATCTCTTTTGGTTTGCTTATCTTTTGTGTTCTTAGAAACCGATACTAGATGTTTGGCAAAATCATTCAGATTATTGCGGATTTAAATATTTGTCTAGAAAAGAAGCAATAAGAAACTTTTTGACCTGAAAAACACAGAATCCGAGAAAGAAGTGATCTTCCACAATACACCTTTAATAACGAACATTTAATGTAAACTAGTTCCACCTGTAAGTGAGTGGTTACAGCACACTGTTTTTAGTTATTGATAGAATATGAATTGAATTTGTTCATTTTCATTTAAACTATTAATCTAAAAATGAATGGAAATTTCGTTTCAGTATGCAAACATTTTACTGTTCCAGTTTATGACGGTGGATGGAAAAATTTATCTGTTTGATATTTCATTTCTGGAATTTTGTATAGCATTCGATTCCTATATATAAACGAGAAAACCGATATTTTCCTGCATTGGAATCTTCCATAAACAAATTACACTGTTCTATATAAAAAAATCTTTTTTATGGAAATATTTGTTGAATTCTTTGGAAATCAATGCTCTGAATTTTACCTACTTTCAAAATTTTTATATCAGGCACAGTTTTCTAGTAACGGACATTTTAATTTTTAAAACTTTTTTGTATTTACTGAAAAACTTTAAACTATAGTCATTCTAAAGGTGAATGAAAACATATTTAAATCAATAGATGAACTACTAAATAAATTTACCATTCTACAAGGAGTTAAAAACATTAGCTAAAAAATCGTATTTTCTTACTATTGATAGATTTATTTCTTCCTTTCATGATGCATATCTTTGCAGTCCTGAATAATAATCCAGCAATAATCAGCCAGCATAGCAGATGATATCGTTATGGAATCTCTCTCCGTGATCATCAGACATGTCGCAGCAGCTTTACGGGAAGTAACCCAAGTGAGGGTGCAGAAAATGCTTCTTCAGCGACATATTGTATCCCAATTTTTTTTATGCAGCAATCATATCGTTTACCAATTCTTCATAGTTATGAACTCTTCATTTTCTCCGAAAATTATTGCTGACATTCTTGAAATATATCCATGTTCGTGGTTCTTCTGCCGTCATGGTTTCTTCAAGATTTGTGTTTCTCTGTATTTGTATAAACTGAGGGCTAACAAATACACCTTTACCTTTACTGGCGTAAAAAGGTACATAAATCCATTCCCAGTTTTTTCCACGGACTTAATAAAAGGCTTCATTAGGCGTAATTTGATGTGAAGTGGAGGAAGAAGCACATCTTCACTAACTACCAGTTTCTTATGCTAACAATTTTATCTCCTAGTTTCCATTTTCGACAAGGCCATTCCTGTTTGTTATCATTGGAATTTACCACACGACTATCTCACTCACATATGAAATACCCATATTTGGTGTAGCCTTGTTGCGTACCCAGTATTACGGTAATAATTTTGAGGAAGAGCGGCCTCGTGGCTCAGTGATTAAGGCGTCTGACTGGAGATCGAAAGGCCAGTGGTTCGAATCCCTGGTTCGGCGGAGATTTTCATAGGCTCTTCACCCAATCTACACCTCTGACAAAGCTTGCTGTGTAGTGTGGAGTACGCCAGAACCCTTCGGTCGTTCGGATTCCACGTTAAACTGTAGGTCACCTGTAACCGGTAGGATCGACGGGTTAGTCTAAGGGGGCTACGATAGGGCCGGAATGCGCAGCCAATAAAAAGCCTGGCACCAGGTCATTACGAATACACGAAAGTATTATTATTGTAACTGGGACGGAAGAAATTATGTTCCCATTGTGGAGCTGAACTGCCTTTAGACTAATTTTGAATGCATCTATAAAAATTCTCCAGTCCCGTGTAATATCTAAAACAAACTCAATTATTAATTTCTATCAATGAATTGTACATTACAAAATGTAGCAGAAGTGCGAAAAAGGTGGAATTATTTGCATATTAAAACAAAAACTCGATAGAAAAACATATTCCTAAATCAGATTTTTTCTTATTTATTTTATTTTTTTTCTATTTGTAGAACAGTGTTGTTGATAATATTTACGCCTAATTTAAAATGTTTCTACTTTCTAGTACGAGTTATCATGAGCAGCCGTGGTACTCTTATTTGAACGCTGTTCTTTTTCTTTCGTTACTTCTTTACAACTCGTCATCGATAGTATGAAAGGGAAAAATTTCATTTTTGGATTGGGAATCAAGACTATCCTGCTGAGTGCCAGACTCAACTGTTAACCATTTACCCATCAGCGAACACTATCAAAGCCTTCCTTTAACGCTCCTGTATTAGAATGTTCATGCGTTGAAATGAGAGTTGTTGTTTAAATTATCGTTAATATGTTGTTTATACTATCTTTTAGAAATTATAAGTTTCATGCAATGAACTTAAAATTGGTAAAATTTCACATTTACGTTTCTTACTGAATAACTTTAAAACAAACTGATTAAGATAGGCATTTATAACAGCGCATTTGTTTGAGTGTCATCCTCTCACAATAAATTGTCGGTCTTCTCTTGCGATTGTGGCCTGTGGCAAATAAAATTTCCACTATTACACAATGTCGCCCAGTGGCCGTCTGCCAGCTAGAGCTCCATGGTACATTGTTTTTTCTTGTAGTAGAAAACGGCCCTCATGTCAATAAGTGTAAGATCCTGTCATTATCTAGAGAAACAAGAATGTGTTTAAGTCATAAGCAAAATCATTCTTCATTTTTTTTTTTTTTTTTTTTTTGCTGTTGTTAGTCTTTTGACTGGTTTGATGCTATCCTCCTCTTTTCTACATACGCCTTATAGCCCACGTCCTCATTTATCTCCTTCATATATTCTAATCTCTGTCTTCCTCTACAGTTCTTACCTTCGACTGTTCCCTCCACTAACAAATTAACCAATCCTGCATGTCTCAAAATATGACCTACCAGCCAGTCTCTTCTTTCCGTAAGCTTCTTCCACAAACCTCTTTTCTTACCCAACATTTCCAAAACTCGTTCATTTCTTACTTTGTCTTTCCACTAAATTTTCAGTATTCTTCTGTAGCATCACATTTCAAATGCTCCAATTTTCTTTATTTCCGGTATTCCTAAAGTCCATGTTTCGCTACCATGAAGTGCTGTGCTCCACACAAAGAGTTTTAAAAAATTCTTTCTAATTCCTAGGTCAATATTTGAAACTAAAAGATCTTTTTCATGAAGGCTCTTTTTGCTAGTGCTATTCTACTTTTAACATCATTCCTGCATCGGCCATCGGTTGTAATATTACTTCCCAAGTAACAGAATTCTCTTACTTCTCCGATCCTATTTTTATATTTAATTTACTAGTATTGGTATCATTTCTGCTATATTTCATCACTTTAGTCTTGCTTTGATTTATATTCAGTCCAAAATCTTCCTTCAGTATTTTGTTCATGACATTCAGTAACTTCTCAATATCCTCAGGCCTCTCTGCTAATAAGACAATGTCATCAGCAAATCGTAGCATACTTATTTTTTCTCCCTGAAAACTTATGCCACATGGAAATTTTTCTTTGACTTTCTTCATTGCTTCTTCTACATACAAGTTGAATATTAACTGGGATAGACTACAGCCTTGTCTCACACCCTTTTTAACTAATGTATGTCTCTCGTGATTCTCTACTTTTATTATAGCCACCTGAATTTTATATAGTTTATAGAGTATTCTTCTATCTCCATACTTTAGACCTGACTTCTTTAAAATTTTGAACATCTTGTCCCACATAACATTATCAAAAGTTTTTATAAATCAACAGATGCCATAAAAGTATCTTTGTTTTTCTTGATCAGCCGTTCAAGTATCATATATATTATTTCTATAAGGTATTTTTTTGTCACAAGCCTGTATCTTCTTTCATACTTAACCGAAATCAATGAATGAGGTGTCCTTTTAAAGCTTATGGTATTCACTTTGGTCACATCATATTTTAAGAAATGAAGTTTTCGGAATTCGACCCTTAAAGGGCAAAAATGTCAATATTTCTAAAATGCTGTTTTCTGTGTTACGAGTCATTTATCTCCCTGGATACATATATGAAATCGTTTAATGTAGTATCATTTTAAAGATTCAGATCTCCGCTCTGGTGACGTCATATATTAAGACAGATATTTTTCGGAATTCGACCCTTAAAGGGCAAAAATATCAATAGTTTTGCAATGCGTAATTGTGTCACGAGCGATTTATCTCTCTTAATATCTAACCGATTTAGATAAATGAGGTATCATATTAAAGATTGAGGTCTCCGCCGTGGTAACATTATATTTCAAGAAAAGAATTTTTCATTTTTCGACCCTTAAAGGGCAAAAATGTCGATTTTTCTAAAATGCCTTTTTGTATCTCGAGCCATTTATCTCCCTGGATATCTAACCAAAATCGATAAATGAAGTAGGAATATGAAGAGTAATGTCTCAGCTTTGTGACATGATATATTAAGAAAGAATGTTTTTGGAATTCAACCCTTAAAGGGAAAAAGTATAAATTTTTCAATGACGCATTTTTGTGTCACGAGTAATTTATCTCACTTTAATATCTAACCGATATATATAAATGAGGTATCATATTAAAGAATAAGGTTACAGCCGTGGTAACATTATATTTTAAGAAAGGAATTGTTCGTAATTGTACCCTTAAAGGGCAAAAATGTCAACTTTTCTAAAATTCGTTTTTATGTCTTGAGCAATTTGTCTCCCTGGATATCTAACCAAAATCGATAAATGAAGTAGGATTATGAGGAGTAATGTCTCAGCTTTGTGACATCATATTTTAAGAAAGAATGTTTTTGGAATTCAACCATTAAAGGGAAAAAGTATAAATTTTTCTATAATGCATTTTTGTGTCACGAGCCATTTATCTCCCTTGATTTCTAACCGATATAGATAAATGAGATATCATATTAAAGACTAAGGTCTCCGCCGTGGTAACATTATATTCTAAGAAAGGAATTTTTCGTTTTTCGACCCTTAAAGGGCAAAAATGGCGATTTTTCTAAAATGCGTTTTTTGTATCTCGAGCCATTTATCTCCCTGGATATCTAACCAAAATCGATAAATGAAGTAGGATTATGAGGAGTAATATCTCAGCTTTGTGACATAATATTTTAAGAAAGAATGTTATTGGAATTCAACCCTTAAAGGGAAAAAGTTTAAATTTTTCAATAACTTATTTTTGTGTCACGAGCGATTTATCTCCCTTAATATCTAACCGATATAGATAAATGTGGTATCATATTAACGAATAAGGTTTTCGCCGTGGTAACATTATATTTTAAGAAAGGAATTGTTCGTAATTGGGCCCTTAAAGGGCAAAAATTTCAACTTTTCTAAAATTCGTTTTTTATGTCTTGAGCTATTTATCTCCCTGGATATCTAACCAAAATCCATAAATCAAGTAGGGGTATGAGGATTAATGTCTCAGCTTTTTTACATCATATTTTAAGAAAGAATGTTTTTGGAATTCAACCATTAAAGGGAAAAGTATAAATTTTTCTATAATGAATTTTTGTGTCACGAGCCATTTATCTACCTTGATATATAACCGATATAGATAAATGAGGTATCATAGTAAAGATTAAGGTCTCCGCCATAGTCACATTATATTTTAAGAAAGAATTTTTCGTTATTTGACCCTTAAAGGGCATAAATATCAGTATTTCTAAAATGCGTTTTTTGTGTCTCAAGTCATTTACCTCCGTTGACAATTAAACAAAATTGATAAACGAGGTATCATTTAAAAGATTAAGATCTTTGTAATGTCGTCGGTTCCGTTACTACATTTTAAGAAAGACATTTTTAAAAATTCTAACCTTAGAGGGCAAAAGTATTAATATTTTGTACAACGTATTTTTCTGTCATGAGCTATTTATTTCCCTTGATATCTAATCGAAATCAATAAATGACGTATCGATTTAAATATTAAATTATCCACTATCGTCACATCATATTTTAAGAAAAAAACTTTCTCCAAATTTCACCCTTAAGGGGCAAAAATAACATCATTTCTCAAAAAAAAAAAAAAAAATTTACCTTGCTTGATAACTAACCGAAATCGATAAACGAAGTATCATTTTAAAGACCAAGGTGTCTGCTTTGGTCACACCATATTTTATAAAAGAAATTTTTTGTAATTCGACCCTTAAAGGGCAAAAGTATCAACATTAGTTATTGAACGTGTTGATTTTTTTTAATTTTTGTTTTTATTATATACCATTTATCTTTTTCGATACGTAGCTTAAATCGATAAATGACATATCGTTTTAAAAATTAAGGTCTCCAGCTAGGTAAAATCATAAATTAAGAAAAAATGTTCAGAATTTGGTGCTAAAAATGGTAGCGCGTATGAGCGTATGTTCAGAGCCAAGGCCCCAGATTTCAGCAGCGGATACCACAGAGAAGTCAAAAATCTTTTTTTTTATTCAATAAGTAGTTTTTCGTATATATTTTTTTCTTTTACGGAAACACTGTCGTTTTGCTATACAATTCCAGTGTAATCATTTTATTCGCTCAGCATAAATATCACAGAGATGTTGATATGTTGTGTGCAGTTTGTTAAGGTTGGTTTTATTCTACCAAGGTCAGTGACAGTTTGTCATAAATAAAGTGTGTTTTAAATTTTCCTAACTGTTTCATAATATGTTGTGAGTATTTTGCTGTGTACCTATTACACTAAAAAAAATATTTGCTACAAAACTACGGTTCTACTATTCATTATATTAAAAGCATTCAACCTCACTATTCGTTGTATTTTATTCGCGAAATTTCGCACGGGTCGTCTAGTTAATCTTAAAGACAGAATTGCTTCCCTTGTACCGCAATTTTTCCTAAACCCAAACTGATCTCCATCTACTATCTCTTATACTAACCTTTCCATCCTTCTGTATATTATTCTGGTCAATAATTTTGAAGCATGTGTTGTTAGACTAATGGTGCGATAATTCTCACATTTGTCAGCTTGTGCTTTCTTTGGAAGTGTGAAGATGATATTTTTATTAAAATCAGTTGTAATTTCTCCTGTTTCATAACTTTTTATATCAGCTTGAATAATCTTTCGATTACTTCCTCTCCTAGGATTTAAGAAGTTCTGCAGGGTTCTCATCAATTCCAACTGCCTTATTTGCTTACAAGTCATTCAGAGCTTTATTAAATTCTGTCCTCAAAACAGGATCTTCTAAGTCATCAATGTCGACATCGCCTTCCTTTTCCATTACACTATTGTTCAAGTCGTCCCCAACATACAGTTTATTATTCCTTCCATCGATTAGCTCTACTTCTGAGCTTAAAAGAGGTTTCCCATCTGCAGCTTTAATGTTCATACCTCTTTTCTTCGTTTCTCCAAATTTCTGTTTGATCTTTCTATATGCAACATCTACTTTACCTACGACCATTTCCTTTTCTACTTCTTCACACTTTTCTTGTAGCCTGCTATTTTTCTTTGTTAATTTGCATTTCCTATTTATTTGATTTCTAAATTGCCTGTACAGCTCTCTTCCTGTTTCATCCTGAGTATTTTTGTACCTTCTCTCTGATCCATGAGCTTCAAAATTTCTTCTGTGATCCAAGGTTTTCGGGCAGCTTGTTCCCTAAAGCCTAATGTTTCTTTACCAGCTTTCATTATATCGGTCTTTAATGCATTCCATTCGTCCTCGTTTGAACTCTTTTCAGCGTTACTTCTTAGACCTAAGTCTACCATGTCTGCATATTTTTTTTTGTTACTAAAAAGCTATTTCATTTTTCGAAAATATTCTGGAATTAAATTTGTCCCCTGATTGAATATTTGTATAACATTTGGAATAGAGAGCAGCCAGAAATAGAATAGACAAAAACATTTTACTAGAGCGTGGAATCACAGAAATCTCAATAAGCCAGATGGACTACAAAAGAGAGAAATCGATTTTGATTTTATTTTTTAGGAACGCGTGGGATAAAGTGGTATGAGGTCTGGAGATTACAATACAAATCATACAGAGATTATAAGTGGTACTTGGGTGTCTGAGATTTGTAATGAATGACAAAAAGAAAAACTTGTGCGTAGCTGTGAAAAGTATAATGTCATCATTATATAGATGAGGATAGGAATTAAGCTGATATTCATTAAATTTGTAAGATATAATGAGAGGCAGGATATATTTAAATAATAAAGGCGCAATTATGTACATAAAGAACAGAGAACCTGAATGAAATTCTGTAGTAGCAAAAAGATGTTTATGGAACTCGGACTACAAAAAAGATATGAACGAGGAAGTAAGTTGCTGTAATTTTATTTGAAATACAACAATAATTAATTAAAAAAAGGAAGAAACAACCAGATTATTAAATGCAAAATTAAATATAAAATATATTAACGAAATAAACATTTGTAAATAGTATTTTGAGCAGAATAGCATATGCAATCAACATTATAGACTCTGACCACATTGCCGTGATTTCGAAACGATACCTGTACATTTGCAGCATGGCTTTGGTATCCCAGTTTACTAAGCCTGTAGCTAAAATTCTGAATAATTGTTCCATTCTAGAAAGTGTGTGGGAGAAACCTGCCAAAATTGAATTAACTACAAAGAGCATAACAATTTTTCACAGCAAAATGAAGTTTTGTAGTTTATAAGAATTATTAAAAACCATTAGGTCACGTTACTTCTAGTGCATTAACTTGAATTAAAGGTATGGGCTGTGACTTACGTTACAGGGACCCGGTAGTGCGACTCAGTGTACTGAAGCACTGCTTATTGAGTCGGGGAAGTACGGGATCGAACACGATTCTAGACCGCCGCGTATGGCCTGCTTGCTGTTGCTTTTAGGCGACTTTCCGCAGCCATCGATGACGCGGCGGCCCCCAATCTTCGCCTCAAAAAATACACAACTAAACAAACAAATATTACACTTATCAGAAACAGAAAATAGTTACACATTTCGCAAACAGATAACAACACTTCACTTCCTCCGTTAGTACACAGTACGATATGGCAGTAGGTATAAAATGCTTGGCGTCAACAAGGACATGCGGCCGTAAAATCAAAGCTCCATATATTACAATGTAAAAGATGAATAGAAATTTAACAAAGGCATCTATAGAAAACCAAACGGTTGAACTTATATATTAATTAATTTTTGCCATTAAAAAAAATCTGTGGACTTCCCGACTTATCGGCGTGTGGGTCATTACAGCCGAAAGAGGCAGGGAACAAGTATGCGGAAGGAATTCGGTCGTGACCATAACGAAGGAACCGTCCCGGAATTCACCAAGATTGGTTCGGAAACAATAATCTAGATTGCCGAACGGGGATTTTAACTCGCGTCATCCCGAATTAATTTAGTAAAGTAATGAGGGTAACTTAGAGAACGACAAGAAAAGATCAAGAACTTCTTTAATCAAGGCAGACGAAGTGACGGTGTCACATATTTGCCATTTTCAGAATAAAGGAATAAATTCAGTCTTTATTCCATTTCGTTCATAACACTGTCGAGAGATTGTTCTCCACATGTAACTAAAGATACGAGATGCTCTGCTCTGTTTGTTGAGTTCTTATTGCATCCAGTCTTCAAATACACCACATGTGACATTACAGTCAGCGTCTTATATCTGCACATCTACGCATGGGAGCTGGAAATCGTGGGAAACTACATCAGCCTGGGCACAGATACGCTAGCAGTTACGCCACACCTAGTTCATCAAAAACGTCACCGATGGCTGACAAAAGCTCTTAATAAAATAGAAGTCAGCCAACCACTATCCAGTTCTTCTCGCACCATCACGAAACTGTCTTCGTTTGAGCAGAGATGACATTTGCTCGCCTATCAATTACCATCTCCGACTCATATACATCTTCACTGAGGCAATGTTGCTGCTTGCTATTCCATGTTGAGCGAAGCTAGTTAATTCATGATTGCTCTGACTTAGTGCTTATTCCAAGTTAACAGTCAGTCATTCCTCCAGTGTATTTCTATATGACAAATCCATCTCTAGGCCTAGCGTATTAATTAAGCAATCCACATCATGGTAATATCAGTACCTTTCTAATTGTATTGCATTTAGTGTGCTTACGAAATAACGTCTTCTGAACATTATCTGAAGAAGTGTGTGATTGATTCACAGGTTATTATATAACTAAAAAACTAATGTTGTTTACATTTTGTCTTTCCTTCTTCTGATCACTAAATAATAATATCTTACAAGTTAAAGTAATTGTATAAAATATGCTCAATAGGCTACAAGATTGACAGTAGATAGCTTGTAGTTCTTATAATGTTCATTTACTAAGTAATAATTAACTTAATTTCTCGACATTAACTCCACAGACAGTAGTGGTACTGATACTTGGCAAAGGTCGCGATCAGTCCCCTGAATATTGTATTGCGTGAAGTTTGACGCTCGGCTCACCATGCTACAACGGTTAAACACTAGTACCAAATAACATGCCACCGACAGTACTTGCACAAATATACAAGTAAGCACGGAAAACGCGCCTCGGCGTTATGATGCTGGCAGTGCGTGGAGTCGCCGACGCAACAGCTTGGGGCTGGTGGCTGACGGCGGCCGTCTTTACGGCGGCCGCGACGAGGGCGTAAATGCCAGGCGGAGGGCCGTCCGCACGCACAGAGATAAAGCGCGCACGGTTTTAGTGCAGCGGCGGCCGTAAGGCGTGTTTATCGAGCGCACATCCCGATAATCACCTCGGCGGTGCGGGGTGAATAATGCCTCTGCTCGCTGACTCAGCCGGCCGCCGCGCCGCGTCGCGCCGCTCCAGCTGACGGGGTCGCGGCTGCAGCCCTCACACCAGCTGACGACTCCCGCTCAGCTCCTTAACCAACTGCTAGTCGTGTAGTTAATGCTAGTCTGTGAAAGCGATACTTCTTTTAATACCGCGCTATGGTAAACGCTGTTGGTACTAGATACGCAGGCAATAACATTTCACAGATCGTATGAGCTAATTACCAAACTGCCTCTTACGAAATACTTAACTTATTAGCATTCCACACCAATCGGGACACCAGCTTGTTATTGAACGAGAAAGGCCCAGTCTCGTTTCGAACACATGCTAGCTCAATGCTCAATTTAGTTTTAATTGAAAATACTTAATAACTTATAATCGCCGACCATGTGAGAGGTATTCTTGTTAATTGTAGAATATAAAAAGTGGTTTCGAACGAAATACCACTGAATTTATTGAACACAGTTCCTGGAATGAATATTTACACGTCCCTGATACAGTGTAACTGGCTCCTAACACTTCACATCACAATACAGGTCTCACATAACGATACTTAAGCTCACGCCATGCAAAGCTTACAGTACAGGCTCTCAACACACAGCTTCGACCTGCTCGCTCAGTTTTCGCTGGCCAGGCCAAAGATTGTTACCATACTAGTTAACGATAATAATCTGACGCTACCCAGAGGCTATACAAACTGTGAAACCCTTACAACATAAAACTTAATTTACAAATGTTTATACAATTATTTTTCACACTTTTAATTAACCAAAGCAAAACAATAATAATAATATCAATAATAATAATAATAAATTATTGGAGGGTTGAGGGATTGTCACAAGCTGTCTGACAGCTTAGTGGTTGCGACCCGTGATGAACGACTTAGTATCCTTACTTCGGAAGGATCCAACCAATTTTCGGGTTGTGGACTAAGTTTGTTTTCAACATTTCGTATTAAATAAACCCGCTGTTTTTCTATCTACTGTCGGAATATTTCCCCGTCATTATAATGCGCAGAACATAGTGGCGATGTAATGACGCACTTAGTGTTATTTGTCTTTTTGTGACTTTTCAGTTTTTTCAATTCCCTAATGATTTATTTACGTCTTTTATACCTAAGTTTTGTGATCGTTTTCGACGTTTCCCTAGGCATTATCCGCTGCGTTTCAGTGATTTTTTACCTCTGCGAGGAACTGAGCTTCACTTTCTGGGTGCAACAGTAGCTCGAATTTTTTTTCATACACTGAAACTGAGCAGTTGCAGTAACGGCTGGGGATTAGTTGATCAGTTAACCGAGAAACGTTTTTGTGATAAGTCTCCCTACTGACTACCCCTTATTCCCTCGTTTTGTTGCTATTCCGTGTGAATCTATTTAACATGTTTCAGCAAACGTCCGAAAATAATTTTACCTGACTCTAATTTTTCTTCCATTTCCCTTTATCCTCTAGAATCATACTGATGAATCCCGCACGATTACTTAAATTTCGCTAATTCCTTTCTTCAATTACTATTCTCTTGTTTCGTTCAATTTATCTATCTTTTTAGAAGTGACATCAAATTTAAACGCCGCATCTTTGCTTATTTACATCCTTTTTAGAATTAATAGCAATAGATTTGATCAAAGAATTAATGGAAGATATGAACATTTGGAATAATTTCAGATCTATATGAGAGGTTACACATTTTTTTTTTTTTTTTTTTTTTTTTTTTTTAAATAGAAGGTTTAGAGCAAACTGCCAATATTAAAGAATACAGAAATATATTATTTTGCTGGCCTCTGAGTGGAAATAAAAAAAGGATCCCTGAATTATCTAACTGAGAAGATACCCCAAGTGCCCTAATCTGGTTTTTATAATTTTTCTGATGTGTTATAATAGACTAAATTTTATTGTTAACTGAAACGTATTTGTGGTTAATGGAAAAGCCCCACCCCCACAGTTCGAGATGCAAAGTGAAAATTTGTTGTTTGAGAAAAGCAATCAACTTCCAAATCGCAAAATGATTATAGTTATGAAAGATAAAAATATAATTTTCTCAAACCAGTTAATTAATTTTCAGATTGCAACGCACCACATAGTTTTAAAAATTTACGCCTAAAAATTTAAGAAATAAAAACATCAGAAAGATATGATAACATGTATTTTAGTTTTTAGTCCAAAGAAAAAGTAAACTTATCATCCTTTACTTAAACAAATCCAGACTTACGGGTAACCACCAAAAAAATGCGAATAATTACACGCTGGGGATAGACGTAATCCTTCCACACGTAGCAACCACCTCCTCACTTTCAAAGATTTTTAGTGGTTTATTAAAAAATTGAATTTAGGAAATTAGTTTAGTTTCAAATTATAGTTTATTATTAATATAACTAGCCACAAATCCCGTCAAAAATGACGGGTTTAACGGATTAACTGATTTCTTCTTAGTTCCTTACCTAAATAGAATTGTAATAAAATAAAGCTCAATGTTCTGTAATTTCTCATCCCTTGTGACGTAGCAAAAAGTTTCATTGTCTATTTGGTCCAGGTTACGTTTCAGCCTAACAACCTTTTTTTTTTTTTTTTTTTTTTTTTAAAAAACAGTTTAACGTCCCTTTTTAACAACGTGGGTCTTTAGAGACGGGAAAGGAGGGGGGGCAAGGAATGGGAAGGAATTCGGCCATGGCCTTTTGAAGGAAGCATCCCGGCATTCACCTGGAGTGATTTGGGGAAACCATGGAAAACCCAAATCTGGATGCCCGGACGGGGATTCGAACCGCCGTCCTCCCGAATGCGAGGCCAGAAGCCTAACAACAATCTTCGCCAATATAGCCGGTAGAAAAACAAAACTTAATTCACACGCGAATTAATATTTTCCCTGTATCGCATGTCAATGTCATCATGCATCGATACCAATCATGCGTCATGCGATACAAACTTGATCCAAAATCTTCACAGTTTCATACAACTTTCTTATTTTCTATGACGAAGGTCCATGTTTTAATGCCTGAAATAATGACCCCAGTGAAAACGAAGGATGCTAAAAATAAATCTTTAAAACCTAAGCTACGTCACGTAATATTATTTTTAATTGTGGTTTAAGTAGCACACATCGCGAACAATTTGGAACTTCTTTCATTCAGACCAAGTAATGAGTTCATTAAAAAAGCTGTTAATTAATATGCCATTCTAGCATTACATTTCTTAGCAATTACTTAAATGAATATAATTGTTATAAAATATAGTTCAGTGCAATTCATAGTGCTTTGCTCTGTAAGAAAAGGTTTTCGTTGCTATTCTGGTCCAGGTTTCGATAAATGAAACAATACTTTAATCACACGCATGGTGATACATTACTTTATCGCATTTTAGTGGTAGTAATGCATCACGATATTAACTAAAACAAAAATCTTTACGGGTTACGAATACTTTGACATAAAACGAATCTATTATTAAATAAATCAAATCTACTAATACTTATTATGTCGATTTAAACTCAATACATACTTTTATTTCAGTATTCTGACAATTCACGGCTTAGTGTAATTCCTCGTGCCTTGCGTTGTAGCAAAAGGTTTCAGTTTCCATTAGAGTCCAGGTTGCATTTGAACCTAACCACGTTAATTTCTCGCCAGAAAAACAGTACTTCAATCTCACGCTTATTAATGCATGAACTGTTTTGCGTTTTAGTGGCAATAATGCATCGCGATATAATTTTGATCAAAAATCTTCAAGGGTTTTTGCACATTTATTTTTTGTGATTCAGACTGGTAGTAAAACGTTTGAATGGTTGACACAATTGCTGAACTCATAGGCTCAGTAATATTAGGCAGTGAAAGCAAAGGAAATTAAAATCAACCTTATGAACTTACATTATGCCACGTATTATTGTTCTAAGTGTAGTGTAGGATTGCACAGTTCCCGGATCAATGTGCAACTATTTCCATTCAAACGAATTAATAATTTTAATAATAGGACACAGTTTAAAATATTTTTATATAAACTAAATTATTCATGCCCTCTGCGTTAACGTCAAATGAAACTTGTAATTCTAATCCATGCTAGTTATACTCTAACCAAACATTTAGCAGCACTGATGCTCGAAATACAAAGCTTTTATCTTACAATATCTATGGACAAAGAATTTAAGGAATACTTCAATATATCAAAAGAATATTACGTAAATATAAGCATCTAATGATTGATATATCGATTTTAACGCAATACATACTTTTATTTCAGTGTTCTGTGAGTTAATTTATTCACTGTTGCTTGGTAATGATATTAAATAACGCGCACTCCCACAAATAATATCGTAAAGCGTGACGTCATAGCGCAACGTCATAGCTTGACGTCACCGCGTGACATGACGTAGGTGCTACACGCTATATCTTGTCTATTATACTAATAGATTAGCATTTACAGACTTAATTATAATGATAATCATTGGTCTCGGAACTGGAATATAAAGAGTCATGAAACACTTTTACTTAAGGTTTCCTATAATTTTTTAATAAGAAACATAACAATTGATTTTTATTTTTTCTGTTCTTGAAATCGCTTTACAATACAATGAGTTACGGGCAACACGAGACAGACGATTATTCCTGCTTCATTGAAGGTTCGTTACAAGCTGGAACTGCCGTGGTAAGTTACTCAGCTAGTAGTATTACTGCATCGAACATGAAGAGTTAGGCAGGTCGAGAGGGGTGGGATGGAAAACAGATGCTAGGTGTCTGAAGACACTTCTACCTAGGTCGACTACTCTGCAGGCAGTAGGCACGACCCGCAACGAGTATCAGACCCGAGCAGGTGTCACTGTCATCGTTAAATTCATATCTCATCATCGTACTCTGACACCATACTCAGCTTGGTAGAAAAGTGGTTAAAGCAAAAAATTGAAGGATGATTGGTACGTAGGTATATTTATTTTTATTGGAGCGAATGAATAATGAGAAATGTAGCGATGGCTTATATGGTCGTTGTCAATGTTTCCTTGACTCTCCAAATGAGCCTCGTTGATTTTTCTAAATCTAACATTTCATCCATGTCGTGGCCTTCATCAGAGGTTTAATGAAATAAATGAAGTAAGTGAATAATTGTTTTACCATCAAATTTGGTAAAATAAAGAGCAGAGTTTAAATGAAATGCATTAAACCCTTGAATAATTATTGTATAAAACTGTGGACAAGTTTAAACTGTAGATGATGGAACAGAGGGTTCTAAAATGACTTTTTTTTTTAAAAAAAATTGTCGAATCAGAATGTCTAGAGACTGAACAGATATAATAGTTTGTGGACGATAGATACCCGTTAGCAATTTATTTCCTCATCCACTGCGCATAACCTAAAATGTTGGACATTTTCTCTCTCTTCAGTTCACTTCAGTCCCCGTTTCCAGGCATAATCAGACCTAGATTTTGCTTTACGGTTATCTCTTTTCTTGGTACTTCACTTTATTAGCATTCTAATAGATGTGAAATTGTGGAATCCTACTACCTATGGAATTTATCTTGCTTAATTGAGTTTATTATCAAATTCTGAGATATTTACATTTCATTTCATACACTAACGAATCCTTCATGGTCGTATTGATAGAATTTTTTTAAATGTAGTTTAGACAGTGTCGGACAATGCCGACGTTCTTTTCGTGAAAACGTCAACGTAGAGTAAACTGAAATTAAATTAAAGAAACATTTAAATAAATATAGTATTGTCGCGGCCTCGCTGCCTATATACACGGTAGTACTGCGCTTTCGTTTTTGGTTCAGGCACGTCATTTTTGCTTTCATTCTCCTTATAATATTTTGCTTTTCGCTTTCCTAACAAGATTTGTAATTCTGGTGTACTTTGCTTTCACATATCGCAACAATTTAAGAAAATTGGGATATTTACAAACTTTTTCGAATTCAGAGCCTTGTAAAATTTTGAATATTTGAGATACAGATTTGAAACCCCCAATGAATTTTAAACACACACTTCTCTTCAAAATAACACTTGAGATTAAGAAATTTTCATGTTAAATATCTGTATTTCCCTATCTGTCCTCCTATTAAAACATTTTTCTTCATGCTGTATTGGCTAGATATCTGTACAGATCCCCTGTGTAGCTATTCAGAATGCCATCTCTACACAGTAAAATGTTGTCAGTCAGAAACAAAGTAATTTCCAACTTAAACCAGCAACAGTATTGCGATTTAGAATAATCAGCAGCGGTGATATACTCCACCTGTTCCATTATCACCTTTTTTTTTGGCTTTCGTCATCTTAGGCCATACAGCCAGCCTGATGAATTTTTCAAGCTAATAAGACACACCACAGGACGGGCATGACATTCACAGACACACCACTTAAACACCCATCCCCGCGGCCGGACTCGAACCGGCGACCTTCGGCACGAGGAGCTAGCACTCTAGCCCCACGTTACCGAGGAAGGCCATTATCACCTTGAACTCCAGTGATACTGTGTTTCCTATCCTGTTTCCTGCAATTCACCGCGTGAAATTCCGATTTAATTGAATGATTTTAACCTTATTCTACACCTTTCCAGGCCTCATTTGGCAAACATATTCACAACTTGGCGTTCCTTATAAATTTTATTTGAAATACTCAGCACATAAATCATTAAAAGAGGTATTTATGAATAATGTCTCATAAATCATTTCGTAGAAATTTTTGCTATGGGTGGTTTCATATCTAAATCTTTATCAATTCGTCTACAATGGAGATCAAGATATGTAGCTTCTATTTTTCAACCCTGTTTCTATCTTCTTTTTTACAAAGCAAGTGTACACAGTGTATCAGATTCTTCTGGTATAGTTGGTTGTGAGAAAATACGCGCCTCAAATAGAATCTCATATGATGCAACAGGTAGCCACAACATGCAGTTTAAAAAGGAAAAATATCTTGCAACTCAGAGAATTAGAAATATACATACACAAAAAATGAGAAATAAAAATGTAAATAAACTTAATATCTTAAGGTGTAACATAATAGTGTGCGAAGGCGGTCTCAAATAATGTTGCACGTGTGTGTGAGTATTAAAAGTGTTCAGATCTTGTAATTGTGTTCAGCTGGACTGAGAAACAATCAAGTTACACCTTAATTCTTCTTGACACTCATGTGGTATAGTCCTGAAGCGTGTACCTGGGAATTATTTTGTTATGGTCTACTCAGATAACTGTTTGACACACGGCCGGCGCTGCGGCGCACGGAATGAAGATGTTATCTGCGTAACCCGGTCACACAGACAAGTATTATCTCTGGATCGTGTTGCCTCTGAGCCTAACGAAACCAATTACCTCAACCCCTCACAGACTGACGTAATGAAATGGCTCGTCATGGGAACGAAATTCGGAAATACGGTGGTAATAAAATGCAGGCCCCGGTACCTAGTAATTAATTTGCAGTGTTCCCTACTGCCAATGGGGCTTCTACTGCAGCCAGCACTTCTGCCTCCCTTTTTTAATATTTTAATCAGTTTTTTTGTTTGGTACCGTTTGGGGGAAAAACGTATTTTCCAGTTTATTGATCTGTGCGTTTAGTTCCATATGCTTTCACAACGCGAGGACATGTTCTCCCTAATTAATTCGACACCCGCGCTCGGAATTCAATTCAAGAGAGACGTGCTCCATTATTTCGATTTCAGTCTCTGGTAAAAGGACTTCAATTTGTTAAAAGGCAGCTGATCAGTCTTTAAAGGTTAAAGGTTGTCTTGTTGAGAGAGTAATTAACTGCCGAATGATGATTAACGCAACTTCAAAGTAAAGTTTGTAATGAAGCACTATGGTCGTTCTCATTGGATTTACACCAATAGCAGACGATGTTTGAGGCAACATACGGGATGTGTAGAAGAGGATTTTATTGCTTCAAACCATTGAATGTGTTTCAAAGGTGTATATTCGGAAACGGATTAGAAATCATCACTTTTTTACTCGCACTTGAAAACGAGTAGTACAAGAAGCGCTAACTAGTGAAAAATAAACCGTTCAATTTTTTTTGCACTCAAGGTGAAGATCAACGAAAGATTATTGTGTTTCGAAAGTTGTACTTTAAAATCGTTTGAAATAATTTATCCACTAATTTTCCATTCTGCACAAAGAGATAATGTAAGTATCATCTATAGTCTTAGAAATCTGTAAGCAAGCTGCGCATGTGTCTATATTTGAACGGGTATCGCACAAAAATTATCGTAGCAATTTGGGTGGTGTTTTGAAATTTTTGTAGTAAATGGAAACAACTAATGACTTATATGTACCAAGGAACGGAGCAAGTAATTAAAACCATTTCGCGATGGATAATCATGGACCACAGATCACTATGTATTACAGACGTGCACTCCTTTTGCAAAAATCTGACGAAAGATCAGAAAACTTACGATTCTATTTAATATTTTTACTTCGAATATTTCGTTTTTCAGTTTTCTGGAATGCAGTTAATAAATGGAATACCTGAATCAAATATAATAATCATTACCAATATTTAATTTACTGTAAAAATTATGCGTTTCAGGAGTATGACCAAAGATGAAAATACTAATCTTTGTATTGTATTTGTCTTTGGTTATATGTACTCGCTTTTCGGAAATTTGATAAATTTAACTAAACGAAATTTCTACTCAAACTAATACACATGACATTAAATCTTCAATAAGAATAAAAGAATTGTGATATTTAAGTAACTCAGTGCTAAATATATGTATTAAAGGATTCTACTGTCGCCACAGTTTGTGAAGACTATGCCACATTTGAACCTAACCAAAAGTGGTAGGAAGAAACCAAAAGCAAACTTTATATTGCAATACAATGAATTTATTATTGCGTGTGTTTTAGTCCTGTTTTAGTACGAACTGAAGATTTATTTATTTATTATTTATTTATTTGTCGTATGGCAAGCAACTAATACAATAATAAATATATACAATGACAAGAACGTTGGTAGCGTTCACAAGCTGATGTCCAGTTCTTCCAGCCATTCTACGAAGGAACTTGTAGCTCCAAAAAAATCTTCAAATGGTCCATCGTACTTTCGTAGAGGGCATTCCCTGATAATATGCTCCACACTCTGGGAAGGAGCACCGAAGTCACATGCAGGAGAATCCTGAAGACCCCACTTATACAGCATGGCTTTGCATTTCGCATGGCCTGTTCTTAGGCGATTTAGTTTGACCCACTGGTCTCTATTTAGATGGAATCTTGGAAGTCCAGTTGTGGGATCTTCAATATCTGGATGTTTTACAGCTTTTTCGCCATTTTTACATTACATCAAAGTCAAATACATCTTGCCATACCGGATTTCTGGATTTAAGACAAGTGGGTGGTAAGTTATTTAGAACCTCGTGGATTGGGAGATCCTGTGGATGATCAGGATGGTGTAGTTTTATCCACTCACGTGCCGTTGCTTCTTGACGCCTTATCTCTGGAGGTGGTATTTTGCTGATCAGGTGCAACCAGGGGACTGGGGTGGATTTTAGGGAGCCAGTTATTACTCTCATACACTCATTCAGGTGGACGTCGATTTTTCTAGTATGAGTACTACGTTGCGTCACTGGAGCACAGTACTCAGCAACAGGGTAAACCATGGTGAGAGCGGTTGTTCGTAGTGTGTCCGCATCCCAGCTCCCCACGAAGTACCAGCTACCTTCTTCATGATGTTGTTTCGTGTTTTCAGTTTCTGACTTATGTTTTCGAGGTATTTTTTTGAAAGTTAAGGAGTGGTCTAAGGTGATGCCAAGATACTTAGGATAGAAATTATGTTTCACCCTCTGGTGGCAGAAGTTCACTTTGAGCTGCTGATGTGCTATTCTATTGCTCACGTGGAATGCGCATACTTATGTTTTCATTGGGTTCGGACAAAGTCTCCACTTCCTATAATATGTGTTCAAGGTTTCTAAGTCGTTAGAGAGAATGCTCTCACCTGCCTCTAATGTGGCAGTTTGGACGCCGATAGCTAAGTCGTCAGCGTAGCAGAATTTATTGCCGGTTGTTTCTGGCATGTCACTGGTGTACATGTTGAAGAGCGATGGAGCTAGTACTGACCCTTGAGTTAATCCATTTTTTATTGTAAATGACTTACTTGTCTTATGTCCAACGGTGACCTTAAAATATCGGTTGGTCAGCATATTCTTCAGGAGTGATGTTAGTTTCCTGCAGGGTATATGTTTTTAAGTTTAAGTAGCAGTCCATCCAGCCAAAATGTATCATATGCCGCTGTTAGATCGACAAAGGCTACAGATGTTTTTAACTTCTTCTGAAATCCAGCCTCAATATATGATGTCAGTGCTAATACTTGCTCCAACAGCTCCGTTTTAGTCTGAAACCTGCCTGATATGTTGGTGTTATGATATTTATTATTCCTTGTAAGCGGTTAAGGATGAGGCGTTCTAGAAGCTTATAGCAAACACTGAGTAGAGCAATAGGTCGATAGCTTGAAGCATCATCTGCTGGTTTGTTTCGTTTGAGGATCGTCAAGGTATGAGCCATCTTGAAATCTGGGGGGATGATCCCAGTGTCCAGGATATCGCTGAAGAAGTTCTTGAGCCAAGTTCTTCCCTTCTTGCCAAGATATCTTATGAATTCTGGGAAAATGCCATCTAACCCTGCAACCTTCTTCATTTTTAGTATTTTGATGCCTTTCTAAACTTCTTCATGACTAAATGGATTAGAAAGGATAGGATTATTTCTAAGGTTGTTATCCATTTAATCATCTCTTTCTCCATCTGTTTCTTCATGGCAGGATCTATTGGGTTGTCAGCTCTTGTTTTCATGTGCAATGCCATTTCAGCTGGTGTAATTCCTGGCTCCTCTTTGCACATGTTTAAGGCTGCACCCAGTTTTCTAAGGAGAGTCTATGCATTTCTACTGGACTGAGTAAAGCTCATTTGAGAAGTTAGCTCTTTCCATTTCTGTTTCCTCCCTTCATTCAGTTTTTCTAATATTCTTTTTCCTGTTTCAGGGTCACCAGTTTTTTGATAATTTTCATAAAAAGTTTGCGTAGATTTGTTCCAGCATGGAATGTATTGTTTCCTGTACCCTCGAGGGATGTTTCGTCTAGCTACAGCAATAACAATACCTACAAATCTCTTGTAGTTTTTCACTTTTGGGGGTATCCATCGCAGGTTATTATCTACCTCAGAGCTATAATTGTCCCAGTTTGCCCTCTTTAAATTTCACCTTGGTTTATGAATCGATCTGATAACAGGTATTGTGATACCAACACTGATTAGTGTGGGCCTGTGTGAGTTTCTTTCCGTTTTCATCAGAATTTTGGTAACCCCAGGATGTATGTCGGCTGTTAGTCTCCTACATATATGCAAGGTTTTGGTAGTGAGGGCAGTGGTGGAGTTGGCCAGTTGGAAAGAGGTGGTTTGTAAACTGATGTAACAGTTAAATTGTTGAGTTTGGCAGTAATTATTTCCATTTCATTGACTTTTTGACAGCCCACTTCCGAGATGTTGCAAATGTTACTTTTGGCATACATGGCTGATCCGTGTATAGGAGAGGGAAGTCTCGCTATCATTCTGTATCCTGCAATCTTGCCCCTGCTTTCCAAATCTTTTACAGTCATGTGGGTCTCTTGAACAGCTAATATGTCGATTTTGAGATCAGTATCTAGTTTGCTAAGGTATTCACATTTAGCAATTGTTAATCCTTCTGTATTTATTTGAAGAATCTGAGCGCTGTGTCCAAACGTTCTGGTCAGTTGGTTCTGGCAAGTGCCGTTGTTCAATTTCATCTTCAGATTTTTCATCTTCTGATGTTGCTTTGTATGACCGTGAGAGATACGGGATCTAGTTCGGTCACCTATTGTGTAGATTATCAGCCGTCCTGCATCAGCAGTCCGTTGTCCGGGATACACCACGAGGAGGTTATCCACACGTCGTACCCCCAAACTGAAGATGAACAGCTGTTATAATTTATGCTATGCGTACTTGGAATCCTAAAATAGACAATTTTTTGTAGTTAGTGAAGCATTTAAAGTGTTTAGGTGTATCTGCGTTGCTTTATTTTGTAACGACAGTATTAGTATAGGTTGTGGTTAGGTTGAAATGTAGCCTGGACCGGAATAAGGCATGAGGAATTTGATTATTGTTAGTAATTAATAAGCTGTTTTAATGAGTACCATGATAGTAAACACACTGTATTACGATGTAAGCTGCTCCCAAAAACAGAACACCCGTTGTGTATGTCCGTTATGTGTTTTTCCTTGTGTTTTAGGCAATAAATAAATAAATCCATGTCAAGACAGACCAAAATTCGGCATTACAGCACAGTCATAAAACCAACAGTCATCTATACAAGCGAAACGTTAACACTTAACAGAAAACGTGACCTTGAAGAAACAAAAAAAGAAGAGAGAAAAATCATTAGAAAAATTCTAGGAGCAAGACTCACTAAAGATGGTTACAGACTACAATCAATCAAAACAACAGAAAAATTTTCAAATATCGAAATTGACATCAAGAAGAGGTGGTTCAATTTCTTTGGTCATCTTAAGGGACTACCAGAAAATCGTTTGACAAAAAAGATAATAGATTATGTATCTTCACTTAAGAATCCACTACCTTGGCTGAATGAAATTCGGAAGGATCTTAAAAGTGCAAACATCTTAGAAAGAGACACCTCCACACACGAAGTAGACAAATTGAGAAGTTACAACTGAGCAACCAAAACAATACCGACCAAAGTGGTCGGAAGAACGCAAACAAGCTTTCTAAGAAAGAATGAAAGCGTACTGGAACAACAAGAAGAACTCAAAGAGAACTTGATTGGGTCATTTGCTTAACGTTTATCCATTTATTGGGAGAATTCGCCAATAATAATAATTAATCTGGTCCTGGCTACAATTCAATCAAACCACAAACCATTTCAGTTTTGAGATATGATGAAGAAAGATGGCTCAAAATGTGGGTATCTGCATAGAAATTATTAAGTAAAAAATATGTTATTATGGCATAAAAATGTATTCATATGGCATTACGAACTATTGCCATTGATCTCAGTCCATTTCTTGCTACAAATGATGTCGTTGGCAGAGCAGATGGTTTGGAATTGGCCTCCACCTGTACTGCCATCACTATCGCAGATGGTAACTTTAGTGTTACATTACGTCTAAGGTACATTTCTATTTGCTTTAGTATGCACTTTCTTTTATCAAAAGTTATGTTCTCAGGAAAGTTGTAATGTCCAGCCTCTGCTGTCATTGATTTTCCGTCACCTCTCCATTTGTGAGACATTTCATCCAGCCGTTTTGGAAGACAGCGGAAGGTGGCGCATTCCTGTCTGGCGACAGGTTCCTGGCGCGCGTGTGTGTGTCTTTGTTTGTCGCAGGTAGAGATGCCACTCCCGGAGGCCGGGGGGAGTGTGGTCAAACTGTCGCGGGCACTTGGGGGCTGGACCCCGTAAATTCCGTACGTGTGTGTGTACGCGGATTTCAAAGAAACGTGGAGGTCGCGTTTTCGCCCGACAATATTTGTCGTGCTGTTTTCTTTATGTGCTTCCACAAGTGAACCCACCTCAGTTGCCAGATGGAGTTAAAAGTGTTTCTTCATACTGAAGGAAACATCAAGGTCGCCGACAGCCTCCTGCAGTTACGATAAGTGACAGTTTCATATAAACCATTTTCACCCAGTATACGTCCAAACTGAAGGAGTTTCCTGCTCTCCCTAGCCGGGAACATTTTGTTTATTGTCTGTCAGTTTCTGTTCTTTTTTTTTCTTTCCTGGCTGAGTCCAATTTTTTGTGTAATCTTAAACAAATATGTATTTCTTTGTGTTTTATTTTATAAATGTACTCTTTTCTTTTAATTCCGAACTCGTGTTGTCCTTTTGTAATTAGAAGGTGTAATTTAAATTTAAGCCTGCTTTTGCAATTAAAAATAAATATTAAAAGAACATTTTTTTAATAAATAAATCTTGCATCTCATGCACGTAAATGTTTTCTCGGCGTAACGAGCCTATACATTTCAAAGTGTGTTCCATATTTCCAACCTAAGGGGAAATGATTGTCGGTTTGCCCTTACTGGAACGTAAGTGATAATGTTCCATTTAGCTTTAATTTCTTATATTTTAACACAGTATAATATTTGAAATATAAGTCCAAAAAAATCGAACATCGGTATGAAAACCGAATCTAAGGTAATTACTGAAAAAAAAATGAAAATTTTTTAAATCAAATTTATATATTTTTTTGCTTCTTTGCATTAATTCTGATCTTAAAATAAGAGGGTAAAGCGTAGGGAAGTTCCTACGCGTGCGAAGCAGCGGATAAATGTTAGTTCCTTATAACATTTAAATTCATTTTGCGAAAACCAGTTTTCAGTATTTCGATCGGGGGGATGCACCTATAAGGGAAGAACTAAACTACCTATTGTGCGTATAGCTATTCAGAAATAAAGGAAAAAGTACGTTATAGAAAGAAGAAATGGTATAGTAAGAAATCGGAAATTTTCCCTAAACTTCGTTTTATTTGATATTCGTACTGTGAGTTTGAGACAGATTTTACTAGTCTGTAACCAAGCCGTTAAAATTAAGTAGTTACGTCATGCAAGTAATTAACAAATCTTGATGTCAGTTAGTTTGACACCTTCTATGATTATTACCTCACAAACCTCTTCATTTTACTTTTGCTGTGTAGTAAATCGATATGTCCAATAAAACAGAGAAAGCGAATTTTGACGTATGTGCTTTCAAGCTAGAGATTAACCCTGATCATCTTTCCGGTATCCATCACCTACAATCGCCATAATGTGTATTCGCGTGAACCATCCTTCCCCTGAAGTCGCCAGAATTCGCGCAAACAAGAAGTGGTCACAGCACAAGCGTATTCGTACAAATGGTATCATAAGAAAAGTCATTTACGAAACCTGTACAGCTATATGCAATAAATTACATCTACAACTGTTGCCTCAGCCTACGAAGGAATCGCTACTGAGAAGCTCCTTACCATTTTTTGATCAGTGGAATTTTCCAAACTCTGTCAGTTCTATCACAGGAAACATATTCCTATTAAATGTCCGAAAAAATCAGGAACTATGATTTATAATCATAAATAATCACTAGTACTACAGGCAGTAATCGAAGCAAATTAAAAATTTATTTGTAATGATCTTCAGCTTTGAGGCAGCATTTAGAAAACTCAGAAGATAAAAAACTTCCCACTTCCGATGTAGTGCTTCCGCACGTCTTTCTGGGTAATGTTGCGTATCCCTTAAAACCGTATTCGAAACGAAACCTCTCTGGCTAGGAAGAAATTACAGATTGTTGCAGAAGAGTAGAATGCTTATTTGCAATAAGACAGCAAAGTGGAGACTAGTAAATAGACCAATAGAATACCATCCTGAAAAAATTAATTTAATAGATAAATAGGATATCTACCGATCCTATTTATTTCAATCTGAGCTGTCAAATTCTCAAAGTGAAAATAATTTCAAAACGCGGGTAGCTAATAGGTGTACCAATATGGCATATGATGTACGAGAAACTTTTAATATGTATATTAATAGTGATGTAGGTGCTATACCACAGCAGTATAATATATAATGCAGTTGTATTTATAAATTACGATGCATGTAGATACTGTACTGTACTATATGTAAGATTAAAAAGTCGTTTATTTACTGCGAACATATATTTCAGCTGCTTCTTCTTCCCTTAACATCCTTGATTTATACAGCTTATTGTATCCATTATGTTTTGATCTTACAATACTCTTCCGTCCAACATAAAAAATATCAGTATTTAACTATTTATAATAATACTTAAACACAATTTAAATAATCAAAGATGGATTCTTGCAACAAAAAAAAAAAAAAAAAAATCTGTACAACTATATGGAAAATATTTCAGTTGCCTCATCAAACAAAGAAATCTCTATGAGAATTTCCATTCGCAAACAAACCAGTTTGAACTTCTGGCAGCAATTAGCGATTTGAGTGAACAATTCGCTTTTTGTGTAATCGCCTACCTTTGTTTGTAGGTGTTTGTTTATTCACGCGAATTCGGACAACTGCACACGAAGGTCAGTTCGCGCGAACACGCTTGCAGTGTAACCGTAGCGTAACGGAGGAGAGGAAATCTGAGGGATGATCGTTTCCCCTAACAAGTTTTCTTAACACTTGAATGTAACTGACTATAAAAAATCATGGGAAACATTTTGTGTGAAAAAGAATCTTTTGATAAACGTGATAATCTATATAAAACCCCTTCTCAAAACTAGTGAGTGGGTGGTAAACCTTGAAGCGGGGGCTTGTTTGATGGGAGGAAAGGGTGAAAACTTTCTTTCTTCTCTTTTTATCATTATAGAAAACCCTACGCTGCTAATATTTGGTACTCATACAGACGTACAGATGAGGCTTATTTATTTTTAACACTAACACGTTAAATCATAAAAAGGGAATCCAGCAAAGCCTCGCCTTACAATTTCCAACACATTAATAAACAAACAACAAAATTTAATCACTACCACATTACTAACTGATCATGAAAAAAATTCCCAACAACAAAGCTTCATACCTTGTTTGAGTGGAAAGTTCCCTTCATAACAATCGGGAACCAAAAATCAACTACATTAGATTTAAAATGCCAGGCGCCATGATAATTTTCCACCAAGTGTTGTTATAGGAAAGCTCCCGAAGTCTGTCCCAAATAGCTCAATACTTGCCGGAGGTGAGAACTCTCAATCACTCAAAGGTTTAATTTTAAAGGTCGTTACAGGGATGTACCCAATGACTGCATGTAAGTACCACACTCCACTGTTCGTAGGATAATTACCGTGATGATGATAGGCGGTCCTCGACGGCGAAAATGATATAGCACATTAGCTATATCGGACAGGGCAGTACATCCTTCAAGCAACGTACTGACTAATTGCCAAGCGACCTAACTGTCACAGTTACGCTTGTTTCGAACCATCGCATTCGATGCCAAGGCAGAACAGTCTCTAACCTCGGAAGATTTGAAGATTTGGCTCCAGTAGCTCTAGCCTCGCTGGTCGGTAGCCAAACACTCCTTCCACTATGAAGGCTGGTCGTCAAGTCCCTCTCTTGCGTCCGCATTGAAGTTCCTCTCTGTCGCTCCTGGTAGCCACGCCTCTTTCCCAGAGTGCAATTTTTAACATAGAGCGAAATTCACAGGAATTAGCAAATGCGGAGGATAATTCGCCGTGGATTGGCTCCGCTAGTAGGCTCCTCCTACGCAAGCTATGACGATTGGCCAACATTTTCTTTTTAGAGATCCATGCGAATTCGGACGCACTAGGACATATTCGCCAAATATGACCTCCAGAAACGTCCGGTTGAGGACAAGAGGTCACCGAACATCCGTTCACCTTGGTGGGGTATTTTCCCGGAGCTAAGGGATTATATGCCTGACCAGTTCCGTTAGGTAGGGTAGTTGTCCATTATCCCTGGCTGTCGCCCGGCTGTTGCGCCTAACTGACGCGACTACTTGGCACGGGCAATTCGAGAGGTCCAGCAAATGCTGACAAGCCTCTCTATTATTCTTTCCATTATTCTTTTTATATATTGAATATAAAAAAGTGTGGAAGGACCCATTTTCGACATTCCGTTACAACCTCGGGTCTGGCATTTGGAGGACACGAGTTTAAATCCTCATTTGTTTCTGGATTTATGACGCAGTCAGTATTACTGAATCACCAACAGCATAAATGAACTTTTGTGTATCCTGTGAAGATGATTGATATTTGAATATACGCCTCAATTGAGGCATTCGCCGTATGCATCTATTTCTGCACGATTATCGTTGTCTGAGTGTAACCAGGTACACAAAATCCACACCTCTTATCGCTTAAACTTAGGCTGTAGCTTACTATCTACAGGTTCTCTTTTAATTGTGTTTGGCTGCAGCGTCTTTTATAAGCTTCCGCAACAAGTAAATGTACAATATTTCTCGTGTTAATGTACAGCACAGTATGGATGACACAAAATGAACACAATTCTGAATTGAAACCACCAATAACTTAGGCAGAACTCGAGTTGATGTTCTTCATACCATAATTCCACAGAACTGATTCACTGAAATGACAGTTGATCCAGAAGTTACTATATCAATTTCACAAGCTAATAATAAAAGGAACTTGACGGCATGCTCAGTGTTGTGAGTACAAACATCAAATTACTGATGAGAAACGCTTAGAGCATTTGATAGTGCCCGTCCAGTAGCATAGGGGATAGAGCGCTGGTATTACGTACCGAGGATCGGCAATTCGAGTTCTGCCTAGGTTATGGGTGGTTTTAATTCAGAATTGTGTTCGTTTTGTGTCATCAATACTGTGCACTACATTAACACGAAAAATACATATAATTGTTGAGGAAGCTTATAAAAAAACGCTGAAGCTGAATACCACTAAAAGGGAGCCTGTTGATAGTAAGCTACAGCCTTCGTTTAAGCCAAAAAAGTATGGATTTTGTGTGCCTGGTTACATACAGCCACTGATAATCGTGCTGAAATCTGAAGCATACCGCGAATACCTAATTGAGGCGTTTGTCCAAATGAATTCTAGCTACGTGATGTACAGTAATCTTTACAGGATACACAAAGTTACATTAATGCTTTTGGTGGTACAATAAGATTGACCGTGTCACAAATCCAGAAATGAAATAGGGATTTTAACTCGCGTCCTCCAAATGCCAGACCCAGGATTACCGCCCACTCACCAGGTTTGAGTAGACGTTTTATATACGTCATCACGTTTCTCGGGAGATTCTTTCTGACACAAAATGTATCTCATAATTTTTGTATACTCAGTTACATTCAAGTTTTAAGAAAACTTGTTAGGGGAAAACAATCATGCACTAGTTAAGCTTCTACGTTTTTTCAGAAAAGGATGTGGTGTTAACTTTTTAGTATGTCGTTTAGTTATTAAAAAACCGCTCGACTATGTTTTCTGTTTCTGAAATGACGCAATAGCTTTGTTAAAGTTACATACTTTAAGCAGAGATTACCACGTAATATTATATGATAGAGCAAGCTGTGATATGGAAGAACCATATATCAGCCCCAGCATATAAAGTCTTCGTTAAGACATCACCATTTAAATAAACAGTTACCTGAATTGTTATCATTGGTATGTCATATTAAGTGACTTTACGCATTGCAGCACATTCGATTACGTGCAAACCACTGTATTGAACATGGAGGACCCTGCCTTGAATCTTCGTTATGTAAATAAATTAAATACATTTCGCCACTAGTATTCTGAAGAAATTAAATCAGCAGGGAATGAATAATATACTTCGAAACAACGCACCTCTCTCGCGAAGAAAATATGGTGTACTCAATTTTGTACACTCTGCAGAATAACGCTTTGAATCTCTTTCACAAAGTACAATTTTACCTCAATAATTTGAGAATGAAGACTCCGTTTCAACTCAATTTTTCGAGGTAGTTCACGCTAAAAAACCCACCCTGGAGAATTAATTCACGAATAATCTAAATAAATCGTCCTTACCCTTTCGCGATATTTTGACACATGGCTCGCCTTGAGGAATCAGCTCTGAGTACTTTTTTTTTTTTTTTTTTTTTGCTGTCGTCAGTCTTTAGACTGGTTTGATGCAATCCTCCATCCCTTCCTATCCTGTGCTAACCTTTTTACCGGTTATTAAAAATAAATAAATAAATAAAACATCACGTATCAATAAATTTGTGTACCATAACTCTGTTACCAACGGGTTAACTATAGCCAAAGTCATTAAAACGTTTCTGCGTGTGAGTAATCATCTTGTTTAGCATCCTAAACGATAAGTAGAACTATACGTGGGAAGTACACACTTTGTTTTAGGACCTGGATCAGTTGTGAGTATGTCAGGGTTGGGTCGAAGCTACTTTATAGAGTTAAATTAATCCGATTGCCTCCCCAAGAACAAGGATTTCATTCGCCTGATTTTTGTGAGTCTGCCTTACGTAATTGAGGATTCAGTGTGATTTTAATGTTTTAGTAACAACCGCCAGCATTAATTTTGAGAAAAACGTATTCAGGAAGAGTGAACCTTTAACTGGCTTAGCTAATCAAAAGGTTTTTTTTTTCTAATCTCTATTGGATTTATCCTACAAAGTAATTATAATGTTTTAAAAAAATAACAGCCTTTTTTTCTGTGGTTGGTAATGGTTGCAGTAATTTACACGAAGTTCTAGGGATAACTTTGACCGTTTATGATATATGTATATATTTGCAGAAAAGTAGTTTCAGATATGTCCAAAATTTATATTTATGGACGAGCAAAAAATTCCCAAGGTATAAATGAATGTAATTTTTCTCGGCGTTGCTTATTTATAAACGTTTCTCGGGAAACAAACCGAGTAATATTGTTATTAATGCACAATATGTCGGCCACTTTATATCTCCGTCGCCATCTTCAGGTGCAGTTGCAAGTCTTGAAGTCTGCTTTGAAGTCAGCCTTGAGCGTGTTGTTTGTAAACTGGCATGTTTACAAACAACACGCTCAAGGCTTCAAGATTTGCAACTGCACCTGAAGATGTCGACGGAGTTTAAAGTCGCCGAAATATTGTGCATTAATAACAATATTAATCGGTTTGTTTCCCGAGAAACGTTTATAAATTCCCAAGGTGTTTGTATCCATAGTGTATCGATTATTCCATGAAATACCCGCGCAGCATTACTTTAAAAAATAATATGAACCGTATGGAACCGAGGGCGCTTTCTGGTGGCCAATTCCAATTTATATTTTCTATATAGCTGTTGCAGTTTTTAAACAAATATCTTTACTCTCAACGACACGACCAGATAATTTAATTATTCTTCTTTTTTACTAATACCATAAAAAGCTGGTTTCGTGTCGATCCAATTAATAGATATATTTTATCATTTTTTGAATGATTTGATGAAAATTTAACACATTTGTTTTATTTGGTTCTTCACGGTTAAAGTTATTTTCAGCATTGTTCAGTAGAAAATAATTTCAAATATGCCTTCTTCTTTCTCAAAACTTTTCCCCAAGTTTTTGACTTCAGCAGCCTTCGATGAGTTTACTTATCGTTGGCATGCTCAAATTTGGAGCTATGGTATTACGACGGCATTCTCCTGCTGACGTCAAGCATTTTATTCCTACTGCCATGTCGTAGTAAGAACTAATGGGGGAAGTGAATTATTGGCATGTGTCTATAAAACGTAATCTAGTCCAGCGTGTGATAACTACACAGTCCAGTCACATTAATGTGACCACCACCTACTTTCGACGTCAACGTGAAATAACCAATCACAGAAGGCAGTTGACAGCACATTACAGTGGAGTGTATATAAAGAATGTCCTAGGGCATCTGAAAGCATTTCAATCATTGGTGTAATGCAGAAACATAGCGATTTATCCGACGACCAAAAGGGCATGATTATTGACTTTGGGGCCAAGGGTGGAAACATTTCGGAAATGGCTAATTTTGTGAACTGTTCACGTGCCGCCATGGTGAAAGTATACCGTGCATGGCAAAAGGGCACTATTCAAAATCAGCGGCGTGGAACATGTGGTGCACCACAGGCTGTAGATGACAGAGGCGAACGAAGGCTACGGAGATGCGTTTGGGCAAATAGACGTGCAATTGTTGAGCAACTGACCACGCAGATGAACCAAGGGGCTACCAAGAGTGTATCCTCAACAACGGTTCAGCGAACGTTGCTGCGCATGGGCCTCCGCAGCAGATGCCTGGTTAATGCACCTATGCTGACTGCTGTTCATCGGCGACGAAGGCTGGAATTTGCACGTCAGTACCGCAACTGGACATCCACAGAGTGGCGACAGATGGACGTTGGCACATACAGCGTGAAATGTCTGAAAGCAAACACCATGCAACAATTGCTGGAAGGATCCAGGGTGGAGGAGGAAGCATTATTGTTTGGGGAATGTTTTCCTGGCATTCACTGGGTGAACTCATCATTGTGGAAGGCATGATGGATCAGCACAAGTACGTATCTGTCCTTGCGGACCATGTCCACTCCTACATGCGAATAATTTTTCCTCAGAATGATGACATCTACCAGCAGGACATTGTGAGGTGTCATACAGCTCGCAGTGTATGTGCGTGGTTCGAAGAGCACCAGGATGAGTTTACCTTGCTCCCCTGGCCAGCAAACTCACCGGATTTAAACCCATTCAAGAATCTGTGGGACTACCTCGATCAGGTTGTTCGCGCCATGGGTCCTCAACCACGTAATCTAGCGCAGCTAGCCATGGCATTGGAGTCGGCATGGCTCAACATCGCAGTGAACACCTTCAGAAACCTAATTGACTCTCTTCCTGCACATCTCGCAGCGGTCCGCTCTGCCAAAGGTGGTTATTCTGGTTTTTGAGAGGTGGTCACATTAATGTGACTGGACTGTGTATATTTTTTGTTTGTGATATGTGTAGTTTATCAGGGAGATATTGGGGACCTACCCGGCAATTGTCATGATAGCTACGGAAAACTGCCTAAAAATCGCAGTCGGGAACTCTGGTATGGCGTGCTTCGGTTCCTACCCGGTACGTTTATCCTCCACGTTCCAGTGTGCGGAGCCTCAGCGCGCTGAGCCTCACTGGCGGTTAAAGGGTTTTAAATGCATCAAACTGATTTATTTGCTAGCTTATCAGTTCATGTAGTAGCTGCAAAGGAACACTGGCTATCTACATGTCGTCACAGGTGATGACAGTATGTGTTGGTCATCAGATCAACGTCTGCAGCACACCCTCTTAAGATAGCGATCGCCCGTGGCGATGGCCTCCTAACAGTTAACCACGGGTGCTGTCACCGGGCTGGTACCCCAGGGGCACACACGCTGGCGCGGGTTATCTGGACAGAGATAAAGCGCGCGCCCGCTACCGGACTGCGCGGAAGGTCAGAGTTCGCTACGCGCTCCAGTAATAGCGCAGATAGTCGCCCGTTTTAAATGACCGCGGGGCCGGGCCGGCACTCCATCACCGCACAAGCGATGCGCCGCCGCCACCGCACGCAGATTACGGCGCTATCGCACGCACATCAGCACGCAACCCGCGGCGGCGCCGCGCCGCAAGGCTGACTCACTCTGTTGCGCCTGCCTGCAGGTGCTGCCTCAGCCGCCGTGACCCCGCATGCGGCTCAGCTCTCTACGCGAAAACACCGCGCGTTAATCTAAACTGTTCCGCCACCTAGTTACGTTTTATTGGTTGTTGTTGTTTAGTCCAGTGTGAAAAAACTCACGTTAAGGCAGAAATAAACCGCATGCTCCCACACCTAACATTTTCTATGAATCCCTGTGGTGACAGTTATATTGCTAATCAAACCATACATATATTTTATTAAAAGACTGAGATTGGCAATGCTATAAAACATGCAATGCGCCGTATTTAGGGGTTTATATTCACAGTCAGCGTGCGATGAAAAATTCTTCCCTCGACAAAGCGTTGACCTCATACAGTTCACCGCTGCTTTCTAACGTATCGGGGGATTCTAGGAATCCACTCCCTGCCCCAACACCAGAGAGGAGAACATTGATCCCGGACAGATACAGTACTAAGCTGAATTGGCCCGTGTTTACGACGTGGGCTGTAACCACTATAATCCCTGTCGTTGCTGGAGGAAACTTGCACATCAGTCTCCAGCCGTCAGTTATGGAGTGGACTTTTTCCCACATACGATGCAAGAGAGAGGCGACGAATAAGTTCGAGTAAGGTAAAGATATTCTAAAAATAAAACGAGTATTATCGAAGCCATACGATTCGATGAGCCAGTCAAAATGAACGATTACTAAAAAAAATTCAGAACGCTTGTGTCAGAGTATATAATTTAGCCACTGGAATAATTGCTTAAAATGTTACTATGCATTTACAATTATCTTCAGATGCTGGAGTATATCCCGTGATCTGCCAGACGAGGTCACCCCTTGATTGGCTGATACTGGAAGATGCAAGGCGACCCTCGAGGGAGCACAAGTGGGGAAAATCGTAAGAATTGCTGGAAGGTGTTCAGTCTATCTGAAGAGACGGTTCTCACTCAAACTGGAAAGTTGTGATAAACGTCCAGTACATAAGTTTTTGAAGTGGAAAGGGAGTTGGGTTTTTCAGACGGCAGTGGCTGGAATCAAACACCTCTCAAGCGACACTGTGCCGGGGAATAATTTATTGTGATGTGCTGGGGCCTACGGCTTCCGCACTGGTGCAGTAACAGATTTATCTGATTTTAATGTGTTTGCACTTACACTGTCTTCTCAGGAACCCAATCAGTGAGTTGTGTGGAGTGATCCACATGATTAAGAATCTCTCTACGAACCAATACTGATCAAAGTTGTGTGCATTTATCACAAACTTTAAACTGAGTTAAAGGTCGCAATGCAAAATGAACTACGTGTCTTTGATAGTTTTTTTTTTTTTTTTTTTCAAGCATATATTTTTCTAATGCTAATGCCAATTAACCAGATTGTCACATATTTTTCATTCAACTTAGTGACATAATATAAATACCGTTAATGTAAGGCAGAGGTCTAGTTTTTTCTAATTTTTTTTTTTTTTTTATATTTCATCAATTTTAGAAGTAAATGCACCTATCGTCTGTCAGTCATTTTTTTATTTTTTTGTAAAGTAAATGTTAATGTTATGATAACTTTTAAGATTTAACTGTGCTAATAAAACCAATTCAAATAAGCATAATATTTAATGAGATGAAAAGTAAGAAGTCAAATTATTAAAATTAATTGCCTTTCATTGGGGAACGAATTTTCTGCTGTAAATAAACTTTGGAGGATATGAAGTAGGTAATGAACTCCATTTCCAGTCGCGATTCGTATTGCTTTGACCGTAAAAGACCACTAATCCATCTTGCAACTATATTACAGACACATCTACATGTGATATACAATCAAAATTCACAGAATGTGTGTATACTTTTAGTATAGATGTGCTGAAAAGAATAATAAGAGTATTTAAGTACGAAAGGAGGTTAGGTTAACATATGAATGTATTCACAGAATGTTCAATACTGCACTGTTGACCTCAGTTGAAACATTAGTGAATCCAAAATATATTTTTGAAAGAAGATTTGTTTGTTCTAACGCCATCACGCGAAAGCTACTAACATTTCTATCTCTGTTTCAGAATTTAATAGCTTAGGTTACGATTAAGAATCAGAGGTATTTCCAATAACGTTACGTCACTTAGCGTTGGAGAGGAAATTAAAATCCCAACGTTAATTTTTTAAAATTAGAGTTTGGTTTAAAAACTACTTATTTAACTTAGGAATCTTCGGTTAATTGGCTGAAGTATTTCGCTGCGTTTATTACAAGTTTCTCCTTGTTTAACAATAAATCAATGACGTTTCGAGATTTCGATGCATTGTTCTATTGAAACAGTGTTTCCTTCAGAATCATGTAATGTATTTGAAATTTTTAAGCTCATAATGGAAAAAGTGTGATGATGCAACTCTCAGAGGACAATTTTTGGTCTTTTACTGTGCTCATCATCCACTTTAATAAAATGCGTACTGCCTGAAGACTGGACGTTACCTCAATAGTTCGTCTAGCATGGGTGATCCATACCGCCGGAAGTATTAGTTACACTGGTGGCAGTCGCAGCTCTGCTTGGCTAACCAGAGAATTTCATGTAAATAACTGCATTTGGTTTTATTTGTATTTATAATGTTAAAACCAAGTGTAACTGGCAAATATGTGTTCGGGAAGTAATAGGAAGTACAGAGATAAAAACTATAATGCGAGGATGGCGGCAATGAATCTAGTCGCCGAAATATCGTGTGACAACGCACTCTTGACTCGGCTAGTCACCCGAGAGCAGTTTATACATTCTCAACGGCGAGAAAGACTTCGTTCTTATATATTGTGTATTCTGTTTACTGTTCATTGACTGTTGTAGAAAAAGTAGCTAAAAAAACGATAAGCAGAGCAGGATTTTTCTGTGTAAGAACGTATTCTTTTATTACAACTTGTAAGTAAGTTATCGGTGTTCACTTTAAAAATGTTTCAGTTACAATTCAGAATCCGCGTATAACGGGTTTTACGCTAGTGTGTAAATAATTGGCCACGCAAGAACATAACTAAATAAATAAAGACGCGTAGATACGTATCAAAGAAGCTGGAATGAAGTGATTCAGCACAAATAAATTGATAATTAACTTGGAAAACACAAATAATTCAAATTATTACAACAAAAATAAAACGGGGGTAGGTATAACATGATATCGGAAGGCACGTTTCTTCGATGCATGCGTAAACGAAAATTTAGGGAGTAATTCATAAACTAAAATATTTTTTTTAAAAATCCCGGAAATATATAAAAAAAATCTTCTTCTAGCAATGTTTATAGCTGTAGTAATCTCCATAGTAGATCAATCATAAATTTTTTCGCATTTTCCATTTTCAGTGCATCGCAAAATGCTAACAACATTGACCCCAGCGACAAGCTTTAAATTTAGCAAAATTATTAATTCCTACTGTAGAATCTAAAAAGGATAGATAAAGTGACCTATACTTGTAAAGCACAAGAAATAATGCGGTACATGGTATGATATATTTATACGGTACATCGTATTGTAATTAGCACTAGTAGTTACGCGTTTATGAGCAAAACGTGTGAATTGCCAAGTCACTTAAAAAATTAATTTCAAATAAAAAATATTGCATATTATTATGATTTCATGTTTCCATGTCATCCAACAGAATATGTCTCTACTTTTCTGTTTTACTCAAAGTAGTCATTCTGAAATTATTAGTTCATATGACTCTCAACGATAAATATCCATTGCATAGTCTTATGCTAGTACAAAAAAAAAAAAAAAAAAAAAAAAAAAAAAAAAAAAAAAACTTTCTCATCGCTTTAGTACATAAGTAAAAGAAAACTTTTTGGGTCATTGAAGAGAAACATTATTTATCAAAGGAAACATTGTAGCACAAAATTTTATTTAATTGTGAAATCATGATTAAAGAAAGTTTGTTGATATATTTTTTGACGGTTCAAGAAAAGTGATTTGTAAGTTGCGGTATCACTACAATATTTTAACCAATTATTCCGTCTTTAATGGACTTATTTATTTCCACACAGTTTCAAAATACACTCCTTCAGCTCTTAAGCACATAAATTCCCTCATATACATTAAAGTCCTCGCTTGCAGCTTTAATATTGTTAAATTTTTCCGCTCTGTGTGGCAAGTGGTGGGATGGAATGAATAACAGCGTCCTGCAGCCAGCTGACTACTTTATTACCACCGTGCTTCTAATTAATGTAAGCTGCTGCACTGGTGTGCTCACATGTAAATGTGCTGATAACCTGATAATAATTTTGAATCTGTAACTGGCAATAGATTATTACCGTGCATCATTACGGAAAATTGTTGTGGACATTGCGCGTTATGCGAATTCGTGTTGTGAATTGCCGAACAAAAAAAGGAGAATGAATTTTATTGGATTTTCCTAATCTATCATAGCACAGAAGTTTGAATAAATGTAGACTGAGAAATGTTACACCTGCAAGGAAAACACTTTGTGTTATTGTTGATAAGTTTTCAGATGGCAGCTTTCGGCTGTCAAAGTTTATGTGTAAGGGGCAAGAGATCCAAATACAAATTTTCCTTAAATAATGAAATAAGAAGCAGTTCCTTACAAAAAAATATTCTTGTCGTTTGTCCGAAAAACTGCAATATTTTGTTTGGATACAAGATGAACTTGATGTGAATTTACTCAAATCGCGTAGATGTCTTAATACTGCGCCCTTTCGGTCCCTGTAATACCACACATCCATTATACTATTCAACCCAGTTCCTTCTGAGCTCCACACTGTTCTTTATAAAGCTTTCATGCAATGCTCAGAAAGGATATCTCAAGAGTGCCAAAAAATAAGGTGGCTGCACTTATGACGTCATCAGCTGACATATGATTGGTGCTAAACTCACAGTTGACGCTTTCAAAATTGGTGTAAATCTATGAGTACGAGTGGTGGATTTCGGGTGGGGTGATTAGGGGGTAATAATATCAACTCACATCCACATTGATGAATTACAGCCATGGCAGTGAGTGACTAGGAGCATTGTCCTGATGACACCTTGATTCTTCCTTTCACTGGTTATCCACTTCAACTTGCTTCATAATTTTAGCAAAAATACCTTTTTCAGGAGAGGTGGAAGTAAAGCACCACAGGGAAAAAACAGAAATCAGTCTTCCTGCAAAATGAACAGTAAAGTGCATTTTAATATACTGGCAACGGGTTAAAACTGTGCTAAGTACAAGCGCACTGTCGAAATGCGATTTAATGCTGTCCGAGGAATGCCTGATATATCTTTAATTTCAATTCCTGTACTCTGGCCCACATTTTCCTCATGAATTGACCACCCGTTAAATTCAGACATCTATAATTTCACTGCACTGCTGTAGGCAACACCTCCTTCTAATGTTGGAGCCATATAGTTATTAATAAATTGGGATGAAATATCTTTTTTTACACAAAATGTAATGTTACTACTAGTTTCTTTCATCTCCATTTCAGATTAAGGGTTTACCTTATTCTCTTTCAGTAATCATAGAAAAAATAATTTCATTCCTGCGTATGTGTTGCAATGGCAAACCTATTTTGGCTATACTTACTTTACTTTCCGTGTCCAGAAAAAACTACCTCAGATTCTTTTCTTCCAAAATTCAACGGCATTAATAGCCTTGTCATTTGCTTCGATAAGATCTTCGTTCAAGTAGACTGTCCCTATGATGTTGCATCTGAGCAGGTGTTCATGATCCTGCACCTTCCCGCAGTCATAGTCCTCGTATCCCCGTTTCACCAAATTAGATTCACATTTGGAGACCCCATATCTCAATCGGATCAGTGCCCGCCATGTGGTATATTTTAATTTGTCGCCTGCTTGTAGTTCTTCCTTGGGGCAATTATTCCAATGGTCAAGAGTGCCCCTCCACAATTCTATACGACGCGTCTCGTGTTAGTTCTCCAAAGGCGCTGTTCTTTTTAGGAAACTGTTTCTAGATTTCAGGTGACGTACAGGAATTTCTCGGCCATTCATATGGTGTCAGGTGTCGGACATTTGCTTTGTCCTTTCTTTCTCTCCTTTTACTCTTGGTGAGATGTCTGGTGGAGCTATGCCAGCTAGGGAGTAGATCTTTTTTTATTGGTATTGGCCTGAGGCATCCAGTAACCATTCTCAGTACTTCATTTAGGGCTGTGTCTACCTGCCTGGTGTGAACAGATGCTTCCCAAACCGGTGCCGCATATTCTCCTGCCGAGAAACAAAGTGCCAGGGATGTTGAGCGCAGCACTTCAAGGTGCGCTCCACAAGCTTTTCCTGTGAGTTTACGAACGATGTTATTCCTTGCACTTATCTTCCCTTTTAGTTTTTGACTTTGCTGTTTAAAGGATAGGGTTCGGTCCAGCGTTATTCCCAGATAACTTAAGTTTGTGCGATGTTGCAGTCTCTCCACTCTCCATGTTATGTTAAGCTGTCTTCTTTCTTGCCGATTGTGCATGTGGAAGGCACAGACCTTTGTTTTACCTGGATTTGGTTTCAGTTGGTAGGAGCCTCCACGTAGATTGTGCTCAAGACGTTGCAAGCATGAGGAACACAACCGGGCCTACCCTGGACAACGTTGGCCAAAAGGCAGTGGTCAATCTTTCATGAAAATCGGCAATCTTCTAGGCCAAAATTGAAAAATATTTGTGACATTCTTCTTGTTTCGATATTGGGTTACTTTAAACGACCGGAAGTAACTGGTTCGCCTTTTCTTCTCCTCCTACATTTTTTTTTTCTTTCATTAGGGTCTTCCACCTTTCTTCAGAGCAGATGGTCGTGGCTTTTGTACATTGTTCCTGGAACGCCTTGAATTTATCAATTTTAGTTTGAAACACTGTTCGATTATTTATCTTATCTATTGTTGATTATTACATTTTCATACTGAAGGTATCATTTCCCAGCATGACAGACACAACAATTAAATAATTGGTTTGGGGAGAGAAATAAGTTAATGTAAACCAATAAAGCAAACATCGAAATTTTTATTTGACTATCTGGTGCCCACGACTTCGTTCGTGTTTGTAAAAGATTTGGATTGACAGCTACTGACATCTAACTACCATAGTGTACGATGGAAATTTCGATGCTATTACCACACACAAACGCCAGTCATCTGCGCTATGTAGTTCAGGCAGAAAATTAAATTTTTTGGACACACATGTCTTTGGTTGAAATACGAAAATATAATTGATCGTCCCCTTTCAACAACCATATCTCTCACACTACCACAGTTACCGAAATTCGGCCAACTTTGTGATCGACGGGTGACTCTGTGCTACTACCACACACAAACACCAGTGATCTGTGCAAGTGGACCGAGCGGGGCGGTGTAACGGTTAGCGTTCTCGCCTCGCATTCGGGCACCGAGCGGGGCGGTGTAACGGTTAGCGTTCTCGCCTCGCATTCGGGAGGACGGTGGTTCGAATCCCCGTCCGGGCATCCAGATTTGGGTTTTCCATGGTTTCCCCAAATCACTCCAGGCAAATGCCGGGATGCTTCCTTCAAAAGGCCATGGCCGAATTCCTTCCCATTCCTTGCCCCCATCCTTGCCCCCCATCCTTTCCCGTCTCTAAAGACCTCGATGTTAAAAAGAGACGTAAAGCAGTTACAAAAAAAAAAAAAAAAAATGTGCAAGTGGTGGCTGAAAAGTGAAATATATGGAAACACACGTCTATATATATATATATATATATATATATATAAGATTTCAAAAAGATTAGAGTGAATTAATTGATTAATCAAAATGAATTTAATTTTAACACACACTTAATTAAAAACACAACAAAGTTGGGTCAGTTTTTATCGATAGGGTCGCTTGCGGTCATTTGACTGTATTGAACCATCACATATTGACCCGACCGCTCTGACGGAAGGTGAGCGGGGTTGTTACGCCGCGTGGCTGCGAGAAACAAATTTCTGTATCCGCGGTGAGTCGCTCTGCATTCAGCAGTGTTCTCTGAGATGAAGGTTGCAGTACCTTGTGACCCTTGGCCCTTGTGTTCCGTTGCTGAGTCTCCTTCGAAGTCTTGCACCGAAGCTGAAGGTTGAATCTGACGAGTCCAACTGTCCCTCTACTTCCTCTTGTGTTGAGTGGAGGGGATAACGCAGCAGGAGGACGGCTCCTATGATTCGCTCGCGTGTAACAGAAATACAGACTTTTTTTTATCTCACTCAGGAAACATGTCATGCGATTGGATCAAAAATATATGACCAAATTGGCGATAATTCTTCGAGAACTAAAAACGCTTTTCTCTAAGAAACGTGTCCGGAACCAAGCTGCGGCGATTATACACATCAAAGAGTAACCGCAGATTAACGATGCTGAATTAATTACCGTCCTTGGCCTGATAGGTAGAACTAGCATTTAATTTTATAACGTGTCCATCGCTGTCACTAAAAGCTTTTTTCGTTAAAACTCCAGCACTATAAGCTTCGTAGACACTTTTTTTTTTTTTTTTTTTTTTTTTTTTTTTTAAGCATAAAGAACGTGCAGCCTCAAAGCGCAGTATATGTGAAAGTTTTACACCAGTAGTTCCGCTAACTTTGCGGCGAGCAGACCTTCCCTTTGAAACTCCCCTGCCTTAATTGATACGGGCAGGTGTTAACCACGTTCGCATTCCACAGTCCCAGTCCACTACAGATACAAGCGCAGCAGCAAGTACTGCACTTATTTAACAAGACGTGAATCAGAAATTTTAGTTGATGAGGTGCAATCTATTACCTACAGCACATTATTAAACATACTCTTCTGGATAAAAAAACAATCAGAGGAAAATATCTTCAAAAACTTTTTTTTTATTTTGTTGCTAAATTCGAGGTCTCAGAATACAACTTGAATTTGCGGAAAACGTCTGAAAACATATATTATCTCAGTCTTTGATTCACTGACTGCTCGAAAAGTCAAATTTCAGTTCCAATCAGTGAGTAGTAAATAGAACCGTCTAAAATAGTCGATATTTTGGGATAAGAAGATTAGCGTTACACCCGTATCCAAACTATTAATCAATTAATGCAGGAATCGGTGGTGTATGTAAACCAACTGTATTAAGATACCAAGTTCAGAATATAGGCACGCCCTTCTCGTCTTTTGGTAAAATCACTTTTGAAGAAACCATTATGGCGTTCGAGAACCCATGGTAAACCGAAACTTGGAAACCCAGACTGCGACTTGATCTCACGTCTTACCGATTGCAAGGCCCGAGCGTTACCGCTCACCCATCCAGCCCGGTGGTACAACCACGGCAGCAGGATCTGGAGCAATCCTCTTGCTTCACAGAAACACAGTACGCAGCAGTTCAGAGAAATGTTCTTCTAAATACAAAGCACCACGGTCACTTAAATTACAGGCATCAAACCTCCATCATAATAAGACGTAAACTCCGAAAACACTTGCATAATACCGCCGAATAACAACTCAGCTTTTACGGAGAACTGATGAACATTCCAGTTCCTAACCGAGGTGAACAGGTTGTATTGTTCATTATATCGGTATGCAGTTTACGGCTAAAAAAGTGAATAAATGCAAGTAATTTAAAACTCCTTATAAACTTTTTTGCGTTTGAAACTTTCAGAAAGTTCTCTATTAGTCATTTTTGCTCATACTACGAAACATGAGTTACTTCAACTTTATGCATAAACATTCAGTGATCGTTCAATCCGATTATACGCACAACATTTGCATTTTAAAATTAGTTTATTGCTTTCATTTATTGTCTGCGAATTTGTTCATTTTTTTTTTTAGATATATCAGATGTTTCCATTTAACTTTGCTAACATTAAAACTAACTGTCTCTAATTTATTGACCACTGAATTATTTTGAACTTTTAAAGGCTAGAGATGGCTACAAACAGATTATAAATGACTTTCGTAAAGCTATTTATGTTTAGTATGCACAATCGACCTCTATTAAAACTTATTATTTTTCCTTGTGATTAATAATACATTTATTTTTTGCTGTATGGTAACTAAATATAAGATAACTCTTTCACTTATATTGTTTCATCCCCATCTCTGCCACTGTTTGAGGCGTCCCATTTTACGTCCACCCTCTCCTACCTGCTGGATGCGAGCCAACGCAGTAAAGTTCACTCTTACAACAGAGATGTCAAGTAAAGTTCGCTTTTGGTTCAGATTACTGACTTCACTGTGCCGTCTAGCCACGGTATAAAGGTGCACACAGGTAGGGAATGTGCATGGGCAAAAATAAGACTAACGTAGTTTTCGATTTTTATTTAATCAATATATTTGTTTTTTTCAAGTGGTATCATAAAAGTTTTGCTGGACTTTGTAGAGATACAGTTGTTTTGATTGATTATCCATAGTACCCTGGCTCATATTACCTGGCTAAGAATAGTGTTTGGGTTTAAGGTCTTTAAATTATGCACAAAATTGTCAAAAACTGTGAAACTGAACTAACAAATGGCAGGGTTCAAATTGTTGTAGTTTATTTATTTTTTATTTTGCGTATGATGCTATTTGACATTTAAACAATTCAACAACAAATCAATGAACAATGTAAACACACATATGTACACATATTTACACATAGTACAGCGGACAACGCATGGAACAGGCCACTGAGACAGGATCTCCAATCACAACCACTACAGCGTGGTGTCGAGTCGCTCCAACCAGGCCACCGCCTCCGGCGTAGCAAATTTAGGTCTTCCAAACTACCAGGAAAGGCACGCAGTGGGCAGTTTCTAAGACATCGCCGCAGTCACAGTACGGAGAATCTACCCAGCCCCAGGTGTGGAGAGTTGAAGCAGTTCTCCCCGTACCACATCTAATCCTATTTAGTTTACACCAAATTGACCGTTGTAAATTGGAACTTGGTAGTTTTGAGCAGGGATAGGCGTTGATGATGCCCATTCCGCTGTCCAGCTATCTGTAACGCTGAAGGTGTTAGATGTTAGACTGACAGCAGTCTTCCAGACAGGGCGACGCGACTTCAGCCATGTTTTGTATTCCCTAACATCTCCATGGATGAAAATAGTTTTAGTAGAACATTTTGCCTTCTGATGGGTGGTATGTTGCTGAGCACCGGCAGCCACTGAAAAGGTGTAGATAAAAGTGAGCCAGTTATAATGCGCATTGTCTGTCGGAGCTGGACGTCCACCAACTGGGTGTGATAGCTATTAAGCCATATGCTAGAGCAGTATTCAGCTGTGGAGTAAACCAATGCTAGGGCTGTTGTTTTTAGTGTTTTTTCATCAGTTCCCCATGAAGTTCCTGCCAGACGTTGAAGTCAGTGGTTCCGGCTTTTAAGCTGGGCGGCTGTATTCTGAAGGTGCCTTTTGTAGGTTAGGACCTATCTAATGTTAAACCCAGGTATTTTGGGGTACTGTTTTACTTCAGCATCTGGTCTCTGAACAATATATTTGGCTGGTAGTTTATTTCTTTCTTGCTAAGATGGAATGTAGCTATTTCTGTTTTCTGTGGATTAGGTAGAAGGAGCCATCTTCGAAAGTAGGCATCAATTTTCTGACTCATAATTTCCTCAGCCTCCACGAAGTTAGTTCTTTGTACTGTAAGATTGATGTCATCAGCATATACAAATTTGTGAGAGACTGTGACTGGCAGGTCATGAGTATATAAATTGAAAAGTATAGGGGAGAGAACCGAGCCTTGTGGTAGACCATTATTTAGCTTGTGAAATCTGCTTCTGCTGAACTCAGTATGCAGCTGGTTGCTTAACATGTTTTCCAGTAAGGAAATTATCTTTATGCAAAGAACTGCTTTGATTAGTTTGAGAAGGAGACCCTCTCAAAACTGTATCGTATGCTTCCGAAAGATCTAAGAATACAGATACGTTCTTCATTTTTTTCTGATAACCTACTTCCAAGTAGGTGGTAAGAGATAGGACCTGATCACTACAATCCCGTCTGGGACGGAATCCAGCTTGTTGAACAGTGATCAGAGCTTCGATTGCCGGAGATATTCTGTTCAATATAATCCTTTCCAGTAATTTGTAAGTGACACTGAGTAAGGCTATCGGACGGTAGCTTTGTGGGAAAGTTGAATCCTTTCCTGGTTTGAGTAAAGCAATGATTTTAGCTCGCTTGAAGATCTGAGGAAGCCTTCCAGATTGTAGTATGGAACTGAAGAACGATGCAAGCCAACGAGATGTAGCTGGTCCACAGTTTTTCAATAGTTCTCGACAAATCCCATTTAATCCTGCAGCTTTTCCATTTCGAAGGGTCTTTAAACCTTCCTGAACCTCTTGTGATGAGAATGGATGGGAGTATATAGAGTGAGGCTAAGTTTCGCGTTTCAGATCTTTAAGCTCAAATTCGACCCGTCTAGTGAACTGCTTGTCCTTATTTGTTCTCGAAGTATATACAATGTGATTTGCTATTGACTCCACATTAATGGATAAGTGTGACCTTGAGGGTACTGATGTAGGATCTATTTTACGAATAAGAGACCCAGGCTTTTCTACTGGAATGGGTAAAGTTCAGATTTTTAAGAGTTTTTATCCATTTCTCTCTTCTAGCATGGTCAAGTGGTTCCAGCAGTTCTGTTGCCATCTCGTGAGTGCTGTTTTCCTCAAATTCTGCTCTAAGTCTGCTTGACTCCTCACACCATCCTGGAATATAGTCTTCTCTGAAGCCTCGCGGGATGGCTCTATTCGCTGCAGCTTTTATTAGTCCTACAAACCTTGTATAATTCTCTGGGACTGTTTTGATCCATCAGATGTTAGCGTCAGTATACTTCGCATAGGCTTCCCAATCTGCCCTATGGAAGTTCCACCGAGATTTAGGGGCGGATCGGATAACAGGTATCTGCATTCCTATTTTATAGATTATGGGTCTTGCTGACTGTTTGGGAAGTCACCGAGAACTTGTCTCCTAACGTGACAGAAAGGAGCTGTTAAACCAAAAGAGGCGAAACAAAGGTCAGGTGAGTTGTTTCCAGCGAGCGGAATGAAATGTACCTTTGTCTTTAGGATCATCTATTAATGTCAAGTTAATTACCTCAGCCCATTCTATTAATTTAATCTCGTTATACCCCCACAGCGTATGATGGGAGTTGAAATCTCCAAGGATAATGATATTCTTAGTGGGAACCAATCCAATAATTTCTGGCCAAGGTGTAGTGGGTGGCTTGTAGACGTTTGTAACCACAACATTGTGCTCCTCTATTGTGGAGGAAAAGTAATTTGGATGATACTCTGTAGGAATGACCTTGTACTGGCATATGTCATTCTTAATGTAGGTTGCAATGCCATATTTTGCATGATGTTGTGCTGTTAGCAATTTATATCCCGGTAGTTTCCATCTAGTAAGCAGTTGATTGTCATTCTCCGTGTGAGTTTCTTGCAATATGACAACATCAAATGAGTATTTCTGTAAGAGTGATGACAAGTACTGGCTCTTTGCTCTGCTGATGCCTTCGATGTTAAGTTGGCAGATGTTTAGATGGGAACCTATTGTCCTTGTATGAAAGTCTGAGTCTTCAGAAGGACTGTTATGTTTGTAATAAATGTCATTGCCGTGAGGCCCAGAAGGGCAGTACGGCGGCATCTGATCGCTGTCACCTATTTAGCACCACCCAAGGAGCACGTGTAGCTTAAGGTATGCTACGGATGCGGGTAACTTTGTTGTAGTGATTCAAATGGTTTAGCTTCTAGGGCGTGTTGGGATTCCAGTTTTTTTCACATATGCAATTTTTAAGAATATTTTTTAAATTGTATGACCAACAAAACCTTTCCTGCCAGTATAAAATTTCCCTGACAATTTTTTTTTTTTTTTTAATTTCAGGAAGGACAGTAGTACATATAGAAATAAATAAAAACCAGAGTCTGTAACGTCTGGTTGCTTTAGAGTCTCTAAAGATAAAATTTCCTGGACTATTGCGAATTTTTTGAAAAATAACTAAATCTTTCATAATATCAGCAAAGGGTTATCAAAATTAATGAGAAACATGGTTGGCCTGTCTCATACTCAGCATCATGGAAACTTTTTTTTTTTTGTTTTGCATAATTTTCGAAAATCAACGAGGATATCCTACCTTTTTTTTAAAAAAAAAAAAAAGGTAGGATAGCACTCCGTCAACTCCTTGCTCTAGTATGCATAAAACTCCAAATTCATTGAGAAGTTACGTGAACATCGTCTTTGTTTCCTGGAATTTAACAAATTATTGCTTCCACCAACATGAGTAGCCGTTTGGACACGGTACTCGAAATAAAGAGTAGGGTCTAGACATGGAGGAACCCGTAGTTTTATACTGCCGGAAAAAGTAATTAAAATCTGATTCACGATCCTAGCGTGTTAAAACATACAAGTTTATCTAGAATCAATAAGATGCATCGTTCAAGGCTTCCTTAATAAACAATAATCATCGATTGTGGCAATTAAAGTGAAATTAAAATTTTGTGAAAAATTCTTGTACTGCCACTATTCAGACAACTGAAACTCGATCCACTATAAGACCCTTTCACGTTCATCTATTATGATTATACTAGCAGAACACTCGGCATAGCCAGCGCTGGATGTGGTTGATTTACCACTACGAATCTCTATTCGCCCCGTCAGAAACATTAAAGTTTGATTAAAATTGCCCCAGCCTCTTCCTGAATGTAACAAACCGTAGACTAACCTCACCAAAAAGGCGTTCTCTTGGGGTTGACTTACATTGTTTTCGTTCAACTAATGAGAAACATCTGCACTATTTTACGTAAAAATTGCACCTGCCTGTAAAATGTATTTAGAATATTTTTTAAAAAATAATGTTTTAATATTACAAAAATTGAATAATCCCAAAAAGATACGAAAGCAGAAATAGAGTACTTTTCAGAGTGGAGATCGCGTGCGTGGACTTCTCCATGAACCAACTCGGGTGGCCTCTGCTAATCTCTACTACTATACAAACAATTTTTTTTTTTTTTACTTTTGTTTAAAACTTCAAATTCTCTTAAATTACTACGTGAGGTGTCATACTGTTCCCGTACCTGCAACCTAAGTCATGTGTTTGTGGATTTACTGAAGGAAAGGATACAAGATTTTTATTTAATTTCGGGCTTTACATTTCCTTGACGTAGAAGACATTAGGACCGAAAGAGCATGGTGATTAAAAAGAAGCGGGAAGGATATCGGCATTGACTTTTTGGAGGATTAATCCCAGCATTTGCCTGAAGTAATTTCGAATACAAAATCTGGATGGCCCGTTGGGATTTGAACTCACGTCTCCCAGGCCCGAACGTTACCGCTCAAAATTTTACCAATTTTAAGACCAGATTTTCATTACCTGTTTGTAAACTATTTTCGGAATCAACAGTACGCTACATTCTAATCCGGACTACATGCTAACTCCCTGCCGATTTTCAATCAAAACCATAGAGCAGTTACGCCGTAATTGAGTAACAAACATCTAATCATCCAAAGTTTAGTATTTATAATACCATTAGGATTCCCCTGTTCAAGCTTCCAGAAACCTTAATCCTTGTGTGTGGAAACAAAAAATATATATATCTTAGTTGATACTTACCCTCAACTTCATATTACAGCACAACGCACAAAATATTTGTTTTGTCTGTATTTTTCTAATTACATTTTTGATCGTAATTTTCCTTTGTCCCCGTTCTTTTAAATACTGCGTTATTTATATTCTGGTAAGTTGAGTAGACTTAATCCAACTGAACTAGTAAACCGATTAGCTGTTGTCTGTTAAAAGGAAACATATCCCAGGAATGCAGATCTTTGCACGAGTAATGCTTTGCGGAACTACCATGCAACTCCAATTCATATCTAGCATTGACGCTAAGAGAACAACACTAAGCTAGAATTGGCAGTGTTGCAATTAGCTGACCGGGACCGTTCAGTGCTTTGAGGGCGGTGCAGTGAACAAGCAGACCCAACTGCTGCTGCCCCGCCGTAACGCAACGACACAATCACATTACTCGTAGGCCAGTGGGCGCTGCTCGATCGGAACAGGCCATCCAATGTTTCCACCAGCCACACACGGCGAGGGCATGCAAACTGGACGTTTCACTTTGACCGCGGCGCCCGTTACCGTCTTGCTCAATCGAGTGTGTTGAGTTGAAGTCGTAGTGCAACGTCCTATGTCTCTCAGCGAATCGTTAATAATTCCTTATTTATAATATTATAGATAACAACCTGTATGCATATACCCTTTTAAATGTCTTCGAATAATTTCTGAGTTGATTTGATGTGTGGAATAAAAATTGGTGTAATCAACATCTCTGAGAAAAAATACCAAAGTTGGTAGAACCAATCTGATTCGGAGTTTCTTTGAAAGCAATATTTTGAAATCTGAATAAAAAAAAAAAAGACAGAAATAAGGGAAATTAAAAGAAATCTATAACGGATATTCTGAAGTTTACCATAGTTAAGAGATTTAATTGCTTTATGTGAAGTATGAAACTAAAGAACTGAAGTAAGTGTAAGAACAGTTGCCTTGAGCTAATTAGTGGAAATTTTATTTAAATAACTAGTTCAGAGGTTTGATGCAATTGTTTTTCCAAGTTAGTTTCTTACAGATCTCCATCAAGAAGACAAACCTAACGTGGGTACTTCTCATGTAAATGAGGAGCAAACAGAATTAATACGAGCAAAAATAATTCACTTACAACCCATTTAAGTTCTTTTAATCAACATTGATTCATAGGATGATTCACTACTTAAACTAGAAGACGTAGTCTATCAATGAACAACTTTTATTTTCCTATTGCATAGTGGAATGTAGAAATTATCGAGATTTGGACAAAATTAACGTGGTTAAATAGAGGATTTTCGGCAAAAGAAATTAATTCATTTTCGGAATATAACAAGTCACGCAGATGATATAAATTGTGATGTATGTGAGACAGTGCGGAAGGCCATCAAGTATGGAGTACAATAATTTGCTTTATCTTTTGTCTGCAGCACCGCAGGAATTATAAGCAAAATTTCTCAAGCTTTAATAAAAATTTAAAAGGTTTTCAAACACGTGATTTTCTGCCTCTGGTTCTCAGAGATACGGACGTTCCACGTCCTACGCAGTGGCGAAAATCCCTTCTATTTTAAGCATCCAAAGCGCAGCAAAACTTACAGCACATGAGAGCTCCTGGAGTGGCGTTTTTCGGTGGTGAGCGTGTAGTTCGTGGCTGACGCATCAGATTGAACATTGAGCAGCAGTCCCCCACCGCGGCAGTCATGTTAAGCAAATTGGCGGGACGTGACCAGGGCGTGCGAGTGGACCAACCCCTCCCCGGCAGTCGCCATCGACCCACCAGCCCGCCGCGCCGGCCAAACGGGCTAATTCCACTCCCTATTATTATTTTGCCTCCAACTCGCCGCAAAAGCCACGGCCCTCTTTTCTGGAAATGATTCAATCATAACTTTTTTGTCCGCCTGCGACACTCTTTCAAAGCGACTTTAATCGTTTCTTGTTAGTTCAATAAAAAAATTCAAACCGAAATTAGGATGGTCTAAATTCTGCACCATACACTTGTTAGACCATGCTAACAAACACTGCCTGTTTTCTTATTTTCTTTTTATACATTTAATCTTATCAGAACAACATTTTCAGTGAAGTTACTAACCTAAAAGAGAGTTATGCCTATTAAAGGATTGGCAGGGGCCATGAATTCCAGCCTGGTCACCATATAATTTTATAAGGTGTCGGTGGTTAATTTTGAATATCATTACTTACTAACAATTGCTTTGATCGTCTTTCGATTGCATGAAATGCCAACATCGAGTGCGTAATTAATTAAACAGGTAGAGTGTCCTTGCAGTCAGGTCGCCATTTTGTTTACCTCTCGAAGCTCATCAATAATCACACTCATTGATGGCTACGGAACATAGCATCCTCTTAAAAAAAAGGGCTGAAAAAATAAATAATAAGAAAAAGAAAGTTTCTTTCCATCGCACGAGTAAAAATAAGACTTCTTGTAGTACTGCAGTTAAAATGACCTAATAATCTAATCAGCTTTTGCATTTTTGGGGAAGATGTATTATGATAGGTATAACAGTCATTGTTATTTACTTCCCGGAGGAATATTTTGAGAGATCGAAGGATGCGGAGTTACGTATAGTATTGTAAAAACTAAAGCTTTTTCAGATGAGAGAATTGTTTCTGGCCTCATGCAATTAAGGTATAGGTGTAGCACGTTACCAAGAAGCACTACAAAGTTTCAACCTGGACTCCCAACAACAAAGCGAGATTACTGGTGTATTAGCAATTCGTGCTGAGAGCGGTCTGGTAGCTCAGTGGTTAAGGTGTCTGAGTGAGGATCGGACGTCCCCCATTCGAATCCCAATCTCAGCATGTATTTTCTAAGGACGTTAACCCAGCCGTCACCTCTGCACTGCTTGCTGTGTAATGTGATGTACGTCAGAACGTTTCCAAGGTTCAGATTCCATGTTAACCGTAGGTCCCTGTAACCGGTAGGACTGCTGGGTTAGATTAAGTCGGCTACGACAGGGCCGTAATGCGCAGACAATAGAAACCTTGTGACCGTGTCATTACAACCACACGGAATTATTATTATTATTATTCGTGCTCTGGAACATTATCACTAAAACCACTTAAGACCTAACCCTTCAAAAACTGAAGTGTGTGCCTTTCACCTAAAAAATAGGAAAGCTCAGCGTAAGTTAAAAGCAATGTGGTCAGGTATCGAACTGCAGACATGTAACACCCCAAAATATCTGGTAGTGACACTCGATAGAACCCTCACATATAAGAAATGCTGCATGAATTGCAAAATGAAGATCTCTACAAGACATAACTTACTGCGCAAATTAGTTGGATCACAGTGGGGCAGTCAACCACAAACTATACGTACATCGGCAATGGCCCTTTGTTATTCTGTTGCAGAATATGCATGCCCAGTTTGGTACTCATCATCTCATACCAAATAGGTGGATGTAGCCCTCAATAACACCTGTAGGCTAGTGACAGGTTGCTTAAAGCATACCCCAGTTTATAGGCTTTACCAGCTATCGGGCATTGCACCACCCAGTATCCGGAGAGAAGTGGCTGCGAACAAGGAGAGGGCCAAAGTAGAACAGGAAAGCGCTCATCCACTGCACGGCCATATACCACCAGCCCAGAGACTCATATCCAGGAAAAGCTTCCTCAGAACATCACGGGAACTAATTGGGTCACCTGAAAAGGCAAGAGTACAGTTATGGAAAATGAGGGTTCCCAACATCTCGGAACCACTGACAGTTGCAGAGCGCTTGCCACCTGGTCTTAAAGAAGACTGGAACGTCTGGCGGTCTCTAAATCGATTGCGAACAGGAGTGGGCAGGTCCAAGGAAAACCTAATGAGATGGGGTTATACTGATACTACCAGTATTAAATGCGAATGTGGAGAAGACCAAACTATGAATCATATGCTCGAGTGCCCTATGTGCCCATCATCCTGCAACAACGAAGACTTGTTTCAAGCAACACACAATGCGACTGAGGTTGCGAAGTACTGGGCCAAGTGTGTTTAAAGTTGTTGATTTACAAAATGTATTTAACTGTGTATTTTGATGTTTTTGATACGAGAATAATAACTAAACCCCAATCATTTTTATTATTAATTTACTGTTATTAATACTATGAATAATAATATTGAATTGTTTAGCATTTATTAACTATATGTTTTCTCATAATTTCATCAATTTGTAGTAATGTTGTGTTTCCACAGTCTGTATTTTGTTTAGTGTCGTTATCTAAGTTGTGTTACAATCTTTGACGCTGGCCAGCACAACTGGGGCGGGCAGTGGTTCTTGACTGGGCGCCTGCATTGTCCCGTGGTAGGGCCCCAGGCAGTCTGTATGACGAAGAGGTTGCATGCCGCAAGCACAGTCTAAAATAGCTTGTGAAATGCATGGAATTTTGTATCAGTGTAACATAAACTGTCATAGAAGTTGTGTCAATAAACGGTATTAATTAAATTCAATAATGTTTCTACAACAACAGTGAGTTTTTCATTTCAGACTATGTCAATATACCTATAAATTTGTTTAACGGAGCTAACGGCTAGCATGTGTTGCGAGAGGGGATCTTGGACTGATCTCCTCTAAATAACACGCCGTCACCCAGTGTCAGGATAGGTTACATATGGCTACCACTTCAGAATAAGCTCACATGTGGAGAACCTGTCAGGATAAGCTCATAGCTGCCACAGATTATTTCGTTAGGAGTGTTACACAGTCATTAACATGATTCTTCAATACTTTTCTCGAATATAGAACGAAATCAGTATGCTAAGAGTATTCTGTATCGCGTTTTTTTTTTTTTTTTTCAGTGGTTCAATAATGAAAAGCGACTATTACTTACGCATGGAAAGATCTTGAAAGCTCATCACTGAATGATAAATTTAGGATTAAGTTAAGGATGAGTAGCCTACAGGATCACTTATTCAACAATATAAACAAATACCACCTACCAACCCTAACACAATACGACGTGTAACAAGTGGCCACTTTATTTCAGATGCCTCAGTGAGGACAGTAGTCTTTATTATCCGATATTCTGGGAGGAAGTGTCAATCGATATGTTCCATACTCTAGTTTTAACCTGAAGAGAGATTGAGTGGAACAACACATGCTTGACATTACTTGCAAACATTAATGTAAGCAATTTTTTGTGCCTTGCAACTGTTGTACCAAATGGTAAACACATCAAGTCAAAAAGTATGTGATTAGCACACTGAATAGAGTATGGAGCAACTCATGCCGAATCCAAATCTACCCTACTTACTCACCAGTGACGACGTCTTAAAAAGTGATTGAATAGAGAAATTACGTTATCACAAGCAACACTTACTGCCATGCCTTCAAAAATTACTTTCCACAGAGTATTGGTGTTTGTGTGCATATTACTGTAATCTATATACTGTATATATATATATATATAGACGCGTGTTCCCCTATATTTCACATTTCAGCCGCCACTACCTAACACAGATCATTGGTGTTTGTAGAGGGAGTAGCATGGAGTTTCCTATCGTGCACAACGTTGGCCGAATGCCGTTAGCTCTGGGGTGTGGGAGATATGGCGGTTAAAGTTGATCGATGTAGGACTTTTCATATTTCTACCATAGATTAATGTGTCTCTACTTTTATTTCCTGCCACAACTGAATAGCGTAGACCATTTGTGTTTGTGTATGGTACTAACATCGGCTGTAAACTAATTTCAAATGAGAATTTGCTGTAAATCGTATATTGTTCCTGGTGTGCTGTGTAGTGTCAGTTTGCTCTTGACAGAAACAGTTGTAGCTAAGTTGATCCATCAAAACAGAGATGATGTAAACTGCTGATATTCACTTTAAGTTCTGCTTCTGAAAGTTACTGAATGTTATTTGTATTCACCGTCTTTAGATCTGAAATCAGTTGACGAATAATAACGAATCAATAAAAACAGTTCTACAACAAACCCTGAATTTTCAAATTGTGGAACTATTTTTAAATCTACAAAGATAGGCCAATTTTAAAATACTCGTGTATTTGTTTGACCTACTGTAACAGCCCTCATACCTGCACTTTAAATAGAATTGTATTTAATGAAGTATCTATAGTGAGCTAAAATTTGCTTGAATATAATCTGGTATGTCTTTTTTTTGCAATTTCTTGTAAATCAGTGTATATAGACTTTGTTTTATGAAAGCAAATTATTTAAATGCCAATTAATTTGTTTAAGAATCGAATTGTGCAAGAGAATTGCATAAATGTGTGTATTTCCAAGTATTAATGCAAGTTACGATGTCTACAGGACAATTTTCTACAGTTTAAAATGATTTCTTTACATAATTTTGTGTTTGAGTATCTTTAATTTCCATTTCTGACCATTTTGTAATGATGTTAAGTGATTATGTATTAATTCTAATTGTTTTTAATATGTTTAATTGTTTGAGTAATTGTCAATGTTCGAGAAATTTCTGGCGGACGCTTTTGAAAAATTCCAGACATTTCGATAGAGCCTATATAAAGAAATCGGCAGAAGGACAGAGTTTAGTTTATAGTTAGTTTACAGTCAGTTTATACAGATTCTCTTTGAAACTGCAACTCGGATTGTATCTATGCATGTGAAACATATCGCTGACTTGTTGTGTGGAAAAATAAACAAAAATCTTAAACTTAACATCTCGGTGGACTATTTAATTAATTAAACCACCGAAGAACCTAATACTACGTTTCAAGGATATCCAAACCACCCACAACCAATACGGAAGTTTTAAGCGGATGTTCATACCGCCTGCAAACAACACACTTTAAACGTATGATTTTCTGAAATCTCGATACCAAGGAAAGTAACTTGTTTATAGTTCAAGAAGCGAGATTCTTTCATTGTAGACTCTTCGCATTTAAAAATATCAATATTGTTTGATTCACTGTGGAACCTACGCTTTATTAAACTATTTATGAAGTTTCTCCAATGTGACAAATTTTTTCACGTGTCGGACGGTGTCCCATTAGTCATATATCAAGAAATTTGCTATTAATCCTTATTCGGTGGAAAGCCTTTGTTATCTCTTGCAAATATTTCAATCGGTTCAACGTAAACGTTGTGGTTTTTTTGTGGCTTTATATCTCGTCGACGTCCAGGTCAATATAGGCGGGAAAGTACTATGGCAAGGAACAGACAGGAATTGGGCCATAGTCTTTAAAAGGAATCATCCTGGTATTCGCCTGGCGTGATGTCGGGAAACTATACAAAACCCACATCTGGATAGCCGCACCGCAATTCGAGTCCGCGTCCTCCCGAATGCGAAACTACAACTCGTCCATCACGCTTGGAATGCTAAAACGTGATTCATGTTATGAAACCAACAAAGATTCTGTAACAAGAGCTTTAAGATTTCGTGAAATTTAAATTTCGCCATCTCTAGCACTCGGAAAGATTCAGCGACACTAGATTAGTCAAACGAACAGATGTGCATATTTCCTATTACTGCTATCAAAAGAGTTGTTTACAGAATAGTAGGAAGTGAAACATATTTTGAATATCGTAAAAGTAAAGAAGGGATAAAAATGTGTTGTGTATATATCAATTATGGCACTAAAACCAAAAATATAAAAATATTTGTTGCAGAGACAAGACTCTCGTTTCTAAATGGAAAATTAACAAAAAAGAAAATGTATTAAAAAGAAGAAATGGTGGATGACGATATGTTCGATATAAGCAGTTAATACACTGGCGGAGTTGAAGAGTGACTTCGGTGTAGACCCTTCGTCAAGTGCGGGGGCGACAGCAGCCACGCGTGACCTATCTGAGATCGGACACGTGCGGCACACGTGCGGTGTCAGGGTGGTCCCTGGCACCACGCCAACCACTCCACCGCGCCCTCTGCAACGAAACCCTCACACTGGACAGGTACTTCGCAACAGACACCAGAAGGGTTACACTAAAAACATTCCCTCTGACTAATTTTAATATGCAGACAGATTTCGTGCATGCTTCAACAATAAAAAATTCTAACTGTTAGTGAGAGCAAATAATTGAAAAACTGAATTCTTTTAGCTAACGCGCCAGTGTTGCGAGGCGTCATACCTTAGATCTGGGAGGTGTATCGGGGGCAAGCACGAACTCAGGACCCTGAATACCGGCCGCCCTGACTGCGGTTTTTAGGTAGTTTTCCGCGGCCATCAAGGCGAATGCCATGATGGTTTCTAATCTCGCCGTCAAATTGCACATTTTACAAACAAAAAATACGTTTATCACATATATTACATAATTACACCTTTTACAGATAGATGGAAACATCCACTTCTCCCTTTAGTTCGTAGTATGACCTGGCAGTGGATTTGAAATACTTTGCGTCAGCAAGGGCACGCGGCTGTAAAACCATAGCTCCAAAGATAACCATGCCAATCTTTATATATAAAGATGAATGTTTGTTTGTTTGTTAGTTTGTTTGTTCTTCATACAAATCCACAGTTTTCATCCGATCTCGATGATGACACTTATCCTTTGAAACAAGGAGAAAAATACTGTCTACATTAGGTTGAAAAATTATCTGTATAAATAACACATGTTGTCTCATAACTTCGAAATACGGCGATAGACAGACACGTTGGATATGGACGTGTCCGTACCGTGTTTCCGTGTAGTGAACTGGCAGCTCAGTGGTTAAAGCGCTTGCTTCCGAACGTCGTGCTCTCCGGTTCAAATCTCTATGGAGGCTAAGATTTAAAAAAAATTGTTTTTCATTGTAAGAGTCAGGCCTGTACCGTAGGTTATTCGGATTGAATTTTAAACTGTAGATATTAGAAAGTTAGGGGTCCAATGCGAGGCAAATCGTAGGTACTCTTGCAATGTTGTAGGTGTACACTTTTTACGTTATAATGATCCCTAAGGTGTTGTTCGCTGTCAGTGTGTGAGTGTGAACCGCAGTAATATTATTATAAATACGGATGTACAGTAAGTCTCTGTCTTTTTGTTACGTTTTGACGACTAAATGGCTATATCGTTGTGATGGAATTTTATAAGGAAATTTGTATGAAGGGCACAGGATATTTTTTCCAGTATGATTAACAGTTGTAGTCACGAAATTTTGAACCTTATCGAATGGTGACAAAAATATGTTGGAAATTGATTCTCTTCAAGAGACAGTTTCGACGGTACAGTGATATAGTGATAGCTTTCCTGTCATATTATTCCTACTCGATATTGTTTGGGACCAATCCTTCGTTACCAACAACTTTCTATATTTAATTCTGGCAAAAAAATTCTTAATCCAAGCGTACGAAGTCGCGGGTACGAGCTAGTAATTAATAAAAGTCATCAAAGATGCTAACGTTAGGTGAAGGTTGTGAAGTTGTGAAGATGAAGATTAAGAAAGAGAGAAGAAAGTTTTATTTTAGGCACATTTCACCGCTGACTTCTTCTGTCGTTGACACTAGTTTGTCTAATTCATTTTTCTACCTAATAGTTGCCTGTATGCTGTCAATAATTTTATCAACTAAAGAACAGAAACTATTTTTTATAAACAGAAGAAATTTTCTTTCAAAATGATTAAACCCGCTTTGTTTTAATGCACATGGAAAGTACTTTTCAATGATTTTCTAATTTATATATTTCACCGTACCCCCTCACATATATTGCTGATTAGAATTTAATATTTTGATATGAAAATACTTCACTTTCATAATTTTTTGCAGCGTCTTAAAAAAATCATGTAAATTCTTATTGATTTATAAAAATTTATAAAAATTAATTTTCACATTAACACTCCAAGTTTTCAACCCCTTGTTCAAGTAATATAAAAAACGTGTATCATGACATTCAGGTTGGATTCTCCTACACTTCATCTGTTGTTCTTATCAATATTCGCATCAAAAGGCAACCTCTGAAGGATGTCAGGATTCAGGAGACGCTCCAATTACCATTCCTCTCTGAAACCTTTATGGAAAACTACAGTCCATCAAATAATGTTGCTTGTTTGAGAACTGCCGGCTAAATTGTCTCTTAGACAATTCTCGGCCTGGTATTCGGGAGGAAGCAGGTTTGATCAGTAGCCCCCACGCCTTCCCTGACAATTGGAGATGTCTGTCAAAATATCTAAAAAGTTTTATTATTTTGCGGAAAGACCGAGAAGAATTTATTACACATATTTCAAATTGTGAAACTAAAATTTCTGTATAGGAAAATCAAGCTCAACCATACCTGGCAACTTCGGGTACTCTGATATTATTTAAATAAAGCCTGCCGTAAAGTTAATTGAGGGATCATGACGGGAAAGTAAGGGTAGGTGTTACAGTATCTAACCTAGTCTGGTTTTATGATCTAATGAGAGAGAAGTTATTGGTTACTACTCCATTAGCACCATATCTACATGTACGTTGAATATTCCTTACTAAGAAGACTCAGCTAAATTTGTTACTAGACGGTTAATCACCTTTGTATTCCTCTTCTGAAGCAAGACGCATTCAATCGTTGTTCGCTGGCGGAGCACGAAGAGGTGCGGCTCTGATATTGGCTTCAAACCTTTACCGTAAACAGAGGGACGTAAACGTCCTCAAGATTTAGTGATGTACCTTTACTGTATACTCAAGGGATACATTATATGTGTTAACAGCTTCTATCAGTTTTAAAAGAGTGTAACGGGAAGAGTTTGAGACCTTAAACAAAGTAAGAAGGGGTGGTAGTCAGTGTTCATCATGCATCCGAATTTAACAATGTCATTTTTTCTTGATGCCTTTCTTCCTCAGTAATTATCTTCGGCATCTTCAGTGATCAGCCATAGTTCTCTGGTAACTGTGGAAAAGTATCGCAAAATACTGTGTTGAGTTGACACTGATTCGATGAATGACATAATTTATAAAGCCTACATTTCGTATCAAGTGTTCTAAGGGGTCCGAGCTGTTACTGACATAAGGCATAACCACGTCGTTTTGTCAGAACGAATTGTATCGTTTTTTAATAATAGATTTTTAATATTTTGTTTTAACCCTCTGAGTCTGTTGCTCTGCATAAGAGCTTCTGTGGAAAGAAGCAGCAAATGTAGGAAAGGAGATAAGTATATTTGCATCTCTGATTTATTTGACAATATGAAAACTTATCTGTTCAGCGCATATGAGAAGTTCACATTTTCATACCTGGAATTCTTAAAAAAAAAAAATTAACAAGAAAAATGAAATCAGCTTTTATTACACAAACATTTTCTTAATGATTAACATTATTGTTTTGTGAAAACGGTTCTGAAATTCCGTGTTGGACTCAAGATGCTTGGAAGTGGAGAATCAGAAAGAATAGTCATTTAGATTTTACTGTCTTGTACGATGATTCAGTCATGGTAGAAAATATATATCTTGCGCAGTTATTCTCCTCAAGAATCCGTATGCTTTTTGCGGCCACCAAAGTTTCAATATGTGTGACATCTAATTAAAAATCGTACCTGGTGAAATGAATCGATAGTTTTACTATGAGTTTGAATCATGGAGCCACTTAAAAGTACCTCACATAAACAAAGCCAGAGATAAAAGTTATTTTAAAATTAAGTGTAGTAAGTCCTCCAGTGGAAGGACTACATATTCTGCGTGTTTGAAGTTTTTTTTCTTGTCATCAGTCTTTCACCTGGTTTGATGCAATTCTCCATCTCTTCATAACTTGCGCTAATCTCTTCATTTTAACATACCCCTTACAACCTACAATCTCAGTTATCTGCTTCATATATTCCAATCTCTGTCTTCCTCTATAATTCTTACTTTCGGCTGTTCCCTCTACTAACAAATTAACCAATCTCGCATGTCTTCGAATATGACCCATCATCCTTTCTCTTCTTTCTGTAACATCTTCCACAAACTCTTTTCCTCAGCCACCATTTCCAACTTCGCACTTTATCCGTCCTCTTAATTTTCAGCATCCTTTTATACCACCAAATGCTTCTTTTTTCAGGTGTTCATCAAGTCCTTTCTCCACTACAATAAAGTAATGTGCTCCACATATAAAGTATTTAAAAGTTCTTTCTTGGTACTAGACCATTATTTTTAAAGAATGCTCTTTCCGCTAATGCTATTCTGCTAATAACAATGTTCTTGCATCGTCCATCAGTTTTAATTTTACTAATTAAATAACATAATTCAATTTTTCCTCCTACTGCATCCGATCCTATTTTTATACTTAATCTACTATTATTTCTATCGTATCTGTTACATTGAATCACTTTCGTCTTGCGGTGGTTTATATTTTGTCCAAAATCTGCCTTCGGTATTTTTCAGTAACTTCTCAAGTTCCCGCCCCTCCCAACCGAGGCTCGGTCACATCCGCCGCAAGTGAAGAGTACGTGAGCGGACGGGATGTGTGAAACGCTAGCGGCTCCTTCCGGCGCGGCGACAGGTACCCGCCCGCAGTATCCGGCCTCTGCTGCCACTGGCCGCTCACCAATTTCCTCCCCGCTCAGCAATTAGCTTTCTCTTACTGCCTAGCTACAGCACTCGGCATCCTCTCCCCCCCCCCCCCCGCCTGCTGCCGAAATTGGGCCGCCGCCTTTCTTGTGACAGCGGACTATGATTTATCTGCCCAATTTCCTGCGGCATGCAGAATGCTGGCTCGATGGGAGGGTTGATGGAGCCTTGCGCTTTGCTTTCTTCTCTGGCTGTCTGGGCATCATCTGGCTTCGCCACGCTGCCCATATGTTACGAGGAAGCGGACCGAAAAGTCCAGGAAGTGGTACAGAGAACATCAGTACACTGTTGTTCAGTCTTTGCTTGTGACATGTCTGTTTCTGTCACCGCTACTGTGTCGAATTCAAGTAGAAGATGATTTCCTCGTCACCTCGCACTCTATTAAAAATTTAATAATTTTTAAAAAAATTCCAAATTATTTTGTGTTTCCATTATCCATGCTACACTGCGAATTCTTTTTAAAACAATCGATGTGTCATCGAATTATCGTATAGTTTTATTTAATAACGAAGGACTAGCGCCTCATGTTTTTTAACCGTATTTGAACAATTATTTTATCCTGACAATGCAGACAGCATTGATAGCCAACCCTGAAGCTATATAATACACATTTGGCAATAATTGTCAAATTAGAAGCAAGAGTGACATGATAATTCCATAAGTAAATTGTACGAGTACTAACTTACATGTTCTTCGCCAAACAGAACTCTGATTGCCACACAATACATTACACCAATTTAAATTGTACCTTATACTAAAAGAGCCTTCTGAAATTTAAAAACAATTTGCAAAATTGTACATAAGCATACAGGCTTTGAATATGATGTTAACAAGTAAAAAATACTATCGTGCCCTTATATTTCTTGGTGGACTGTTCCACTTTTTCTTCTTTTCCTATGTTCTTCTTCTAGAACGTTTTTATTTTAGAGGGATTCTTTCTAAATGGTCGCTATCGAGAAGTCCGTTTCTAATACCATTTTACCTGTAAATTATTTATCCAAGGTCGGGCTTAAATAATATAATTTTAGCGCATTTTGTGTTTGTAGGTATATGCTTGCGAAATCCAGCGAATTATTTTCAGCTACCTTTTAACTGTGCGTAGAATTTTTACTTTTCTTACTCACATTTATATGCCTTATCCCGTATTAAAATGTAAGGTTAGGTTCACGTATAACTGTTGTTTTCAAACAGCGGTTGACTAGTTATTTCATATTTCCTTTTCGGAATCTTGAATGTGAAATAGGGGTGCACTTCGTGAGAGACAGGCTGACATTTAGTTGACTTAAAATTGGCGCTGTTTGCCCGTACTACGTCAAGTAGTAGGCCTGTTATATTTTATACCAAATACAGTATCTTGTGTCTTACTATTAAATATATATATACAGTCAGAAGACGAAAGAAACCGGCGGTTAAGATGGATTGTGAGCTCATTTTTCCTTCTCTCTGACAAGGATAATAGTTGCAAAGAGCCCTTTTCACAGTGAAGAGACCAACCTGTCCTACTAGATGTTCCACTGGAGGAATGCGCAGAGAATTAAATCTTACAGTCTTCTTCGGAAAAAAGGACTATCTCTTCAACTCCAATAGTCGGAAAAAATTTGTCCGCCTACTTAAAACTTTCAGGTGATATTCACGAGATCGCCACGTGGTGCAATAAACGCTTGTAGCTGATGATCAACAGATACAAATTTCAAAATTTGAGGCATAAATCCAGGTTTTAAACTAGCAGCCTCTAACAATCGCCGACTATAATTAACTGCGAAATGCATGAAGAACCATGTAAGAAATTATCAAGCGTTGTCCGAAAAACTTTTAATTACTGTGAGAAAAACTGGAAACTTGTCAATAGTCAGCGTACAAGCATCTACTTGCCTAACCTCTCACATCACACAAGTATCCTTGATGGTGCAAGGGGGACTACTGTAGATATGAAATACTACGATTCCAAGGATCTTTTTATCTTTCGTTCTGCTGGCTGGACCCAAAGGTACATCTTATATCTCTGCTTGTTGACACAGCCGCAAAACCTGCACAGTAACTACGTCACAGAGTGGTGAGTGATTGCTGGATAATTCACATAGCCACCAAACAAACAGGATATACGAATTCCAATACTGAGTCTCACCCAAAGTTACTCGGGCTGGATTATCAATGCAAATATGTTCCATTACTAAATGGATTAAATCAGTCTACTACAACTATAATGTATTTATCGGAGAAATTAAAAACACTGCTATGCGACCCATCGTTAGACATTATTGTTAATATTACATGCGTAAGTAGAAAGAAGAATGTGGAGGATTTTCCAAAGAGTTTAAAGATGTCCCTGTCACTGAGAACACGCAAGGTTACTCCTATCATAACAGGAATTTACTAAAAATCTATCTTCTCTCAATGGATATTCCAGACCACACTCACTGGCATTATGGCACATAGAGTTTCCAGGTAAAAAATAGAGATGGATTTGAAAGTTTTTGCAGGACACTTGCTTTGTGTTTCAAAGGAACAATAACAAACATACTATGAAAACCGAAACCTTGGACCAAAACATGTATTTTGTTTTCCATTGCACAATTATCACTAAGTAATGGAAAATCAGTTTCAGAAACAATCGATATACAATTTATTGCAGTTCGTTCTTTGAAACATCCTTTTGTTACAAACCTTTAAAGTGTTTAAGTTAACTTAAATCTGAAAGTAGTTTGTTCAGATATTGTTGTGAGGCTTTAAATCTTCAACTTGGGGCTGTACTAACGTTTTGAGCATACGTTAACTGTCAGCAAGAAACAACGTAATTTAAACTCACTATTATTCACAATTTTAACTCAAGTAACTTGCAGGAGAAAAACGAAAGTGGTTTTATTAGTTATTTTAATTTATTAATTTTGAATTTATATTATTCACTAAACATCATAAGCTTTACCTTACGGTCATCAGACAACCGAGTTTACGACTGTTAAAAATAGAGAAATTGGTTAATCTCAGGTATATTTTACAAGATAGAACTTTGTTGCAAAAGTATCTCATCAAGAAGTCATAATTACCATTTAGTTTGTTCATCGCTCGTTTGCAATTGAGAGACCGCCATCCTAGCGCTTAATGAGAACAGCGCCACAAAATGTTACCCGTCTGGTTTGTAAAGCACGCAACCCGTGGTAGTAACGCAACCAGATAATACGTTTGGATTCGCACTGCGCTGTCGAGCACCAAAGATGAACTCAGCTGATATCTTATAATATCCCAAGATAACTTAAGGTGTCCTTGAACAAGAGTCAGACCAGACTGATTCTGAACGAGTCTTCCAGCCCACAGGAAAACTCGTTCCCTGTCTTTCGTAGAGCGGTTGCGAAGCAATCTCGCAATCATAATCTTCAAAATCGTACTCTCAACAAACACAAATTTTCACAAATGTTAATAATGTTGTTGTCAGGATCTGATAGGTTGAACTCTTCCCTGTCACTCTCTGACCACTCTAATTTCTAGGAATAAACCGAAAAACTTGTCTCGTTTCGTGGAAACAAAATAGAGGTGACTTGCCTCCGCGACATCTTCCAATAAACCGATTTCCCATCTCCAAAAGCGTTCGAAACATTTTGGACAGCTCTTAAGCAGTTTATTGTGGGCAACAAACATGTTTTCTCAAAATATTACACGCCCGTGTTAGTCATTATTGTTACTCTCATTTTCAGCGGTACGTGTAGGTCACTTTTTATGTGCAATCGAACCTTATAACTCAATTACAGCCAAGCTGACACATAAGATTAAAAGATTAGATTAAAAGTCATAACAAGCCAAACAACAAGCCATATGGTGCACTGCTGTAGCACTTTGTTAGTCCTTGGAATAACATTTCTTTCTACTTGGCTAAACAGGAGTTACAGAAAAAAGATACAAGTGTAACTCAACCGATCATGCAACTAGAAATCCCGCTATTAAAAACACGACAGTCAAATCAAGAAAAATCTTCTTGATGTACTTCATTCCGGCTTGCAGAGATGTTTTCCAACTTCACTGGAGCACGGAAAGGTTAATGATACTATTTAACATCATCTTGTTGCAAACTGTGTTATGCAGACTCCTAGTCACGTACTTATTGCCACTAAAGAATCCTACTCCGGATGAGAAGACAAAAAGTCAGTTATTATTATCTTCTTAGTATGTACTTAAACATATCAGATTCTCCAAGATGCTCTTGTTCCGAATTACACGTTAAACTGTTAGTAGATCCATCGACAAAAGCAGAGAATGCGCAAACAGAAATTCTGTCAAGACTTCCAAACATGTATATTGCCTTATATTTTCGAGATTACACTGATTTTGTTGCTGATATGGGTCATGCCTTTCCTGAAGTAACAGGATGGATTAACAACTTCGACTTGGAAGTCCAATGTTGCCTGAACTTGTTCAGGGCCGGATTAAGACAGCGCTGGGCCCCTAGCAAATGTGAAGAAGGGGCCCTTGATTTTTGCCGTCCGGGGGAAAATTATAGAGCTAAAAAACAAAAAAAATCGCCCATATAGCCTAGGTGCGGGGCCCCCTAGAAGGCGCGAGGCCCCCTAGAAGGCGCGAGGCCCCCTAGAAGGCGCGAGGCCCCCTAGAAGGCGCGAGGCCCGTAGCATTTGCTACCTCCTGCTGCGTGGTTAATCCGTTACTGAACTTGTTTGTGTGTTATTATTTCTGTTTGTTTAGGGTGGTCTCACATCCGACTTTAGCTCGTCCGTAGTAGCACGAATACGGATGAAGTTTCCAGATTTTCGGAATGTAATCAGCAGTCACACTGTCACCGACTTTGTCGCACGTCTACGTGCGTCTAGTTCCGACTGTGACTCGATCACAGCAGGTTATGATATTCTTCCGTACAACGCACGACTTAATAGTTGTTGAAGTTCTTTTGATTTTTTGTGAGTTATCATTGAAATGGAAAAATTTTTTTTTTTATTTCAAGAACCAGAGTATTTGTGGAACTAGAGAAGTAAACATTACCATCGTAGAAAGGATCAACGGTGCTTCTGGAACAACTTGCTGACGGATCAATGGTCAAATTTTAAATACTTTGGCCCTATAGGGCTTAGTAGTTGACGTAAATTCTCCGCAAGAATGGAAAGCATCACTTAATTTGTAAGTGTGAGTTTATTTTTCTTCTTATTTTTAAATGCATATATGTTCAAAATGAAAAAAAAACTGTATACTAATTTAAATAAAAATTTAAATTATAAGTTTATTTAATTTGCCTTCCGGAAATATACTGTAAGTTTTAATAAATGTTTTAATGACTCACTTCAGTGTAGAAGCGAAACGTTCTTCATGCTATATCACAAGGAGAAAATTGTTGTGTTTAGTCAGCCCAGATTTGACATTTTTCAGAATGTAATTGAATGAGTTGTAACTAATTAACTAGTAAAAGAATTTCTCGGGATTTTGCTTCTAATCACCCATTAATTTAGTGAAACTCGTAGCGCTATTCTCTCTTCAGAAATATCTGACTAACCCACTGTGTTCTTTAACGTTGTCTCCTTCACTTATTCAGCAAACTATTACTTTATACCAGTTAAAACAACTTTAATGCATCTTTTAAAAATATTTGAATGTGAAAAAAACTACAAATACAAAATGGCTAAACAAAGTTCGCAGAAACCACACGCAACAATAACCTGTAAGAGACAAACGACCCACACAAGTACGCGGCAGTGTGAGAGTTCATGTCGTGTGAACAAGAACGCCCGTCAGTTGTCTGCAGTCGGCAGTCACCGAAGTCGGTTCCAGAGTGAAAACAGCCTTAGGGAAGTTGACCAAATTTAATGCTTTCCTTCTGTGTGTAACAGCATACTATAACTGCGAGAATTGCAGATATATTTTATAACTATGCAAGGGTTGTATGGTTCGGGTTCCAGCAGGTGAAAGTTCGTCCCCGGAGGCAGCCGGCTCCAACTAACGACGCCCTCAGCGGACCGCCTATCGATTGGCCGATCGAGAGCCCGCAGTGGAGGACAACAATGCCGCTGACGAAGCGGAGCGGGCGGCCGCAAATCCTATAAGGCGGCGGCGGCGGCGGGAGGAGCGCAGATCGAACTTGTTGATTGATACAGCCGCCGGCCGGCCGGCCTGGCACTGCGCCGGAGGCACCGCCTCCAGTCCACAGATATACGGCTCCCTATGTGCATAGTAATATCTCGTATGCTCTCCAAGCTTTCTTTCTCTCTGTAGCCATTTATCTCTTAGGTCAAATCTACGATTTTCTTACACAGCAGAATGCTTCTATATTCTGGAAATCAGTACAAACAAAAACATGAATGCAAGAAGGTGTTCTTACTGTTATCACAGTGCGACTACAATCCCAATACCACCGAAATGCAACATTTCTGAATACAAGAAATTACTTCCATGGTTTTTTTTATTCGCGTGTGAAGATTGTGTCGTGTTGGAATCAGTGCGGCTATTATTACACAACTGAAATGATAAAATTCAAATATGGGATCTAAGATTACGATAAATTCTTAAAACAGGTTAGCGGCAAACAATTAGATCTTTTTTTTTTTTTTTTTTTTTCCATCGTGGTCAGTTAACAGCTATATAAAGACCTGGTAACATAATATCAATTGAATTAAAATAATATACATATGCTGAAAAAAAACACATATACCAAGATAAATCAGAGTATATGAAGACTCAAGTTAAAGTTTTCAGACACATCGTCAAAATGACATTTTTAAACGGAAATATATTTTCTAAAACAGATCTGCTATGGAATATACTTCAGCCTGTTACATTTAATGAAATATTTTTGTGAGGTGTATGTGAGTTTTTCTCAAATCCTTAAAAATTAACATGTGGATTGCATATCAGAGGTTTGTCAATTGGCCGATAATAATCCATGTAATTCTGCTAACGAAGAATATGGTCGTTTAAATATAATGCTCGATACTCAATTGTAACATCGTACAAGATAAAATAGGATTCTGAGAAATTAAATAACATTATTGAAATAAAGAATAATGCTCCAATAGTCGGGCGGAAATTCAATTGTTTCTCCGGATGGACATTAATTCCTATTTTAAATATAAATTTTAATTAAAACTTGTTAAGAGACAAGTTTTTGGCACCAGTGGGATTAACGTGTACAGATATAGATTCGTGTTTGGGCAGTATAAGATTTAATTTTAATAATATACTATAGGAAACGCCGAGTAACATCATAATTTGTCAATTAATGAACCCCATTGAAATTTAAGCACTTTTAACTATGGTTCCGTCAATCAATCAATCAAATAACTTTATTGATATTTGCAAAAGTAAACCCATACTGAAAATCAAACTAAGCAGTGTTAATGATTGCATGAACAAAATCTTAGCAATTGACAAATGATAAAGTTAAAGAATGGTATGAAGTTTCTCTATGTGTTTGGTGAAGCAGATTTAGGCGTTACGAAGCTGTACTGATTCCTGGCGAATAGTGGCGGGAAATGAATTGAATGCAGAGTGCAGTGGCGCGGAGCAGTGTGTCTCTGCCATTGCGTGGACATTGTGCTTGGGCACCGTACTGATACATGTAATCCTGCGCCGAGTCGAGTAGTCGTCTTGCAAATGAGACGACGTGGAGAGGTGTCGTGCTGCCCCTGAAGACCCAATGGCTGCGTCGTCGAGAGAGATCTCGGATGGAGGCAGGTCGTCCCGCGGTACAGAACTAACACTTGCAACATGAAATTATGTAAACACAGCCGTGTTGCTGGTGACAAGCCGCAGTAGCTGTGTATTTCTAAACTATGAAATGAGAAATGCAAATTAGCATTTTAAGTAACCAGACGTGGAAATCCATTGTTTAATTATAGACAGGGAACGAGGTTCTTCCACACTGTCTATAGCTGGGTTAACTGGGGATAGATAATACCCACAGCCACAGGCGCGCTTGACGTTCTCACAATAAAAGTCATACTTAGGCAGTTATCATATAATCTCAGTATTCAAGTATGTCGTAGCAGCATCGTCGGAAGATAGAGCAAGAGCAGTCGATATAACTTGTATAGAACCGTATTCACACTGTGTCGTAAAAGTAAATGGTGTATATACGACTTGTTTACAAAATCATTTTACTCTGATGATCCTAGCACGAATTTCTCAATCCGATCCAGATCGACTTCTATGGTCGAACTTTACCGTCTTGTTCAGGCCTGTCATCGACCCTGGCCATATCCACTCGGTCAGCCAGTGTCTTTTTTTTTTTTATTGTATTTACGTCTCTCAACATCGAGGTCTTTAGAGACGGGAAAGGATGGGGGGCATGGATGGGGGCAAGGAATGGGAGGGAATTCGGCCATGGCCTTTTGAAGGAAGCATCCCGGCATTTGCCTGGAGTGATTTGGGAAACCATGGAAAACCCAAATCTGGATGCCCGGACGGGGATCGAACCGCCGTCCTCCCGAATGCGAGGCGAGAACGCTATCCGTTACACCGCCACGCTCGGTCAGCCAGTGTCATCACAGTTCACATAGTCATCAGAGGGGCAGTTTCAGAAGTAGTCAGAAGCAAGTGCTAAGAGATACCCGAGCCTCTGAACCTTCATCAACTTTGCGTGAACTGTGTTAGATTGTTCACTGTCGGGTCCATGTCGAGACTAATACCGTCGACATTAGGGCGAAATATGGTGCTAACCGATACTAGACAGGTGTCTCTAACTCAGTTTCTCTTACAGAGTATATCACATAGTCTATTATACAGCACTAATTTACTGACATACTGCATTTCCTCTCAGATTTGACGTACATAACGGGCCAAAACACTAGAAAACTTACCACCTTTAATTAAACGAATTAAACCTTGAGTTGATCCAATTCTTAAACCTTTTTTTTTTTTTTATTGTATTTACGTCTCTCAACAACTAGGTCTTTAGAGACGGGAAAGGATGGGGGGCAAGGATGGGGGCAAGGAATGGGAAGGAATTCGGCCATGGCCTTTTGAAGGAAGCATCCCGGCATTTGCCTGGAGTGATTTGGGAAACCATGGAAAACCCAAATCTGGATGCCCGGTCGGGGATCGAACCGCCGTCCTCCCGAATGCGAGGCGAGAACGCTATCCGTTACACCGCCACGCTCGGTAATTCTTAAACCAACATACTCAGTACTACTGGCTCACTGAACCAACTTTCAATACTAGTTCATGTTCTCGGGACTCGGATATAGATGCCTTCTATAAATATGGAGATGACTACTAATACTAAAACTTTGTCAACGACAGTACTTTGTAGTGAGCATGGTCGCAATTTTTATCAATTCTTAAGCATTATGTGAGTCACGACAAATAATTTTCATTAAGTGAGAAACACTTAATGGCCCTATTTCGGCAATAATTTCATTCATCGTGGTTTGAGTTGAATGACTAGTTTATCACCGTATTGTTCGTGTCAATAAATGCGTTGCAACTTAAAATTAAAGTAGATGGGAGAATGGAAAATAGACTATGTGTTGCAGAACACCGCTAGTTTCTTTATGAATAGCCTTACATAACAAAAGAATTTAAACATAGAATCGAAGATGAGCGGTGGTTGAAATTGTTAATCAATTGTGGGAACTGTAGATCTGTTAACATTTGCAACCCCCAAAAGAAATATTTGATTGAATAACTTAAATTGTAGCTGGCTACGAAGTTAAATCCTCAAACTTAGAACTACTGCCAGGTTTAGGAATAAAAAATATTCGGTGTCCAAAGTGCAATTTCTCGGTATCTAGGAATAACTCTTCCAGAATAAAAGTAGTAATACTTGCATTTAAAACAGCTCAGAAAATTTTTTCATGCATTTAATGGGGGCATATTTACTATATGCCACCAGTTCCACACAACCTCAAGAAATTTTTCTTTTTTAACACGTTTTAATATTTCGTAAAATTATTATTGTGGAGTATACGTATTATAAAAGAAGTCTTTCTCCATGCCTGTTTTTCACTATTGGTTTAAAGCAGCTCGTGTTCTCCATAGTCATTTCGACGGTGGGTAGACCTCGTTAATGAACCTTTTTTTTTTTTTTGTTAAACAATATTTGAAACTATAAAAATTCACGATATTCAAGCAGCTTCGCAATGTCCTACACGACGTTTTAACCGGTTGTGTTTCTTCTTATGAATATACAGTGCAATGGAATACGAATCGTAAGCGTAATTCTTAGGGCTCCCGCAAATCTACAAGTGACACTAGATGCCACCCACATAGTGATGATCGCAGCCTTATAATAGCCGTAATAGCGTCACACGTATTAGACCTACAGATTCAGGGAACTGTTCTATTCTGACCACACATAGGCTATCATTCTTTTTGTGCAAACATTATTCATTAGGGGTTTTGTAATAAAGGATTATTAATATATCGGAATAGAGCATTAGCATTAAAAAGTCTAATACTGTGGTCCAAGAGGACAGAAAAGAAAACGTCGCTAGGTAATTTTTATTATTTTTTAATAAATAATTTGTTCATCAAAATAGTAAGTTTAAGTCTTATATTACTGTTAATTTGTCGAAATTGAGAGGTGTTTTATATGTCTGTTGTTCATGAATACTGCCAAGACATACAATAAGTAATGTTGAATTATACCTGTGAGCACTGTTCCAACTGTTACTTCAAACACCCCTATAGTATTGTTCGTTATTAGGAAAGCTGTGCTGATGAAAATTTTGCCCAGTCATCGTACCGAATCGTTCATCCCTTTGTCTAGAGTGTACACAGGAAAGTCACAGTCCGGTCTTCGGAAACTTTCAAATGTTCAGATAAGCGTAATTAATTGTTGCTATCAAGACACGAAGCCGTGTTTTTATTAAATAAAAGAAAGGATGATTTCCTGTCCGTGTAACAAGCAGCTATGGTCCTGATATAAGTTTGCTATGTACTTGACTGCTGCTAACCAAGCCCACAGGACTTGTTTATATTCCATATGAAGCATCGCGATATGTCTATCGAGTCCTCCCTCATTAGTTACGTACTTCGAAGAAACAGTACCATAACGCCTACTATCATTAATAACTTTTAAAATATTCTAAGGAATATACCAAAATCAGTGGTATGGATGGTAGACTCGTAGTTCTCAAGGTTACATATTAGATGTCAGTTGAGTTCTGTGGTTCTAAAACGAGGCAGAAAAACCTACGTAATCCAGTTTCACATAACGAATGTTTTCTGAAGCCTTCTGAATTATTATTAACTCGGTGAATTCGTGTAGCGAAACCTTATCTTAAGATCATAGCATGTCATCCGAAAACTGGCCATTGTCTCAGGACTCGAGTATCGACGAACAACTACTCTTACCTTGAGAGAACGACCACAGTGGTTGCCAGTTTGGAGCAGCCACGATATCCATCGCTGTCGTATTTTTAAAACTTACTTTTTATAGCAAGTTAAGGTGCAACTTTGGAGCAAGGGAATTCGCCGTATACAAATGCTGCTTCTTTTGCTTATTGGCAGCACGGTTTTATGAACCACATCGCCAATCACTGGAAGCCTCCTGGGACAGTAACACTCCTGCTCACTCTTGTGTTCTATTCAGCTGGTATCACAGAGCTGTGAAGACGTACACTCACGCTGTTCTTCTAGCATTTCCCGTCATTTCAGGAATTAGAAAAGTGCCACACGAAACTGAACTTACGTCATGGCCATTTTGGAATCTGTTTAACATTCTAATTGAAGGAAGATAAACAATACAAGACGCTACCAACGTTAAAAATCAGCACGTTCAGTATATTATTTCCCTTTGAATCTGTAACGAGGGTCAAACAATATCATCTTCTGGATAGTTTCCTAATACTGTTGTTTATATTGTTAAATTTCCCAACAGGTCTATGTTAACTGCTCCCGGTAGATTGAAAAATATACTATTAAGAATTTTTATAATTAATCCCTTGCTACCCCCGATTTAAACGGAATTTAAGATGTTTCTTCAGATGAATTTTCGGCAGACACTCATCACACACATTAATCTGATAGCAACTGGAAACACATAGAAACTAGATTGCTTATAGCTAATAATCATTTTTCACTTATACTGAGTATAAAAAAAAAAAAAAAAAAAAAAATACTAAACTAATGGCAGAACCACCTTCAGTCAGTGAAATTTTTCTCAGGGATAACGCTCTTGGGTCTAAACGATAACCGCAATACACAGTCAAAGTCTTCCCTTGTATTCTTCTCCACACACTCTGTGGCACGTCCACTCTGCTTCAAACTGCTGACAAGAATGCGATACTAGCACCGTCCATTTCAAATGTGACACTTCTGAAGTAATGTGTTTGTATCTACACCAACGTACATAAATATGGAAAGTATATGGTGACTGTAAACAGCTAATTAAGTTAGTGAATAATTAGAAAAATGTAAAAACTATGCCCTACTGAAATGCAGCAATTACAGAATAAAAATACGAATCACTGTATGGAGTTTAGGTCTAGGATTAACAAACAGTTAATTGACTCGAAAAATTCAGACTAGTCACAGCAAACACGCTACTCATTTATCTTGGAGGAAAGATATAATTTTCGACACGACCAGGTATATAATAATAATTTCGTTTCGTGTTAATTATTTGGTGACGCAGAGTCTTACCGGCTGCGCAATCCGACTCTGTCTAACTCAGCACGGTAATACTACACAGTAGAGAGGACCAACAATTTAACGTCGCATACGAAGCACGCAGCGTACTAGCACACTATACATCAACTATAAAATCTTTGCCAGAAGTAACTTAAGTCTGAACGCTCGTAAAATTTGCAGCGGAATCGGGAATCGTATCATGCGCACTTTGGTGCGTTGTCACATACCTTACCTAAGTAGCGAACTGATATAGCCGTAAGTCAGCTAATTTATGTATTGGCTAAACATAAATTAACAAACGAAGTTATGAAACGTGAAGTGTACCTGGAAGCTCACACAGCCTCCTTCCAATTGACGAGTGAGATTCAAGCGACGGTAATAATTGATAGCGTGTGGATTTTTGAGGTATAACAATTACCTCTACGTATTAACAAGAATAATTTTTCCCGTAGCTTCACAACTTAATTTCTTATTCTTCATAAAATATATTGCGTTATATATATATATATATATGTGTGTGTGTGTGTGTGTGTGTGTGTGTTTGTGTGTAAAAGGTGTTAGACGACATATACATATATGATACTAGGAAGAAAAAAAAGTGTAGGACAAATAACACCAACGTCCGCGTGCGGGAATTAGCGGGAAAATGTTCTGTGGAATAAAAGTTCCAGGCACGTTTTAGTAACAGCTAAAGATTTATCTTTAAAACTCAAATCCGTGGCGTCATTACAAGAAAGATAACTTATCATCTCTCTAAACAGAAAAGAGACTGGAATATAATGTGTCTTAAAAAGATAACTGATGGTTGGATTATCAATGTCTATTTACGGATCTCCCTCTACAGTTATTATAGTGTTTAAAAAAACTGTTTTCTATTTTATTCCCCCCTTCTAGCTATACTCCTCATCAACTTCTAGGTCATTAGAGGTAGGAAGGTACCGGGAGCAAGGAACGGGAAGGAATTCTGCCATGGTCTTTTTGAAGGAAACCATGCCAGCAGTCACATGAAGTGGTTTGCGAAAAACATGGGAAATCCAAATCTGGATGGGTAGACGGGATTCGAACCCATGCCTTCCCGAATGTGGGGCCAGAGCGTTACCGCTCGTGCTCACAACTGTATTTAGCCATACTTCTGCAGGATATCTAGGGAAAATTCTCATCTGAGCTGTAAAAACATCTGTGTGCACATAACTTGACATGATTTAGACTCAGTCGCAGTATATTCAACACTGCTAGTTTTTGCTTCAAGCCTTCAACGTTTAATTTCTTGGAACCTCCTTCAGTTCTATACTTTGTTGCTCGGTGGTCGCTCCACACCTCGCAACCATCTAAGTGGTGCTCTGCCTGTCTTCTCTGGTTTGTTGGTTAATAATTAAAGATTATTTCTGGTATTATTTGTTTGTCCATTCTAACTAAATTCCGGAACCACAATAGTTGTTTCTTTTCAGTGTTCTTGACTATTGTTTCTTTAATGCTAGTCTGCTCTCTAATTTGTTCATTACACACACTTTTTTATTTAGACAGACGCAAAGCTCTTAGAAGGAAATCCATGTCCATTGCTTCTATCTTCTTGTAGTTTTTCTATATAATCGCTTAACATTCAGCCCCATAAATGTTAATTGGTTCCACAATGGCTTATACGTATTTAGTTTTGTCTTCAGGCCACTGTTAGTGGTGTGACGTTCTTGCCCTCTAGCTTTTATATCCTTATTAATGAACCACTCGGACATCTTCCTAGGATTGACTGCATTCACTGGAATATGATTACTTATTGACCTCAAGGTTAAAAGGCAGGAAAAATTTACAACTAAATAATGAGTGGATTGATGAACCACACAATTCAAATCATATTCTGTTTTATTTTATCAAATTGGATACAAAGATTTGGATTAGAAACTGGTAAACTGTGAGGGCTCCTATTGTGTGTGGTGGAGCGTGTAACGCGACCCTGGATCGTGTTTTATTCTTTTTTTTTCTAGTGTTGGAGTTGCCAACGAAAACTAAATTTAAGGTTTGTTTAGAAGAAGGTTGAAGTATTTGGGAAAATCATGACTGGAAACTGTGGCGCCTGTCGTAGGTACTTTGCGAAGGGAATGGGTTGTAGTTGGTGTAAGAAGTTGTTTCACTGGGCATGTGGGGAAGAGGAAACGGGGGAATAAATGAGGCTCTCCCATGTTTTGTTCACTGTGTCTTAGGGATGATAGGATGTGGGAGATGGGCGAAACGATTAGGGAGTTGCGTGAAAGGATCAGGGTTCTTGAGGCTCGTCCTGTGGAGGCTCAGCCTCTGCAGGCGTGGTCTGTGGTGGCCTCGCCTGTGGAGGTTCAGCCTGTGGAGGCTCAGACTGCACAGGCACAGCCTGTGGGGGCTGAGCTTGTCGAGGCTCAAGCTGTAGAGGCAGAAAGTAGAGATAGTGGGTTGGAGGAAGTTGATAAGGATGGGTGGGAGCTGTTAACAGGTCGTAGGAGAATCATGGTTAACAGGATGAACAAGCCAGACACTTCAGTAATTGTTGGAAAAAATAGGTTTGACCTGTTGCCAGGAATAAGGGCGTGGAGGGCAAGAATAGGAAAAAAGGGTTCTGCTGCTAGGTAGTAGCCATGGGAGAGGTGTAGGCCCTCTTCTGCAGGATAAGATAGGTACAGGGTATCAGGTCACAAGCTTTTTCAAACCCTAGTGCAACATTAGGCCAGGTAATAGAGGATATAGGTTCCCTTTGTAGGCAGTTTCACAAAGGATGATAGAGTAGTGGATAGTGGGAGGTGCGGGAAATAGTATTGATAGAAACGCGAGTTATAGTATAGAGAGTGACCTGAGGAAGGTGGTGAAGGAGGCACAGCATACCAGGGTGGAGCTCATGCAGGTCCTAAGTCGCCATGACCGCCACAATTGAACTATGCTGTGAGGCGGGTTAATGTGGAAACGGAAGTGCTACTTGGGAAAGGCATTAGTTCTGTGTTGGGGGTTGTGCCTGTGAACACCATTGGTAGGTGGGGTTTCACTAGGCATGGCCTACACCTAAATAGAAGGGGGAAGGGAGTACTTTCTGAGTTGTTAGCTAAAGCAGTGAGGGAGCCCGTTTCCAGTGATGATGGGGTCAGGACTGTGCCTTTTTTAGGTTAGGGGCTGCTGGTGAAGGGACAGAAATAGATTATCAAAGTGATACTGATTGCAGATTCGCGATGGGGAAAGTCACAGATATTAAAGAAATAGATGAAATGGCTGAAACAATAACTGACTGCGTAAAAGTGGGAAAGAGGAGATAAATTCTGAAAATGTAAAGCCATAGTAAGGGTGTTAATGGTAAACTGTAGAAGTATAATGAACAAAGTAATCGAATTTGCAAACTTAATAGAGATGCACGAACCACAAGTAATAATTGGGGTAGAGAGTTGGTTAAAAGAAGAAGTACTAGACAGTGAGGTTTTTCCTGATGGTTACAGAGTGTACCGCAGAGATAGAGGAGCAATTGGTGGAGGAGTCTTCATACTAGTTAGCAAAAACTACCACAGTTCACTGGCATTCATAGATCAAGACCATGAGTTACTTGGGGTAGATTTCTGGGGTAATAAAAAAGAAAAAATCAGAGTGTTCGCTGTTTACCGCAGCGGAAGAATGACAGAAGAGGATGAGGCTCTTGGGGAGAAATTAAATTCATACTCAGATTTCAGAGGTGAGAATAGAATGGTCATCATCGGCGGGGATTTAAATTTACCAGGTGTAAACTGGGTAGGGAATAAGATAAATAACACAAGGGAACAAAGATTTGCAAATATCTTAATAAGGGAAGGAGGATTTACACAAGTGGTTGAGCAAAACACTAGGGGACAAAATATTTTGGATATATTTCTTATTAAGCCCGATGAAAACCTTTTGAGGTATCAAGTAACTGAAGGAATAAGTGATCATGAAGCAGTTCTGATGGATATTAGAAGATTCAGGAAACCAGCAGCCA